>OU342743.1:535247746-535442808 GCA_910589775.1 Avena eriantha | reverse complement strand
TGTGAAAAGATAACACATGCAATGACTCTAGTGGATCCATATGTGGTTTGTGGAAAGAACACACATGCAATGACATTGGTGGATCCATGTGTGGTTCATGGAAAGAACACACATGCAATGACATTGGTGGATCCATGTGTGGTTTGTGACATAAAAACACATGCAATTACTCTTGTGGATCCTTGTGTGGTTTGTTGAAAGAACACACATGCACTAACTCTGGTTGATCCATATGTGGTTCATGGAAAGAACACACATGCAATGACTCTGGTTGATCCATGTGTGGTTTATGAAAAGAACACACATGCAATGACTCTGGTTGATCCATGTGTGGTTTGTGACATGAACACACATGCAATGACTCTGGTTGATCCATATGTGTATTGTGGAAAGAACACATATGCAGTGACATTTGTTGATCCATATGTGGTTCGTGAAAAGAACACACACGCAATGAACACTGGTGGATGCATATGTGGTTTGTGACAGGAACACACATCAAATGACATTGGTTGATCCATATGTGATTTGTGACAATAACACACATGCAATGCCATTGGTTGATCCATGTGGTTTGTCGAAAAGGACAAACATGCAATGAACTCTAGTGGATCCATATGTGGTTTGTGGAAAATAACATACATGCAATGACTCTGGTGGATCCATATGTGGTTTGTGGAAAGAACACACAGGCAATGACATTGGTGGATCCATATGTGGTTTGTGAAAAGAACACACATGCAATGACATTTGTTGATCCATATGTGGTTTGTGAAAAGAACACACATGCAATGACATTGGTTGATCCATATGTGGTTGGTGAAAGGAACACAAATTGAATTACTCTAGTGGATCCATATGTGGTTTGTGGAAAGAACACACATGGAATGAATCTAGTGGATCCATAAGTGGTTTGTGGAAAAGAACACACATGCAATTACTATAGTGGGTACATATGTGGTTTGTGGAAAGATCACACATGCAATGACTCTGGGGGATCCATATGTGGTTTGTGAAAAGAACACACATGCAATGACACTGGTGGATCCTTATGTGGTTTGTGGAAAGAACACACATGCAATGACATTGGTGGATCCATGTGTGGTTCATGGAAAGAACACACATGCAATGACATTGGTGGATCAATGTGTGGTTTGTGACATAAAAACACATGCAATTACTCTTGTGGATCCTTGTGTGGTTTGTTGAAAGAACACACATGCACTAACTCTGGTTGATCCATATGTGGTTCATGGAAAGAACACACATGCAATGACTCTGGTTGATCCATGTGTGGTTTGTGAAAAGAACACACATGCAATGACTCTGGTTGATCCATGTGTGGTTTGTGACATGAACACACATGCAATGACTCTGGTTGATCCATATGTGTATTGTGGAAAGAACACATATGCAGTGACATTTGTTGATCCATATGTGGTTCGTGAAAAGAACACACACGCAATGAACACTGGTGGATGCATATGTGGTTTGTGACAGGAACACACATCAAATGACATTGGTTGATCCATATGTGATTTGTGACAATAACACACATGCAATGCCATTGGTTGATCCATGTGGTTTGTCGAAAAGGACAAACATGCAATGAACTCTAGTGGATCCATATGTGGTTTGTGGAAAATAACATACATGCAATGACTCTGGTGGATCCATATGTGGTTTGTGGAAAGAACACACAGGCAATGACATTGGTGGATCCATATGTGGTTTGTGAAAAGAACACACATGCAATGACATTTGTTGATCCATATGTGGTTTGTGAAAAGAACACACATGCAATGACATTGGTTGATCCATATGTGGTTGGTGAAAGGAACACAAATTGAATTACTCTAGTGGATCCATATGTGGTTTGTGGAAAGAACACACATGCAATGAATCTAGTGGATCCATAAGTGGTTTGTGGAAAAGAACACACATGCAATTACTATAGTGGGTACATATGTGGTTTGTGGAAAGATCACACATGCAATGACTCTGGTGGATCCATATGTGGTTTGTGAAAAGAACACACATGCAATGACTCTGGTGGATCCATAAGTGGTTTGTGAAAAGAACACACATGCAATGACATTGGTGGATCCATGTGTGGTTCATGTAAAGAACACACATGCAATGACATTGGTGGATCCATGTGTGGTTTGCGACATAAACACACATGCAATTACTCTGGCGGATCCTTGTGTGGTTTGTTGAAAGAGACACATGCACAGACTCTGGTTGATCCATGTGTGGTTTGTGAAAAGAACACACATGCAATGACTATTGTTGATCCATATGTGGTTTGTGAAAAGAACACACATGCAATGAGTCTGGTTGATCCATATGTGGTTTGTGAAAAGAACACACATGCAATAAACATTGGTGGATCCTTATGTGCTTTGTGGAAAGAACACACATGCAATGAACATTGGTGGATCCATATGTGGTTCATGGAAATAACACACATGCAATGACATTGGTGGATCCATGTGTGGTTTGTGACATGAACACACATTCAATTAGTTAGTGGATCGATGTGTGGTTTGTGGAAAGAACACACATGCAATGACTCTTGTTGATCCAATTGTGGTTGATGGAAAGCACACACATGCACTGATTCTAGTTGATCCATGTGTGGTTTGTGAAAAGAACACACATGCAATGACTCTGATTGATCCATGTGTGGTTTGTCAAAAGAACACACATGCGATGACTCTGGTTGATACATATGTGGTTTGTGAAAAGAACACACGTGCAATTACTCTAGTGGATACATATGTGGTTTGTTGAAAGAACACACATGCAATGAACACTGGTGGATCCATATGTGGTTTGTGGAAAGATCACACATGCAATGACGCTTGTGGATCCATAAGTGGTTTGTGGAAAAGAACACACATGCAATTACTCTGGTGGATCCATATTTGGTTCATGGAAAGAACACACATGCAATGACATTGGTGGATCCATATGTGGTTTGTGAAAAGAATACATATGGAATGACTCTGGTGGATCCATATGTGGTTTGTGGAAAGAACACACATACAATGACAATAGTGGATCCATATGTGTTCTGTGGAAAGAACACACATGCAATGACATTTATTGATCCATATGTTGTTCATGGAAAGAACACACATGCAATGACATTGGTGGATCCATGTGTGGTTTGTGGAAAGAACACACATGCAATGACTCTGGTGGATCCATGTCTAGTTTGTGGAAAGAACACACATGCAATGAATCTAGTGGATCCATATGTGGTTTGTGGAAAAGAACACACAGGCAATTACTCTATTGGGTACATACGTGGTTTGTGGAAAGAAGACGCATGCAATGAACACTAGTGGATCCATATGTGGTTTGTGACAGGAACACACATGCAATAACATTGGTGGATCCATATGTGGTTTCTGACATGAACACACATGCAATTACTCTAGGGGATCCATGTGTGGTTTGTGGAAAGAACACACATGCAATGACTCTAGTTGATCCATTGGTTCATGGAAAGAACACACATGTAATGACATTGGTTGATCCATGTGGTTTGTGGAAAGAACACACATGCAATGACTCTGGTGGATCCATGTGTGGTTCGTGACAAGAACACACATGTAATGACATTGGTTGATCCATGTGGTTTGTGGAAAAAACACACATGAATGCCAGTGGTTGATCCATGTTGTTTGTCAAAAGAACACACATGTAATGACATTGGTTGATCCATATATGGTTTGTGATAGTAACACACATGCAATGACTCTGGTGGATCCATGTGTGGTTTATCAAAAGAACACATATGCAATGACTCTAGTGGATCCATATGTGGTTTGTGAAAAGAACACACATGCAATGACATTGGTGGATCCATATTTGGTTTGTGGAAAGAACACACATGCAATGACTCTCGAGGATCCATATGTGGTTTGTGAAAAGAACACACATGCAATGACTCTGATTGATCCACGTGTGGTTTGTGAAAAGAACACACATGCGATGACTCTGGTTGATACATATGTGATTTGTGAAAAGATTACACGTGCAATTACTCTAGTGGATACATATGTGGTTTGTTGAAAGAACACACGTGCAATGAACACTGGTGGATCCATATGTGGTTTGTGGAAAGATCACACATGCAATGACGCTTGCGGATCCATAAGTGGTTTTTGGAAAAGAACACACATGCAATTACTCTGGTGGATCCATATTTGGTTCATGGAAAGAACACACATGCAATGACATTGGTGGATCCATATGTGGTTTGTGAAAAGAATACATATGGAATGACTCTAGTGGATCCATATGTGGTTTGTGGAAAGAACACACATACAATGACAATAGTGGATCCATATGTGTTTTGTGGAAAGAACACACATGCAATGACATTTATTGATCCATATGTTGTTCATGGAAAGAACACACATCCAATGACATTGGTGGATCCATGTGTGGTTTGTGGAAAGAACACACATGCAATGACTCTGGTGGATCCATGTCTAGTTTGTGGAAAGAACACACATGCAATGAATCTAGTGGATCCATATGTGGTTTGTGGAAAAGAACACACATGCAATTACTCTATTGGGTACATACGTGGTTTGTGGAAAGAACACGCATGCAATGAACACTAGTGGATCCATATGTGGTTTGTGACAGGAACACACATGCAATAACATTGGTGGATCCATATGTGGTTTGTGACATGAACACACATGCAATTACTCTAGGGGATCCATGTGTGGTTTGCGGAAAGAACACACATGCAATGACTCTGGTTGATCCATGTGGTTCATGGAAAGAACACACATGTAATGACATTGGTTGATCCATGTGGTTTGTGGAAAGAACACAGATGCAATGACTCTGGCGGATCCATGTGTGGTTCGTGACAAGAACGCACATGTAATGACATTGGTTGATCCATGTGGTTTGTGGAAAAAACACACATGCAATGCCAGTGGTTGATCCATGTTGTTTATCAAAAGAACACACATGTAATGACATTGGTTGATCCATATATGGTTTGTGACAGTAACACACATGCAATGACTCTGGTGGATCCATTTGTGGTTTATCAAAAGAACACATATGCAATGACTCTAGTGGATCCATATGTGGTTTGTGAAAAGAACACACATGCAATGACATTGGTGGATCCATATTTGGTTTGTGGATAGAACACACATGCAATGACTCTCGAGGATCCATATGTGGTTTGTGAAAAGAACACACATGCAATGACTCTAGTGGATCCATATGTGGTTTGTGAAAAGAACACACATGCAATGACACTGGTGGATCCTTATGTGGTTTGTGGAAAGAACACACATGCAATGACATTGGTGGATGCATATGTGGTTCATGGAAAGAACACACATGCAATGACTCTGGTGGATCCATGTGTCGTTTGTGACATGAACACACATGCAATTACTCTGGTGGATCCATGTGTGGTTTCTGGAAAGAACACACATGCAACGACTATGGTTGATCCATATGGTTCATGGAAAGAACAGACATGCAATGACATTGGTTGATCCATATGTGGGTTGTGGAAAGAACACAAATCCAATGCCATTGGTGGATCCATATGTGGTTTGTGGAAAGAACACACAGGCAATGCCATTGGTTGATCCATGTGGTTTGTGGAAAATAACACACATGCAATGACTCTGGTGGATCCATATGTAGTTTGTGGAAAGAACACACATGCAATGACTCTAGTGAATCCATATGTGGTTTGTGGAAAAGAATACACATGCAATTTATCTAGTGGGTACATGTGTGATTTGTGGAAAGAACACACATGCAATGCCATTGGTTGATCCATATGTGGGTTGTGAAAAGAACACACATGCAATGCCATTGGTTGATCCATGTTATTTGTCAAAATAACACACATGCAATGACATTAGTCATCCATGTGATTTGTGGAAAGAACACACATGCAATGACTCTGGTGGGTCAATGTGTGGTTTGTGAAAATAACACACATGAAGTAAATCTAGTGTTGGTTTTAGTATAAGAACACAAATCTAATGGCATTGGTGGGTCCATATGTGGTTTGTGAAAACAACACACATGCAATGACTCTAGTGGATCCATATGTGGGTCATGAAACGAACACACATGCAATGACATTGGTTGATCCATATGTGGTTTGTGATACGAACACATATGCAATGACTCTAGTGGATTCATATGTGGTTTGTGGAAAGAACACACATGCAATGACTCTAGTGGATCCATAAGTGGTTTGTGGAAAAGAGCACACATGCAGTTACTCTGGTGGATCCATATTTGGTTCATGGAAAGAACACACATGCAATGACATTGGTGGATCCATATGTGGTTTGTGAAAAGAACACACATGCAATGACATTTGTTGATCCATATGTGGTTTGTGAAAAGAACACGCATGCAATTACTCTGGTGGATCCATATGTGGTTTGTGGAAAAGAACACACATGCAATGACATTGGTTGATCCATATATGGTTTCTGAAAAGAACACACATGCAAAGAAACTAGTGGATTCATATGTGGTTTGCGGAAAGAACAGACATGCAATGACTCTAGTGGATCCATATGTGGTTTGTGGAAAGAACACACATGCAATGACTCTGGTGGATCCATATGTGGTTTATGGAAAGAACACACATGCAATGACATTGGTGGATCCATATGTGGCTCATGGAAAGAACACGCATGCAATGACATTGGTGGATCCATATGTCGTTTATGAAAAGAACACACATCCAATGACATTTGTTGATCCATATGTGGTTTGTGAAAAGAACACACATGCAATGACATTGGTTGATCCATATGTGGTTTGTGACATGAACACACATGCAATTACTCTGGTGGATCCATGTGTGGTTTGTGGAAAGAAGACTGATGCAATGACTCTGGTTGATCCATATGTGGTTTGTGGAAAGAACACACATGCAATTACTATAGTGGGTACATATGTGGTTTGTGGAAAGGACACACATGCAATGACTCTGGTTGATCCATGTGTGGTTTGTGAAAAGAAAACACATGCAATGACTCTGGTTGATCCATATGTGGTTTGTGAAAAGAACACACAGGAAATTACTCTAGTGGATACATATGTGGTTTGTGGAAAGAACTCACATGCAATGAACACTGGTGGATCCATATGTGGTTCATCGAAAGAACACACATGCAATGACATTGGTGGATCCATGTGTGGTTTTTGACATGAACACACATGCAATTACTCTGGTGGATCCATCTGTCGTTTGTGGAAACAACACACATGCAATGACATTGGTGGATCCATATTTGGTTTGTGGAAAGAACACACATGCAATGACATTCGTTGATCCATGTGGTGTGTGGAAAGAACACACATGCAATGTCTCTGGTGGATCCATATGTGGTTTGCGAAAAGAACACACATGCAATGACATTGGTGGATGCATATTTGGTTTGTGGAAAGAACACACTTGCAATGACTCTAGTGTATCCATAACTGGTTCGTGGAAAAGAACACACATGCAATTACTCTAGTGGGTACATATGTGGTTTGTGGGAAGAACACGCATGCAATGACTCTGATGGATCCATATGTGATTTGTGGAAAGAACACACATGCAATGACTCTAGTGGATCAATATGTGGTTTGTGAAAAGAACACACATGCAATGACTCTAGTGGATCCATATGTGGTTTGTGGAAAGTGAAGGGGATCGCAGCATAAAAGAAAAAATTCCTATGATGGAACCGCAAAACTGCCTAGGATCTATCTATGTAGTAATGCAGTAACGGCTAATGCGTAGAGAATACATACCCTTGTAGACCATACACGGTTAACATTTCGCGGGGAACGTGGTATCCGACCTCAAGGCCGCAAAGCTGCTCGCAGGTCACCCCTTGCTCCTTCTTCATCTTCATCATGCAACAGCTCCAGCTCACGACATTTAAGAGCCCCAAGTGTTGCGCCTCGTGTCTTCGTACACATCCGGTGCACGATGAGACCTCCGGCTCCCCGAGCCCGCCAGGAGTGCGGAAGTTGATATCCGGCTAGGAATCCCTGCAGCACAATGGCGTACTGTAGGTGTGCCTCGATCGCACAGCCCAGAATTGGGACCATGGTCACAAGGTATAGAGAGAGGGAGGGAGAAAGTCAACCAAAGGACTTGTCTAATTGTGTGTGTTTAATCCCACCCATGGACACCCCTTTATATAGGCTAAGGGGGTGTGCCTTTCTCAAAGGCTAAGCCATGTGGGACTATTTTTCAAAGGAAAACTCCTAGGAAAAAGAAAACCCGCCGAATGGGCTGGCTAGCTGCATTTGGCCCAGCAGCCAGCAGCACAGGAAGCCGAGTCAGGCTACCTAGCTCAGTCCAACTGACCAGCGGTCAACTGCCAGCGTAGCAGGAGGTGCCCCGGGTGGGCCGGCGCTGCCCACCCTGGCGGCCCATGTGCGCTTGCGCCGCCCGGCTGGCCAGCAGTGGTGGGCGGCAGGGAGAAGCGACCGGGTGGGCCGGCCTGCAGCGCCCGACGGCCCGACTTGCCCTGCCCGGGTGGGCTGGCGATCAGCGGTGGCCCGCGGCGGCCTAGCCTGCCCGCTCACCAGCGCAGCCCAGCTGCTTGCCGCCCTGTGCGGTGGCAGATATCTGCCGCCCACGGGGCTGGCTGTTTTTCTTTTTCCATTTCTTTTTCTGCAGCTTTTCTTCTAGGCCTTTTCCCTCTGGGATTTGGCCTAATATAAAAGTTTCCTTTATAAATCTTAATTTAAATATTATTTAGAATATATTAATTCATAATTAACATATATATTGAAATTCCCATTTATCCGAAAACACGTTTCATGTCTTTTCCTTTATCCTTTCTCTGAACAACTTCGGATCTCTCCGTGGAACGATTCCGGCTTTCTCTTTCTCTTCTGTGATTCTGTCTTACAAATGATCGCTCTCATTGTAGCCTTAAGTGTATCCTCTCATGGCTCGGGAATGCTCTAGACATGATCTGTATCAATGATCAACAGAGGGACTAGGGATGTCCATGTGACCCCTATGCATTCCTGATGACAATGTTGTTTGAACCGCTAAATGTAGCATCCTCTTCCTTTTGTTTCTCGATACGACTTGTCCGAGATCCGATCATTGGTATCCTATACCTTGTTCAATCTCGTTCACAACAAGTTCTATTTTTCTTGTTATCGTGTTATTACATCCCCGTGACTGAGTCACATGTTGCAAAATTTATGGATGTAATCTCACCAAGACGGCCATATGTATCTTTACCCGTCATGTGGGCAAACAAATCCCGGTCTTGCAGTCACATGTCATCTACTGTTCCTTCGGAATAACCAACGTACACCTTTATAACCACTGTATTACAAAGTGGCGCTTGATGCAGTCTAAGCAACCTCAGGAAACAGTGAGTAATATGAGCTCACAGTCTAAGGAGAAGGAGTCTAGGTATAGCTGTTGCAACAATGAACTATATGACTTGATCGTGTTGCAATCCTTCGAGGAATGTCCAATCACATCATTCTCCAATGATATGATCCCGTAGTCAATTGGCATAAATGCCCATGATCTTGAAACCCAGATCATCCTCATGACCAACGACCTAGTATGAATAGAGGCTACTAGGGCCTTGGTTGTTTCATACCACACCTGTACCAATGTTTCTACTTGGCACAGTTATAGCACAATATGAAACTATTATAAACTAATTGAGATATGACAATAAAAACCTATTTATTATTTGCCTCTAGGGCATATCTCCTTCAACTCCCACTTGCACTAGAGTACAAATAATCAAGCTCGCATTTTACTCATATAAACCATATACCATATGCGTTTACAGATCATGCATGCTCGTGGGAAATGTCATGTCCATGTTCTGTTTTACCAGATCATTATGTCTTTTGCAAATCGTTAATTGCTTCCTAATTTTAACATTCACACCATTATCTTATAATGGGTCGAAGTATTTGTTTGGCAACAAAGCGAGTCTTTGTTTCTAGTGTTTATAATGACGGTCATTTTCACCATTGTCATCTAAACCTCGAGGGCTTTCTCATGGGCACTGGGCCCTAGGACACATCATTCTATGTTAAAAGCAAACTAGCCCCGCCATAACATTATACATCACATCAGATGGAGCGTTTATACTTCTATATCTACGTAGATCTCAGTGCATGAAATGCAACTATGCCACTTACTTTGCTTCTTGCCATTTAAGTACAAACTTAATTCTGGTTCAGTGATCAACTCAGGAATCACTTAAAGACATGTTCTTACAGTTAAGACGTTGTCCTACCAACCAGAACTTCAGGTCACATTACGTCGAGTATACAACATGGTTATATGGAAGTACCTATGACTGAGGCATAGGAGATGCAACACATCTCTTTCTTTCAACCATAGTTGCTATACTAATTCAATGCTTCATACAGTAAGAACTTCTTTCTTACCTGAGCTACTTCAGAATCTTGTCTTAGGACATTCTGAACATCTTTCAGAATCAAGTCCAGGAAGCATTCGACACTTAGTGTTTATTAAACTCACCAATCTATCTCAATAGATCTCTTTGTTTAATAACTTCAACTTCATCCTTATTTATCTAACTTAAATGTTATTAACACCAATAACATCATTCATATATGTCGTCCATATATCCCAGAATGATTTCACGTTCCCACTCAAATATGACATTCATGTTTGAGATCTAGGGATTTCACTTAGCTCCCACTCAAAATATGTCTGCTACATATTATGAATTAGCCAAGCTGATTTGCTCCCACTCAAATCTAGGTCCTCTCGATAATCTTGGACATTCCAAAATTCTTTGATCATCATCAAATCGAGAATTCCACTAACGAGATTTCAATGACCATTCATTTCTCGTACTTAGGTTCACTCACGCTTCTTTGCATTTCGTAGGTATGTCTTGTTCAAAACATGACAAGTGAATCAATAATATAATTCCTCAAACTTGTACAATATATAGTTGAATCCTACTTTCTTTACTAAAAGTGTTCCCGGAAACTTTATGATCATCATCATTAGTTTCTTCTCTATTTGTAGAGTTTGGATTCACGAAACAAATTCCGCTGCGCCACTCAACAATTCGGAGGTAAGGTCAAATACCTTGTTGATCTTTTACTTTCTTCCACCTATATCTTCATCAAGACACATCAACTCTAGACAACGACAGGTTTGCCCCTTTGTGGAAGATGCATTCCTAGCTTCCTAAGAATGCTCTACAAAGACTTGTTTATTTGCCACGACTTCGACTTATCGAAATCTCTAGAAACTCGAACTTGCGATAACACTTACGGTGTTGTTTCCACGAATCTTTAGATGTTCCTTTGTATTTCAAATGAGTGTTTGCTTATTTTGATATTTAACTCAAAACGATTAATATAACCCCTATAAGAGATGATATTATACCATATGTATCTTAATACATAATGATTATGATGTTTAGACATTTCAACACAGTTGAATTCGTCCAATTATCATAATTTGTGAAACATCTTTCACAAGTTCCTTTTATGCTAAACTTAACTTGAATACTTTAGTCATGTCTATCAAATAGAAAATACTTGTTAATTCAGTTAATTCAATATCCCATTTAGTTATGAACTCATTTGAACAATTCAAATCATTTCAAACTTCATGTTTCATTAAGTAAATATACTTATTCACTTAAGTCCACAATAAATGATTTCCACTACTTGCTGAAAATATGATACATCACTATGTATAAGATTCAAAATTTCTTCGCATATCACTGTTTTACCAGAATGCGGAGTTTTAGTCATTCTGCCCAAGAGGCATGGTGTTGCAAAGTCTCTAGATTAAGCATCTAGGACCCTGATCTTTATTTACAATGAAGAACATGCAATAACCAAAATGACTTTAACTATAGTGTCATTAAACTTTGGATATCTTTTAGCATTCTAATCCTTTATAAATGTTTAAACTATTATCATTAACATAGTGATGTGAATAAATTATTTGTAATCATAATGTGACCATAAGGTATTGTTCATAATAATAGTACAAACTGGCTCGTAACTTGTTCATATGAATAATCGTCTCGCCAAAAGCAAGACACACAAACTAGGATTACAAAATTATATTCAAGTCCACTAATCCAAATGATAAACTTTGAGGAACGAGGTGATGTCAGCCATCAACTGTTTTGCTTGCCGTCATCAAGTCACATTGCGTCAAAACCAGCAATTCTCAAGCAGATCCTCCTGTTTTCACAAAACAGGGCAAGTATCAAATACTTCGCAAACTGCAATGAGTTTTGCAAAAACCACATTTATAGTTTGTATATCTTATATATACCTTTTCATTGATGACCTCCATTGCACTCCAGCCCTTCCAAGAGTTCTCAACTCTAATGCAAGATCGCTAAGTGTTTTTCCAAACAATCTCTTTTCATCCATGATGGAGGAAAACCCATCCAACGGCTCATACTCTATGTGCCTTATTCTGTAGAATACAAAATGTAGCCTAACTCTCCATCGAATGAAGAATGGATTATTGGATTATTATGGAGAAAACACAAACATTCCAGAGTCATTGAATTATCTCCTAATGGTTATTGTATCAAGAAGAGAAGATCACCTTTTATGAGGATATCCCTCAGGCGTGGGTATTAATCAATAAAGTTTGACCCTTTTGCTAAGTTCCAAATTAAGCAATATATGCCCATGGTCGCAAAGGACCTCAATGGGATAGGCTAAGATCTGCTAAGATATTTGCAAACAGACATCTAGACTAAGTTTATAATAAGAGATAAATTTATAATTGGTCTCCACTAAAATTGTCATCCCCTGGACGATTTTAGTGATCGCATGATCCCTATCCTCTGCACCTCCCCCGATCATCACGGCCATCAGTGCATTATCAAAGGTAGACATTCACTAATGCCATTCACATCATCCATGTGACTCATGCTCGATCTTTCGATCTCTTGTGTTCCAAGGCCACGCTTCTCTCATGTGCTAGGCTCGCCAAATCTAACTTGTGTGTATTTGCTGTGCAACATGGCTTACACCCACTGTATGCGAACGTAGATATGTATGACCCCTACTCACCGCATTGCGCCTCATACCGAAGAACTTTCTTCGTGGTGCACACACAAGGGGAACACGGAACATTGGAATTCAATAGGGATTATCTTATTTGCTACCGTTGAGTATCTAAATACTAGCACACAATAAGATGTAAAACAGGTATCAACATCATATGTGTAATGTGATATGATATGGGCCTTCTTGTGCCTTGATTTCCATCGAGCGCTCTGGCATGATCTCCATCTTGCCCTTGGTTTGACGCCAAGTCCACGACGCCTCCACCAGGTCGTTCATCGGAACGATGACTATTACTACACTACTTAGTAATAGAAAAGCAAACTACTTTGCCTTCACAACGAACAATACCATATCATAATCACATGCCCCCTGCAAAATAAAGTTAGACGCTTCTACTTTATCTATTGCAAGTTTTACGTGGTTGTTAGGGCTTTCGTAATAGAACTGTTTCTAAACTACGAACTTTCCAACCACAACATGGATCCGACAGTTGTCTCTACTACACCCCTTTCGGGCCCCTCTGTTGTAAATGTTATATCAACTATTGAATGAGAGACCGACACCCGCTAGCAACTTATACGGTACAAGCCGTATGTTGAGCGTGGAACCAGTCTCGCGTACAAATACGTGTAATGTCGGTCCGGGCCGCTTCATCAAACAATACCACGATATAAACAAGTACATGTTAGAGGGTAACAACTAAGGGATCAATGCCCGCACAATACTTGTGCGTACTGGCAGTATAACACTCCTACACATAGATCGGCTATGATACCACTGAAGGGGATCGCAGCAGAAAACAAAACAATTCCTACGATGGAACCCCAAAACTGCCTAGGATCTATCTATGTAGTAATGTGGTAACGACCAATGCGTAGAGAATACATACTCTTGTAGACTGTACGCGGATAACGTTCCGCGAGGAACGTGGTTGAAGTAGTCGTACTCATAGCCGACCTCAAGGTCGCGAAGCTCCTCGCAGGTCACCCTTGCTCCTTCTTCATCTTCATCGTGCAACAGCTCCGGGTCACGACATTTAAGCGCCCCAAGTGTTGCGCCTCGTGTCTTCGTACACATCCGGTGCACGATGAGACCTCTGGCTCCCCGATCCCGTCGGGAGTGCGGAAGTTGATATCCGGCTAGGAATCCCTACAGCGCAACGGCGTACTGCAGGTGTGCCTCGATCGCACAGCCTAGACTTGGGGCCATGGTCACAAGGTATAGAGAGAGGGAGGGAGAAAGTCAACCAAAGGACTTCTCAAATTGTGTGTGTTTAATCCCACCCATGGGCACCCCTTTATATAGGCTAAGGGGTGTGCCTTTCTCAAGGCTAAGCCATCTGGGACTATTTTTCAAAGGAAAACTCCCAGGAAAAAGAAAACCAGCCGGATGGGCTGGCTGGCCGCATTTGGCCTAGCAGCCAGCAACACAAGCAGCCGAGTCAGGCCAGCCTGGCTCGGCCCAGCTGACCAGCGGTCAACTGCCAGCGCAGCAGGAGGTGCCCCGGGTGGGCCGGCGCTGCCCACCCCGGTGGCCCACGTGTGTTTGCGCCGCTCGGCTGGCCAGTAGCTGTGGGCGGCAGGGAGAGGCGACCCGGTGGGCCGGCCTGCGGCGCCCGACGGCCAGACTTGCCCTGCCCGGGTGGGCTAGCGGTCAGCGGCGGCCCGCGGCGGCCTGGCCTGCCCGCTCGCCAACGCAGCCCAGCTACTTGCCGCCCTATGCGGTGGCAGTTATCTGCCGCCCACGGGGCTGGCTGTTTTTCTTTATCCATTTCTTTTTCTGCAGCTTTTCTTCTAGGCCTTTTCCCTCTGGGATTTGGCCTAATATAAAAGTTGCCTTTATAAATCTTAATCTAAATATTATTTAGAATATATTAATTCATAATTAACATATAATATATATTTAAATTCCCATTTATCCAAAAACACTTTTCTGGTCTTTTCCTTTATCCTTTCTTCGAACAACTTCGGATCTCTCCGGGGAACGATTCCGGCTTTCTCTTTCTCTTTTGTGATTCTGTCTTACGAATGATCGCTCTCATTGTAGCCTTAAGTGTATCCTCTCATGGCTCGGGAATGCTCTAGACATGATCTATATCAATGATCAGCATAGGGACCAGGGATGTCCATGTGACCCCTATGCATTTCCTGATGACAATGTCGTTTGAACCGCTAAATGTAGCATCCTCTTCCTTTTGTTTCTCGATACGACTTGTCCGAGATCCGATCATTGGTATCCTATACCTTATTCAATCTCGTTCACAACAAGTTCTGTTTTTCTTGTTACCGTGTTATTACATCCCCGTGACTGAGTCACATGTTGCAACATTTATGGATGTAATCTCACCAAGCCGGCCATATGTATCTTTACCCGTCATGTGGGCGAACAAATCCCGGTCTTGCAGTCACATGTCATCTACTGTTCCTTCAGAATACCCAACGTACACCTTTATAACCACTGTATTACCAAGTGACGCTTTATGTAGTCTAAGCAGCCTCGGGAAACAGTGAGTAATATGAGCTCACGGTCTAAGGAGGAGTCTAGGTATAGCTGTTGCAATAATGAACTATATGACTTGATCATGTTGCAATCCTTCGAGGAATGTCCAATCACATCATTCTCCAATGATATGATCCTGTAGTCAATTGGCATAAATGCCCATGATCTTGAAACCCAGATCATCCTCATGACCAACGAACTAGTATGAATAGAGGCTACTAGGGACTTGGTTGTTTCATACCACGCCTGTACCAATATTTCTACTTGGCATAGTTATAGCACAATATGAAATTATTATAAACTAATTGAGATATGACAATAAAAACCTATTTATTATTTGCCTCTAGGGCATATCTCCTTGAGCTCCCACTTGCACTAGAGTACAAATAATCCAGCTTGCATTTTACTCATATAAACCATATATGCGTTTATAGCTCATGCATGCTCATGGGAAACGTCATGTCCATGTTCTGTTTTACCAGATCATTATGTCTTTTGCAAATCGTTAATGTCTTCCTAATTTTAACGTTCACACCATTATCTTATAATGGGTCGAAGTATTTGTTTGGCAACAAAGCAAGGCTTTGTTTCTAGTGTTTATAATGACGGTCATTTTCACCGTTGTCATCTAAACTTCGAAACACACGTTGCTATCATTTATGTATATATTGTAGTCATGGCATCAGAACGAGGTCAGATTCCAGGAGCTTACAATGACTTTAGATCAACCTCGAGGGCTTTCTCATGGGCACTGGGCCCTAGGACACATCATTCTATGTTAAAAGCAAACTAGCCCCGCCATAACATTATACATCACATCAGATGGAGCCTTTATACTTCTATATCTATGTAGATCTCAGTGCATGAAATGCAACTATGCCACTTACTTTGCTTCTTGCCATTTAAGTACAAACTTAATTCTGGTTCAGTGATCAACTCAGGAATCACTTAAAGACATGTTCTTACAGTTAAGACGTTGTCCTACTAACCAGAACTTCAGGCCACATTACGTCGAGTATACAACATGGTTATATGGAAGTACCTATGACTGAGGCATAGGAGATGCAACGCATCTCTTTCTTTCAACCATAGTTGCAATAGTAATTCAATGCTTCATACAGTAAGAACTTCTTTCTTACCTTGTTCCATTCTGAGCTACTTCAGAATCTTGTCTTAGGACATTCTGAACATCTTTCAGAATCAAGTCCAGGAAGCATTCAACACTTAGTGTTTATTAAACTCACCAATCTATCTCAATAGATCTCTTTGTTTAATAACTTCAAGTTCATCCTTATTTATCTAACTTAAATGTTATTAACACCAATCACATCATTCATATATGTTGTCCATATATCCCAGAATGATTTCACGCTCCCACTCAAATATGACATTCATGTTTGAGATCTAGGGATTTCACTTAGCTCGCACTCAAAATATGTCAGCTACATATTATGAATCAGCCAAGCTGATTTGCTCCCACTCAAATCTAGGTCCTCTCGATGATCTTGGATATTCCAAAATTCTTTGATCATCATCAAATCGAGAATTCCACTAACGAGATTTCAATGACCATTCATTTCTCGTACTTAGGTTCATCACACTTCTTTGCATTTCGTAGGTATGTCTTGTTCAAAACATGAAAAGTGAATCAATAATATAATTCCACAAACTTGTAGAATATATATTTGAATCCTACTTTCTTGGTTTTTTTATACTACTCAGTTTTGCCCCCTCTCTCTCTTTAGTAGAAGCCCAAACCTGTGCCCACTCTGTCTGCTACGCCCTGATTGGTTGTCACATGTCACGCGGATCGTGCGCACCAACCGTTGATCCTATGTGATCCAACGAGGCTCGTTGCACACGTCGTGCCCTTCACAGGACAGCGCGAGACAACACAGACGTCTCCCTCAGCGAGACTTCTACAAGAAGGAACATGATGCCGTCCATGGAAAAAGTCGTCGAGTGGTCATGCCACGTTTAATCTAGTCTGCAAAGGCTACAAGTCTACTACATGGCAACTGGTCATCCACAACCCACGGGCTATACCATTTTTACTATACAGCGCGCCTGCGCTCTCGCTTCTGACAGGCCCCCACCACACAAACCTTCCACGCGGAAGCCGCAGCTAGAAGAGCTGCCTACCGGGGCCCTCGAGGAGGCTTAAACGTCCCCGCATTAAAAACCCAGCCTATCGGGTCCTCCATTCGCACTCATCCCCGACTCCTCTCTCTTCCCTATCTAGCAAAACCCCACAATCTTGAACGTACACGCCCGCACCTTCTCCATGAAACTAGTGCATGGGGTGAGTGTCCAGGCATCACCGCCGGGGTGGTGCTTCACGCGGCAGATCTGGAGGAGCATCACGCAGCACAAGGTGAGGAGGATGTGCAGTTCAACCCCTTGAGGGACCATGTGCTTGCCGGTGCTAATGACTTCGGAGGCCCCGATGAAGGCGTGAAGTTCGACGAACACGCTCCGCTCGTGTACCCGAACGTACATCTATTTCTACAAGTTTCATATTTTCTGCTCGAGCTTAATATATCCTAGCTTCATAAAAAAAGCTAGTCCTAATGATTAGATGCAACGTACGAAATGGTACGTGGAGAGATCTAGTATGTTCTGAATTTATCCACATTTATTTATTTATTAATAAGTTATCAAGAATACAAACCATGTCATCACGCACCGTAATGAACTGGGGAGACGGCTGTAATAAACTGCTGAACCTTTATAGACATGTTATTGCATCGAAAGTAACTCAAAATGGTGGAAGGAATATATATTTATTGTTTGCTCATTTCGGTTTGCATTCCATATATTACAGATAGATTCAAGTGAGATGGACTCTGACAAGGAGAATAGGGACAACAAGAGCCACAATGTCATGAAGAAGCTCAAGAGTGGGATAATCCCTTTCCGCACTCGACTTGGGGAGCTCAAGAGAGGGGAAAACCAAGTAGCACTTAAGAACCAAGGGCAAAACTGAGTAGAACTTAAAAACCAAGGGCAAGAGTGACAAAGGGATTCAAATAGAAAATATAAAATGATTTAAAAAATGGAACCAAACTGCTAGTGTTACGCTCGAGGGCAAAACCGAGGACAACTGAATCGCCAAGGTCAGACACGAGGGAAAAATGTGACTCACGGTACGCGTGTGCGGTCCACGGGGCGGTAGCAGACACATGTGGCCGTGCACGGTGTAGTAGTGTACGCGGTGCACGGTAGTGCATGAAACTTTGCTTCCCTTATCCTTTAATAGAGGCCTCCCCACTCCCACTCATCACGCACTCGCTCACTCAACCGTCTCCACTGTCCCATCACCTTCTGCAAACCGCCCAGAAACCCCAACCACGCCGATGATGGAGAAGAACGGTGTGGTAGCGATCGGCGCCTCCAAGACCGCCGGCAAGGAGGCCCCCGTCCCCGTACAGGCCCCCGCCCCGCCCCCGCATCCGCCGTAGCCGCCGGCGAGGAGGCCCCCGTCGGTCTTGGACAGATCCCGCTCGGCTGGAACCCCTACGAGGAGGTTGTCTATATAAGGCCGGAGAACCCCTACGACACCAGCATCGCCGACCCATGGTCAGAGGTAATCAGGGTTTTCTCCCCTTCCCTTGTTCTTCCCCCGTTCCCATCGTTGGATGCTAGATCGTACGTTATTAGGGCTCGACTGTTCGTATTTTTACAGTAGCTAATCCTCTTGTGTTGGATCTTGATTTTCAATGAATCCCCCTGTTCGTAGTTGGGATCAGTATTCGATTTGGTTTGAGATTTGGGGAATAACCCGGAGATGTCAATCGATTAATTTATGCAAATAATCAATCTCGATAATCAAAGTATCTCAATCATGTCCTTATTGCACTCTACTGTTTTTTCCAACAGGAGGATAGCAGCGACATCCGCAGCGACGACGAGTCCAAGGACACTAAGACTCGTCATGTACTGAGGAGGCTAAAGTCCGGCTAGTACAACAACTTCTTCGCCAACGACATGTACAGGTGCCCCTTCTGCCCCACCAGGAGGCTCCGTGCCACGGACTTCAACTCCCTCATGAAGCATGCCGAGGACGTGAGGACCTGCGGCGATTCCATGAACGTCCACGGCTTCATAGCCAAGCACTAGGCGCTCGGTCTTTACCTCCACAACCTCCAGAAGGTGGGTATCGAGGAGGGTTGCATGCCCCTGATCATACCCAAGGCGCCCAAGGTCAAGGGACTAGGCAGAAAGAAGTGGAGGAGGAGCCAGAGGGAGGAGGTGAAGGCCCTCCTGGCAAAGGCCACGAGGGGCCACTGATCAGCTGTTGCTGCTACTATAAAGCAGCTTCTTTTGTCTTATCTGTGTTGAACCTGTCAGCTGCTGCTGCTGAGCAGCTTAATTGTCGAACCTTGTTAAGTACCGTAATATATAACCTATATTAGCTGCTTTATCTACTTCTGCTCTGTTTACTGAATTTATTTATGGTCCTGGTTAGTTTTGCTGCTCTAGATTTGCTACCAGATTGGGGAAAACGAGAGCAAAAGGAACAATGAATGAAGTGAGAAGCTGCTCTAGATTTGCTACCTTTTTGGCAAAAATAACACAACTGTTAGCGAGAGAGGGGAAAAGGCGCTCTTAAAAAGGCCAAATAACAAAAAAAACTACCAATTTAGGCGTCAGGGCGCACGTAACGGTCAAGCCTTGGACCAGACGGCACCCCCTCTGAGCGCATGTGTGGGCTTCGGAATGGAGGGAGGACAAAAGTGAGGACAAACTAAATGTTGTTATAGCTAAATCTGACAAAAATCTGAATTTGGCTTTACCATGCAATTTGGTTGGAGCTCCACAATGTAGCTATTCTAAATTCCTGCACCATGCGGTCCCACCACTGACAAGAATAGCCTTATTTTTTGACTAAAGATATGGGAGTAGAGGACACATGTCACACATAGATTGGCTAATCAATTTGGAAGAACATTTGGCATCGGAGCACCCTCTTGCTCCGGTTCCCTCTTTTGCTCAATTTGGAACCACCTCCATAGTCTAGGGAACTAGTTCCAAAAGCCGCAAAGTAAATATGGAACCACTTTTGCTGGGGAAAATAGAAATCCCTAAATTATGTGGTGCGTTGAAATCTCATGCTTTTCCACCAACACGTGTGTTGCAAAGTTGCTTGATCGTGCATGCTTACACAATTGGCCTACACAGAAACTTATAGAAGCATGGGCAAACGAGCTTCAATTTGGCAAATTCTAGACAAAATCACCAAATTAAAGAAAGGAAATTGCAAGCTTTGTGCAATCGGCAGGCCTGAGCAGCCAGGCGGCTGCCCCGGGGTGCAGGGATGCTAGGTCCGTGTCTATGATTACACTTCTTAAACTTGTTAGGAATAATAGTTGTACACTTCCTTTTGACCTATCACGTTACATCGTGTCAGCACCGCGCACCCGCTGCAGATCGACAACGGGATGGTAGTCTACGTGACCGGTCTCTGCCACGCCAAAGCCACGTCGCACACTCGTCCCATCGCCTACCGGGACGGACGTCGAATTAAATCGCTAGGATTGGAAACCAACAGTGCTCGCTGGTCAAACTTGCTTCCGCTTGGGTATGACCGGAATATTGGTAAACGCGATTTAAGCATCGCCTTCTGTCTCCTTAGCATATCACTATGCAAAAATCCCCAACTCCTTCCTTCCGCCGCCACCGCAGCCACCGCAAGAACCATCGACGTTGCTGCAGGCACCGCCTCCACCGGGCCATACCACCGCAACAGATCACTCCACCGCCACGCCCAGTCCTAGTCACCGCTACCGACCCTAGGCCACCGCCACCGCATTAGCTACTGCCATGGATGTAGAGTATGGCGTGTTTGGCGACGGGAGCGACTTCACCGACGAGTACACCGTCACCGCCCATGGCACCACCAAGCTGACGGTCGTCCACACAAATGCGTCAGCGGAGTTCGCCAAGGTCATCGCAATGTACAAGCGATGGCTACAGGAGTCGATGGACAGGTACAAGATCGTCGGCCTTAACCTCGAGTATATCAGAGATAGGAAGAGGGTGGTGCTTTTGCAGCTGTCCATGCGCAACCACTGCCTCCTATACCACGTATGTAGGGCCAAATCTGTATGCCCAGAGCTTCGCGAGTTCCTACACAGGAGGGAGATCTACTTCGCCAGTATCGACATCAAGAACGACACTCTGGAGCTAGAGCAGGATCTCCTCGTTCATGTCGTCAATCACGTCGATCTCCAACTTTTTTGGAGGTACCTGGATGGCGATAAGGGGAAAGCCGGCATGGCTAGACTCGCTTCCAACATCATCGACCGCGAGTGCGCCGGCATGAAAGTCGAGGTCCCGAAGCACCTACACAAGCGATGGGAGTGGAGGCACCTGGATTACGATGCGATCAAGTACACAGCGAGGGACGCGTATGTCTGCTACGAGATGCTCAACAAGATCTGGCGGGTGGGTGAGTGTGTTGTTTACCACTACTAGTTTCGCATTTCGTTCCTAGTTTTATCTCGCCTGTATTTTATCTCGCATGTATTTTCTAAGCATTCTGTGTGTAAGAACCAAGCTCGTATGATCCCTGTGCTATTAGGTACTTAACCTATATGAATTACATTCCTCCTTTTGTATGATCAACATTCATTCTTACAAATTCTGTCTATGCCATTTGCATGCGGCAAAATCAAGGACTGACATGCATAAGGTGTGATACAGTCATAAGTCATAACCAAACCCAGATTATCGCGAAGGATACAGTCATAACCAAACCCAAATTATAGTTCGACAAAGGTAATACACAACAGTTCGTACTTGCTCACAAAGTGTACTTCTGAAATAACATATTTTCATAAACATAACAAGGCCCATACAAACACAACAATCATGCACTAAAAGTCTACATCCCAGCCTGTTGGAGAAGGCAACCGATCCCAGGATGCCTTCGGTCGCTTGCCCCGGCTTGTAGATTCATCTACACTCCGACATCTGAGCCAAACAACCTGCCTTGGTGGTGGTTCAATGATACGATGCCTGGAACGAGATTTTACAATCTGGTGGTATAGCTCGTGGCTAACATACCCATCAATTGCAGCGTACTTCAGATTAGGTTCAGAAAGTGGCTTATCCTCCCAGTAATTGTGCCCTAAACGCCTCCACGAACATCTCGGCAATTTTCCCTTCATGTCAGCGTACCATGGGTCGATGAGTTCGGAGGCAAGAGCAGCCATCCCGGTCCTGCCACCCTTCGTCCCTGGGATCCAGTAAATTTCCTGGATGTCCACTCTGCACTCCTTTGGGATTCTAATGTTGACAGTCGGGCTTTCAAGCAGTTTAGGGTCATTCGTGATGTCAACACTAGTAAATGTTATGTGCTGGTTCATGAGAAAGTCATGAAACAGATCCCTAATCCTTTCGCCCTACCTGCATGAAAATGAATTCAGACAAATAATATAGCAATAACTTTTGCAAACAGACGGTTCAGGAACAAAAAGACAGCAAATTCTACCAGATCTTGTGAGCCCCCTTCTCGCAAAAAGGCGGGTATACGAGGGCGTGCCCCTTCATAGAGAGTTGCACCACAGCGATCCTATGGTGATCGCGGCTGTACTCGAGGTCGAGACCTACGAACCTGTTTTCTTCAAACCACAACCAACTCATGTAATTACTCAGAGTCTTCCTCACCATCACAGGGTCGGTGGTGTAGACGACATTGATCTTCTTCCCGCCATGTACTTCTATGTCGAAGTGCGCAGTCGTTTGCCTGCCGTTGTTTCGGACGTTCGAAAAGTTCATGACTACAGGCAAGATGGAAAGGATACGGAGGAAGAGGGTGATGCCGTGGCGGAGGAAATGGATGAGGCCGTGGAGGAGAAAGACGATGAGGCCGTGGAGGAAGAAATGATACGGAGAAGTGAAAGATTGGAACCGCCCTTACCAATATCTGGAATGGTGCACGACCGTTCGTAGTAGGGTGAAGGTGGAGAAAAAGGCAGTTTTACACGTCGACGCTAGCGCTGCCTAAAATTTGTTCTGCGCCACTTGCATGTGGTGGAATCGAGGTCTTCCATGCACGATCCAAGTCAACTGTAGTCACGTTTGCGCGTGCCGACCTTCACTCACTGACAGACGGGCCGCACATTTCTCTCTCTTACGATTTATTTTTCACTTCTTCTAGACGGTTCTAGATGCACTTGTCTTCCACGCGGACGAGAACCGACCGCGGCGGCAGTTCCCTACCGGGTCACTCCCTACTCGAACAACTACCCCCATCCCTGATTCCATCCCCTCTCGAATCCATCCGCCTCCTTATCACAACGCCTCCATTAATCTACCAGATTCTAGACTCCATTTGCCGCTATGGGTAGCGCTTGGGGTAGCAGCAGGCTGAAGTGAAAGGCATGCGATGACGACCCGGATGGCCAGGGCGACCGCCACCGCGAGGATTGGGGATGGCCGAACTTCAGCGCCACGAACGTGCACAGGATCGCCACGGGGTTGGACATCATGTTTGCCGGCTGCCTCGCTCACTGCATCCCTGGCTACCGCTTCACGACGCGGGACATGGACGAACAAACGTTCGGCACGCCAGGCCTTTTTTACCCCGATACCAGCAAATGGCCAAACGACCGCGATGGCCATGTAAGTTCTGGTATCTTGCTTATTGGTTTAGTCATATCGTTCATTCATATGTGTTGAACTCTCATCGGAATCTTATGTTCCTTTCGTCGAACGTGTTGTGTGCATGCACGGTTTGAACAAATTGAACCATATAAGACTGTTCTGTACAGCGGAAGCTCTGCTCGTACCTGACATTCTGGTATTTTCATAGTGAAAAAGTCTTATTTAGGTGATAGATGAGTTGTCAATTTCGATTTGCAATGGAATGCCTGCTAGGTGATATTCTGTTTCCTAAAATAAAAACAAACAGATTAGACGATTTAAGGCTGTTATGCCCCGAGCTGTTTATGATCATCGTCAGGAGTTTGTTCTGGGGGGGCTCTGCTCCTACTCCATATATTGGGTATCTTCATAGTGACACAGACACAATTTAGGCGATATCTGAGGAGACACTCGTATTTAGGCGACATTTTGTGTAATTTAATCTGAAGGTCCAGTTGTCAAATTGTATTTGCAATGGAATCCATGCTAGGTGATTGTACCAAGTGACAACAAACTCTACAGAATATTCATGCAAAACTGATGTTGTTGGATAAGTGGTCAGAATCAGTAGTGGTGAATATCAAGGAAGAAGAGACGGAAATGGGAGATGACCAGAACTAGGTGGGTGGCAACGGCGAGTGGCTGGTCCTTTTATCCCAGGATGGAAGTACTTGTACTCTAAATAATGGCTACAGATCATTGAGATTTACATTGCCATCTTTGGAGGGTGTCGTCATTACTTCATTCAACAACGGGTGGCCACCGCCCATTTCGGAATTCGCTTACAGGTTCAACATGGCAGAACTTGAGCTCCTGAAGGTACAACTCCCACATAGACCGCGGGAGGTGTGGAAGACCTGGGAGTACGACCTCTTAGCGGTGTTCGACAAGGTAATCATATTCATTAGATGCCCAGAAGACAAGGAATGGACAGTCTTGCGCAACGACTTCCTACGGCCAGAGAAGTATGTCGACACCATCTTCACCTCCAGCTACCATTCGAACAAACTGCAACGCATTTATGCGGCCACTGAACCTAGCGACGACGTGCGTGTTTGGGAGCCGTCCATTTGGGGTGAGTCATGATGTCATATAGCATGTAAAATCCCATTCAAAATTCTGCTTACTGACTGTAAGTAACACGCAGGTACCCACGCAGCCCCGCGCATCATTCCAGCTCCGGTGATCGAAGATGCAGTAGCAGATGCTAAACTTGGGACA
This sequence comes from Avena eriantha, assembly GCA_910589775.1. Classification (NCBI taxonomy): domain Eukaryota; kingdom Viridiplantae; phylum Streptophyta; class Magnoliopsida; order Poales; family Poaceae; genus Avena; species Avena eriantha. The sequence continues at coordinate 535,417,329 of OU342743.1, read as the reverse complement.
AAGCGCTGGTTCCTGGCACCTCTCAGAGGCGACATGAAAGATGATGTTGAACTCATGTGGATTCATATCAGGGGAGCACTAAACAACGTTGGTAATACAATAGAACCTATGGGGACACAACTTTCTTCATACCCATCGCTGCGGTGTCACATTTTCTCGAGGTCTGCATGCCCATCCAAAGACCCAGTAGAGCAAGTATGGAGCAGAGTCGATAATCTAAAGGGGCAATCTATGTTTCTTGGGATCAACTACCCTTTCTTTGTCGGAGCCCCTGGACCTATTGAACTTGTAATTGTTCAGGCAGCCCTGGCTCCTGATGCTGCTGCTAGTGGTGGTGGTGGTGGTGGAGCTGACAAAGAACTAGATGCTGCTGCTCCTGGTGAAGCTGACGAAATACTTAGTGATGCTGCTGCTGGTGAAGCTGATGAAATACTTGCTAATGCTGTTGCTGGTGAAGCTGACGAAATACCTGCTGAGGCTCCTGCTGGTGAAGCTGACGAAATATCTACTAAGGCTGCTGCCGGAGTCCAGGAGGAACATGTTGGTGTTGTTGCTGACGTGCCAGCACTTCCAGTGTTTATAGCAGACTGTGTGTTTGTTGCACACTCACGCACCTATCATGTTGACACTCCAAATCTGACCTGGAGCCGAATCCACGTCGGGGGGAGGGGGCCTACAATTGGCTCATCAATGGGGTCATACGATTTGATAGAGAATGACAGACGGCCAAACGCAGCATTCTGGTTCGTTCCGACGATACCACCAGCTCCAGGGACCTAGTGCTCATACTGGCAGATCCGATAAACCATTTGTCTTTATCTTTAGTTACGCTTATTTGTGTAAAGACTAAGTTGTGCTTATTTGTGTAAGACTAAGTTAGGCCTAACTGCGTAATATTCAGTGAAGCCCAACTTTTCTTTCCACGCCCATAACAACAGAATTGCAGCATAGAACATATAAAGGTAATGTGCATACTAGGCATTTTTGCTTAGGATAACAACCACTTCAAGTAAATGATACATGGTGTACGCATTTGAACGCATCACTAGAATGTGCCACCTATTGATGATTGATGACATGGATCTAGCTTTTCTGCGCATATTTGCATTGAATCGCTCATTAATTTGTTCACATATTTTTTGGAAATGTCTGATGAACTCCACTCTCTTGGTAACATGCTTCATCAACGAGCACTTATTGATGCAATGCAAAGTACAAAACATGGTATACATCATCGTTCCATTTAGGTTCCCTATGTTTCGTCATCACGGAGCTACTAATTTCAAATGAAAATCTCGTAAACAACATATGTGTATATTGTTAGACTATGCTACGGACACGGTACATACATGTTTTTCTACAATCACAAGAAGAAAACTTGATACATTTTCACCTTGTTGGCATTGTGCCGAACTAGGTGGATGTGGCTTTGGGGTTCAGAGAGGAAGGCGTCGTGGCTGGTGCGTGTGTGACCACGGTGACGGCAAGCTCAGATTCTGGAGGAGGCCAACAGGACCGAGCATGGTCGGCATGGTGCCAGATCCCACCCGGAATGAATTCCCGTCCCCACGTCGTGCCATGGGTGCAGCCATGGTGAGGGCGAGCTCTGATTTGGGATGGGGAGGAGAGCGGGGCCAAGAAGGTTCGTCAAAGTCCTAGCTCCGCGCCATGGCCGCGACCACAGATTGCCGCCCCGGAGGAAGAAGAAGACGCGTAAAGGATGCATGCGCCAACGCTGCAAGCTTACATGGCAGCCACGACGGCAGCGACATAACGACGAAAGCTGACAGGGGGGCCCAACTTGATGGCCGTTAGCCTGATATTTTATATTGAAACAGAAAGTTGAATTCGTGCCGAAAAAGACCCTCTGAGTATTTGGCACACCAACTTTGGGCAACGCAGCTGATTGTAAGCAACTTGGGTACCGCGTTGCCTGGGCGCCCCAACTTTCGGGCCGTAAAATGATATTCTCCTCCGGTAGGTGGCGGCACGGGGATCTCGGCAGGTCGCGGTGGCGTGCGGAAGAGCGGCAAAGGCGAGGAGGGTGGTGCTGGAACACGGCAGTGACTTGCTGCAGTGGAGGATCATGATGGTCCAATCTAGGCCCAACTAGGCTGGGCGGGCCCTCTGTCTTGGCGCGTCGGCGAGGGGGTTGCTCGCGGTCTGGTGCCGAGCTCCTGCAGGACATCGGGAGGAAGGCTGGTGGTGGCCGGGAGGTTGTGCTGCCGGACCCTCCATGGCCTGGTAGCGGCAAGGAGGCAAGGAGGTGGCTTGTTCTTAGTCGATGTGGCTGCCGATGGGTCTTCCATCGGGCGGCAATGGAAGCTTGGTGGCAGCTCGCAGTCGACCCTCTCGGATTGGAGGTGGTGGAGATTCCCAAGGAGAAATCCTTGTTCTGGCCTTGGTCGGAAGCGGCGACGGCGACACCTGTGGGTGCCGCAACTTTCTTGGAAGTGTCACTGAGGGATCCTCCCCTCGTTTCGGGGTCTTCTAGAGGGAAACCTCAGACCCTTGTGGTCGGGCGATGAAGGCGCTACACGTCTTTCTCCTCCTTAGGGGCATCGTTTCGGAGTCGACTGAAGCTTGGTGACTAGAGGATGGCGGTTGGGTTGCCGTGTGGATGCTGAGACGGCTCCTCAAGGGCGCCGATGTGTAGTTTGGTGACGATGCTACCTTGAGCTGAGCTTGGGTCGCGGCTGGGGCTTCGGTAGTCGGTTTGTCCGGCGTGTCCGATGGGTTCTTTGTGCCTGCTATGTTGTTGTGGAGTAGGAGCTGCGCTAGAGTGTGTCCAGGCGGTGACGACGACCGGCTTCTGATGGTCTTTGCAGAGGACTCGGTCGGCGCAAGCCCCACAGATTTCTCTCGGGAAGCTCGTTGTCAAAGTCGGAGTTGTCTACCGTTGGTGTGTGTGGCTGATTGTTGGCATGAGGCGACATGGGTTCCGGCATCGCTTGCAGCGAGGCTTCATTTGGGTCGTCGAAGGTGAATTCGGAGTCTCTGGCTCGTGGAGAGATGACGATGACGCCCGGTGGCAACCTCGGTGGTAGCCTTTCTTCTTCGTGGTGTGTGTGTGCTCCATGTGGGTGGCCAGATCGGTCGATGGTGGTGGTGCCCAATGTGGTCGTGTTCCATGTCGACATTGGTGCATTTGTAACGGTTTTCAGCCGGTGCCTCGTGATGAACCGGTCAATTCTCTTCTGCTTTTTTAAATAAAATGAGGCAAAATTGTCCGTTTTGTTCAAAAAAAATTGCAAGATCTTGAAACCGCAGGTACATATTGTATGTGATTTATCCTATACTTATCTTGGTAGGCATGTGAAACACTTTAGAAAAAACCTAGCCGCCGCTCTCATCCCGCGTCGCCCCCGCGCGGGCGACGGGGACAATCTCCAATCGCCGTCGCCGGCCAGCCCCAATCCCTCTCCCTTCTCCTCCCCGCCGCCGCCTATGGCGTCACCAGGCAAAGCCTGGGCGCTGGCAGCGAGGGGGGGCTCCCTTCCCCCGCACATGGAGGCGACGGCGCGGGCCGGGTAGCCATGGCGGGCGGCCTGCTCGGTGAGGGGCACGCCGGCGCGGCTTCTACTGCGTGAAGACCTTGCGCCGGAGTGTGGACGGCGGTTGCCCCTGGCGGCGGCGGTGACGGCCTGAGCTCTGCTGTGGTTTTGGGAGACGTCGTCGGGATGGCGGAGGCGACGTCGCGTCAGAATAAGGGTGATGGAGCTCGATCCCCATATCGGCAAGGCCACTTGTGGCGGCGCCGGCAAGCTGCTGGCCTGGCTTCCTCTCAGATCTATGGATCTGGGGAGGGTGGTCTCTCTAGGCGCGGTCGTTTTTTGACTCTACCGTGGAGCTTCGGGAGTCGGAGGGCTGTTATTGCTGTTGTCTTCCCCTCGTCCGGCCGTGGTGGCGAGGGAGTGGAAGGGGATGGTACAAACGCCTTCCTTGTTAGGGTTTTATATGGTCTTTTTTTAAGATTCGACTGTCGCGTCTTGAAGCTTCTTCTGGCCGGCCATGGTGGCAAGGGGGAGGAGGCGACTCGACGTGGCGTCGATGGTTGGGACCTTCTGCTCGGGGATCTTGGATTGGAGGTACTGCCTGGTCTTCACCATCTCCTGCCTGCCCGATGGTCTGGAAAAGTCTCTTAGCTCTCACTCCTCGGAGTGGGCACTCCTGCGGTGTTCAAAGCCCAATATGGCGAAGGTGGCGGCGGTGATTCGATGGTGGCTGAAGATGTGCTGCTTCTGGTTCCGATCCCGGTACTTGGGTGGTGACGATGAGGATGATGGGCTTGATCGAGAGTTGGAAGTACGGTGTGTGATCTTCTGGGTCCATGATGTATTTTTTTTCTGGAGTCGTTTGTAATCGGTTTCGCCATTGCTGAAATTCCATCAGTTGTTATCTAAAAAAAATGCAAGATTTTGACATATTAGAGCGGAAGCATTATGGAATAACCTACGCAATGATCCGTCAGCTTGTTGGATCTCTTGTTCCATCGCAAGTTCATCTGTTCGTTTGAATGTCTGCAAGAGCTCTTTAAGGGAGATGATCTAATGATTTTAAGAAGAGAACAAAATGATCATGATGTTAGTACAATAACGCAGCTGATCTCCGAATTTAAAGAACTAAATTATATAGATATGCTTTTAAGCAACACTCGAGTATTTAAAATATTATATGATGAAAATACATGCATATTAAACAATGAAGGACATAGAAAGAGAAAATATCTTACCGGTTTCTCTGCATGCTTATCACGAAATCCAGTCACCAACTTCTTACCACACTGAGTCCAGTTGTCCATGTCAGAATTTCCCACTAAATTACTATGGCATAAAAGCCATAGAGAACATGCAGAGAGGCCAATTGCTCCACACGTGTAGGGTAACCAGTATACGGTCATGTGGCTTGTCTCATGTGTAGGGTAACCAGTATACGGTCATGTGGCTTGTCTTTTTTAGGCTTGAAAACTATCATTGCACAAAAACTTACTTCAGACAAATTAAGCAACATGTTATTTAGTAGAATTTTAAGCAACACTTATTAGATGCAGTGAGATTCAAAATTGAGTCTGAACACATTATAATTGATACCTCGGAGGTGAAAGTTTCAAAAATCACCTGGCTCAGTATGTTTCCTAATTGGTACTGTGGGCATAATCCTACCACTGCTTCATAATAAGAAAGCATGTGTGCGTCGAATAATATTTGTGGACTGGTGTATACACAAAGACATTTTCATACTAGAAGCACAAAAAGGTACTCCCTCTGTTCCGAATTATAATATTTGTCGGAGGACATGGACGAGTTCAAATGGAAATTACTAGAGAGTGGTAAATTATCCGTCGACTCAATGTATAGAGTCTTAATCCAACCTAATATTCTAGTCGATGATACTAGTAAAATTTGGAAGATGAAAATACCCCTAAAAACGAAGATATTCGCTTGGTATGTCCGTAAGGGAGTAATTTTTACAAAATATAATCTGGTTAAGAGAAATTGGCATAGAAGTACACAATGTGTTTTTTTGTCATTATGATGAGGCAATTTAGCATTTATTCTTCCAGTGTAAATTTGCTCGTGTTGTATGAACAATCATCCAAGCAGCCTCTGGTTTGTCTCCCCCATATTCGGTGGCCAATGTATTTAGTAACTGGTTGCATGTGATAGAGGATAAATACAAGACTTTGTTTAGGATGGAAACGCTTGCCATTATTTTTCGTTTTGGCTATGTAAAAATAATAAGATTTTTAATAACATTGTGTCTTCTTCTCTGTAGGTTATCTATCGGGCCACGGCTATCCTATGATTATGGACTACTCTCTAACGTATGGAGTTTCATGACTTGTTTGTGAAGGGGTGTACGCAATTGGAGGACACGGCGAGAAATATTTTCTCCCGACATGAATGGCAGCGTGATTTGCGAATAGATTTGCCATAGCTCGAGGCTGTTTGTTTAGTTTTATAGCATGTTTTGTAATGCTTGTACTTCTACTTTGTTCACTAGTTGTGTGGTTGATCCAGGGCCGGCCTTGGCATGTCAAGTGCCCGGTGCAAGATAACGAAGTTGGGTCCCTATACACAAATGATTATAGAAGCACACTCGTTGATATTTTAACAACAAATACTTAGTCTAAATTTTCATTCGGTTGTTCTGCAATAATTGCTAAGGCTAGTTGCCCAGGAGTAATAGCATAACTTATATATGTTCTTTTTCCATGGTTCAACTACCGATTTATGTACCCCAAACATATAGAGGACATCTTAGTACACAAACATAGCATGAGATTAAGAAAACGCCTACAGGATTGAAACGGGGCTGAATGAATGCTTACTGCTTGTTGTGATGTCGCCGTTAGAAGCCGAGAACAAAATAAATCCACCGCCACTCCCTCAAAAATCCACCTTGCTGGCTTGCTCTTGGAGATCACATCTGAACCCCCTTTTCTCTCTCAAGCCTATGGAGGTTGGAGAACAGGGATACGGGAGAGGCCTGGATGGACTCATAAGAAGATTTTACTGGCTGTTACAGATTGAAGACGGATTTGTCTGGACTCCGGAATCAACAATCGGGATCTGCTACTCCATTAATTCCGACAAAACAGCAGAAACGCAACAAGCCGGTGGAGGATCCTCGCTGCGGTGATTGGGGAAGAGAACTACGAGATGAAAGAGGAAGACGACGGAGGTGAGATGACCTCGAGAGACGGCGTCGCTGCTTCGTTTCCTCTGAGAAACTGGGCCTACTAGTAACCGTTGCTGTAACCTGGGCTGGGCCCCTAAAAATTAAGGGGCCCTGTGCGGGTGCACCGGCTGCACTTGCTCAGGGCCGGGCCTGGGTTGATATTCTGTGTGCACCTAGAGCCGGTGTAAACATTATTATGTAACAAAAGCGCCTATTTTCAGAGAAAAAACTTTTTTTGTGACGCATGTATATAGACGTGTTTTAGTTTGTCTGTTCACTCATTTCAGCCCCATGTGGTCCATATTGAAATATCCAAAACATCTTATAATTAGGATGGAGGGACTAAAAATAAATTTACATCAAAAACAGGCTAATATAAAACTGAACCCCTGAGTATCCCTTTGAACACACAGGTAAGAGCAATCTAGAACCATAGTGTTGCACAGTAGCAACAATCCCCATGATAGGATTGCTTGGAAATAGCTGCCTACTTATCTGCTTCCTAGCTACTAATTTCTATCTACTAGAGATGGCTTTCTTATAAAATACAGGGGCTTTATCCTGATTTGATAAAAGTTAGTTCCGCTGTCTAATCTCATTTCTCCCAAGAACCTTCACCGCCCGACCATCCTGTCGGATGTACTCCCTCTATTTTAAAATACAAGATGTTTTAGCTTTGTGAAAGAATAGGTGTAGGTTCGCTTTAAAACTAGATAAACCAACACACTAAAAAAGTCTAGATTCACTCTTTTCACAAAGCTAAAACATCTTATATTTTAAAAAAAGAAGTACGAAGGATCATTGCACTCAAAGGCTGAGAAGTAGAAGTATGTCGCTGCGAAAAGGAGGGTTGGTTACCCGAGAGGAAATAAAACTAGTACCTCCGATTCAAATTAGTATTCTCAGATTTGTCCAAATTCGGTTGTACCTAGTCATGTTTTAGTATTAGATATATCTAAATCTAGACAAATTTGGGAACAATAATTTGGATCGGAGATAGTTTCTAGTTCCCGGAGATTTTGGTAGATCAAACTTATAGCATCTGTTGGTATGGCCTCTGTCCACTGTGAACTCTCGACATCAACTTGAGGCAATCTTTTGAAGAGAAGTTCAGATGAGTTTCCGTCATGGTAAATAGTATAGCTTGCCCCTGAAAAAGTAAATAAAAATTACATTATTAATTATCGAACAGACTAATTACATTCTTATATTAAATAAAGGTGGAAAATGTGTTTACCTATAACATCCAAATACATGAAATGTGAACACTACATACCCCACCAGCCTTTCTAAGTGACTAGATTTAGGGGTGCGCCTTGGCGCACGATCCCGTGGCTCTCTTATCGGTTTCTTTTCCGTATAACACTAATACGAAATAGCTGGAAATCGATGATATGATTATAAATTACAATTTTCTTTTACAAAATTAAACTAATATCCCCGCCTTTCACACCGAAAATTATCTTATAAACACTATTATGAGTCTATGCAGATGCAAATGAGATTGTTTATAATAATGATCATCTTGTTCTATATAAATCATATACACCTACATACACAAGGTATACATACAATTTTCTTTGTAGACTTTAATCAGAACTAAATTAAACTTCCCATCGAGGTTGACTCTCTATAAGACACATCACATAGGACTTGATACATCATATACGAAGGAACTCGAACTCTTTCTAGTTTTCTTGTAAACTTTCCGGGAGACATTCATCAAAGGCTTCCTTCTCGAACCTTTTGTATATATTTGGCACAATTTCATGCATGCGGTTTCTTGGATTGCTACATAGTTCTTGGCTAGTGAAATATATGGGTCAAAAACTTTGTTAGAATACTAGGACTAACAATACTAAGGTTCCTGGTGACAACAATGTTTATGTTTGGTTCAGAAGATGCATGTCATCCAACATTATGTTAAGCATGCGCTAAATGATTTTAAGATGAGATCCATGGTTTACACATGAAAGAGAGGAAGGTAAATGTGAAATTTTCCAAGAGGGGGTGAGTACGCAGACATCAACATAGGACCACACTGAACACACAATCTATAGAAGGACGTAGTGAATAATTTAGATCAGCATGATGGAGGAGAAAGATGAAGTAAACAGCTATGTGATCGACCAGGAAAGCACCTTCAGATGAAACGGGAGCATTGTATTACTTTTCCTTATTCGCATGCATCGTCTTCTTGGGTGGACGACCAGATCTAGAGGGTGGATTAGACACATTGGCCGACACATTATGTGAAAGTATAAGAAATACATCGTATTGTTAAACAAGATAGTAGCACATGTACTTCGGACTATAAGAAAAATAACATGACAACAATGAGCTACCTCTTCATAGCATCGTGGTTATTTGAGGCATGAACTTTTGCCTCAGAATCCTGTAAAAATACGATACTCCTTAGCTAATAGGTTCTAATAAATCTTAATGCTTAGGGCCGAGTAACATAGAGTCAACAATATTTATAGCACCTCTTTTGATTCTCCTACTTTAGCGATACGTAAAAAATAAGATCCCTAGTTTCTTAGTTTTTTGAACGAGAAAAAAAGAAGGAAATAAAAGAATATCACTGCATATCCTATTGGCAACTATAGGAATTCAAATGTTTAGCATTACATGTAAATTGAACCCTAGGAATTAGAATTGTAGATCCTATTACTTGCAGTTCATATTCATGTTTCTATGTGAACTAAACAAGTTTAGCAAGAGGTAAAATACAAGTCCAGCAAAGGAGCGACATAGATAGTTGTGGAGGGGTCAGGCACACCGGTGGGCGCAGCGCAGTGTACTGAAAGAAATCCCTGACCAAGGCACCGGCCGAAGGACCACCGCCAATCGAGCTCTAGAAGCCTCTTGCGAAGCTGCACTTGGAAAATAGATCAATTCGGGAGCCAGGCCGGATATACCATAGCAGAAAAATAGAAAAAAACAACTAATGTTTGAAGCGAAACGAGTCACAATTCAGTTGTGAGCTCCAAAGGAATTGTCAAAGAGGTATTCTTAGCATTATTATCAAGAGCATTTTTAAGAATGGCATCGGCGGTATCACCAGCAAGATGCCTGTCACTGAGTAAGAAAGGAAAATTCAGTCCACATCGAAAAAGGTTGTCAAACAGGAGTGATCAAATTGCATTAAAACCAAGGAAGTGAATCTAAGAAATAATTTATTTATAGATTTATTGTCTATTCACTATGTATGTCTATGTTTGGTTTGAAATACGGGAGCTAGTCAATGTCTATATAAATGCACGATTTCTTCGAAGAATCAATAGAAACCCAAAGAGAACACAACGAATAGAACTAAAAGACCGTAAAACAAATAAGTTATGTTGACAATGGTTTAGCTATGCAACATACATACCTTATATTACTTTTTCTTTCTCGAGGAGAAAGTCATCACAGGGACAGACATGGAAGGGAAAACCTAATTTGTAAACAACATAGGCACTAAGTGGGAAGGTGTGCTTCGCTGCACCGCATTTAGTGAGTTTTAGCACTCTGTGATAGATTATGTTGATGGTTGTAACCTGAAATTTAATCACCAAGAATACATCATGCAACATTTACGTGGTCCCTTTTTTAGACAAAATAATAGTTATGTGGTCTATTGCAAATCAAGAATAAGAAGCATATGTTTACCAAAAATAAAGAAAATAGAGAGGCCATTCGCTTCTCCTTAAATAATACATATAGTAATATTTGGTAGGATTTTTGTCAAGTATCTTATAAACACAAATAAAAACGAATATGCATAAATAAAGATGAGATTTAATTTTCAGGGGTCCTCCACATTTACCTCGTCCTTGAGAAGGCACCGGGGATGCGCATGTCGGGTGGAGATCCACCAGCCGCTCCTCTATGGGGACAACACGATGTGCGGCCTCCTACTCTCTACTACATCAGCCGTAGGCCCATGGCGTCTAGCTCCTCCACGCGCTGCCTCTTCTTCTCACATGTCAACCACCCTCCCATAGCCGCCACTTTTGCTCGGTCAGTGAGGCAGCTGCTGCTGTGAGAACGACGTGCTGCTCCTGCCGGTGAGGGAGGCATGGCGGAGGAGATGGTGGCTAAGCCGACCACGATGGAGAGAGAATAGTAGAATGAGGGGGAAGGGGAGGGGGAATAGCGGGGAGGCAGGAGGCGGGGAGGGGCGAGCTAGACCTTGTGCAAGAGAGGATTGGGACGCCGGCGCTGCGAGGGTTGGGAGGAGGAGGAAGAGGGGAAGACATGGGTGTGGATTGGTGAATCGGGATATTTTCCAACCGTGTGGGAATTTGACCAATGGGCAACCGAACATATTTGCACCAGATTTTCTACCCTTTATAGTCATTTACATGTGGACCACATGAATAATAGTCAGAAAATGAAACTGTGTGGGTCTTTGACCAATGGGCAACCGAACATAATTGCACTAGATTTTCTACCCTTTATAGATATTTACATGTGGGCCATATGAATAGTAGTCACAAAATGAAATCGTGTAGGGTTTGACCAATGGGCAACCAAACATATTTGCACCAAACTTTTTACCCTTTATAGTTATTTACAGGTGGGCCACATGAATAATAATCATAAAATGAACGCTTAGGATGTGCTGGCTGGCACGATCGGATGACCTGGGCCATATGAATAGTAGTCACAAAATGAAATCGTGCAGGGTTTGACCAATGGGCAACCAAACAGATTTGCACCAAACCTTTTACCCTTTATAGTTATTTACAGGTGGGCCACATGAATAGTAGTCATAAAATGGACGCTCATGATGTGCTGGCTGGCACGATCGGATGACCGAAAATACTTGATTATTGTGGTGAGTCCTAGTACCCTCACCAATTATATCTTTAGATGCCTCCAATTTGGGAAAGACCCTGTTCAAAACAATGAATATTGTATGCAGCTATTTGTCGGAACTTTCAGGTGATCCTTCCATGTGTTCACTAACTTCTGAATAAACCTATAGAGAAGGCAAACTAGAGTTAAGTTGATGTATATAATCTGCAGTCATTTAGCAAAAGCAACATTATCTGTCAGTTGAACAAACATGGGTCTGGACATAGGAATCTCACAGCACAGTAGAAGACAGTTTTAATTGGAAGAGAGCGGCTACAAGGTTGACTACTTCCTCCGTTTTAAAATATAAGATGTTTTAGCTTTGTGAAAAGAGGTATCTAAACTAAAAGAGGTCTAGATACACTCTTTTTACAAAACTAAAATATCTTATACAAACCTACATATTAAAAGAGATCTAGATACAGTCTTTTCACAAAGCTAAAACAGCTTATATTTTAAAACAGAGGGAGTACCAAAATACTACTGCGACAATTTTACCCTACCTGACATAAGCAGAGTATCAAAATCGTGGCATCAATGCAACTTTGTTATAAAAGACATCACATAGATACAAACCTCGGCGAGAAAAGCGGCCAAGCAGTGTTGCATACTTTCTAGGCAAGCAAGCAAGTTCGTTGTCCGTTCACATGGGATAATAAACAGCGCAGGCGGGCGCTAACGTGAAGGTTAGGCTTGGCAGGGTCCTATCATCGCCGAGTATATTGGCCAGCTACCCGGAGTTCGTGGTTCGACATGTTTCATCGTCTAAATCTGATCACAGCCTGCTGGTTACAGAGCTCCGGAGTACCATTGACTCCAGTGAGCGGTCTCAACATATTTTTCGTTACGAGAATGCCTGGTGCCGAGATAAATCGTACTTGAGTACAGTTGAGGCCGGTTGGGCCGAATCTCGACAAGGCAGCAGCGCAGGTCTGCTGGGCCTGGGGGTAGTGGAGCGCCTGGGCCTTATGCAACGCATGCTGCAAAAGTGTAGTACATCAAAATCCGGGAACATCCGACGAAAGCTGAGGAAGGCCCGCCAAGAATTCGAAAAAGAGCGTTCCCGTGCTCTATACAGGGGGTCCTCGAATAGAGAGAGGCAGATCGCGGCTAACATCACCGAATTGCTGCGCACAGAAGAAGTGATGGCCAAACAACGATCGCGTATGGATTGGGTAAACGAGGGTGATCGAAACACAAATTTTTTCATGCACGTTCCACGGTCCGTAAGCACCAAAATAGAGTACATTCCTTGAAAAATACGACTGGGGTGGTGTGCATGGAGAAGGAGGAAGTGAAGGGCATTGTGCAGTCTTTTTATTCTGATGTTTTCAAGGCGCATGAATTTATTGACGTGCAGGGGGTCCTACAGTTTATCCCGTCCAAGGTGACTGATGATATGAACAATATCTGGTGCAGGATTTTTGATGAGAAAGAGATTGAGGTGGCTCAGTTTTTGATGGGCCCCTCGAAGGCGCCTAGGGTAGATAGTTTTAATGCAAATTTCTATTAAAAACACTGGACCCTTATCAATGATGATATTGTGTCTGTTGTGCTAGGATCCTTGAATGGAGGCCACTTACCTGAGATTATAAACCGTACTGTCATTGTTCTCATCCCAAAGGTAAAATCTCCACAAGATATCACCCAATATCGTCCAATTGCTTTTTGCAGTGTGATCTATAAAATATGCTCTAAGGTGCTTGCAAACCGTCTCCACGGGGTTCTTGATGAGTTAATCTCGGAAAAACAAAGTGCTTTTGTGCCGGGGGGGGGGGGGGGGTGATAACTGATAATGTGATCTGTGCATGTCAGTCTGTTCATTCGATGAAGAGAAAGAAAAGCAAGGCTGATTTTTGTGTAGCCAAGCTAGATATAATGAAGGCCTATGATCGTGTTGAATGGCCGTACCTACAAGGGATTATGAGAAAATTGGGCTTTGCTGAAGAATGGATATCCTTAATTATGAAATGTGTTACTACAATGAGTCTGGAGGTGAAGGTTAATGGTGAATTACTCCCTTCCTTTAGGCCTACCCGTGGACTTAGACAGGGAGACCCAATCTCGCCCTACCTATTTCTATTATGTGGGGAGGGGCTCTCGTGTCTGATTAAAAATTATGATGGTGGATGGATCGACAAGGGCATTAGAGTGAGTTACCAATCTCCCTGGATATCCCATTTATTGTTCGCTGATGATTTCCTTGTGTTTATGAAAGCCGATGTGAGGATTGCTCATCGGCTGGATGTTATTCTAGAAATTTATAGCAATGGATCTGGCCAGAGAGTTAATAAACAGAAAAGATCGGTGTTTTTTAGTCCCAATTGCCCTGAGCCAATCAGGGTACTGATGAAGGAAGCTATGCAGATTGACCGCGAAGCTCTCTCGGAAAAGTACCTAGGTCTCCCAACGGCACCAAGGAGCCTTACAGATAAACAATTTGAACACACTGTGGAAAGTTCAAGATCACGAGAACAAGGATGGTGTAAGAAGTTGGCATCGTTTGCGGCTCGAGAGGTGCTAATCAAGTCGGTTCTCCAATCCCTATCAACCTATGCTATGAGTTGTTTCAAACTCACAAAAGGTTTATGCTCCAAATTAATGACGATTTCGTCCAAGTATAGGTGGGGTGGATCACTGGACCGGAGAGGCATGCACTGGCAGACATGGGAGAAGATGTCTATTGCCAAGAGAAGAGGTAGTCTCGGTTTTAGAGATTTCCAAAAGTTCAATGATGTGATGTTGGGTAAGCAAGCTTGGCATTTTCTAGTAAATCCTAATAGCTTATGTGCTCGAGTACTAAAAGGGAGATACTTCCCCAACGGTGACATTTTATCGGCAGGATGCCCTCAATGCGCTTCAAAAGTTTGGAAGGTGATTATTTGTGAAAGGGATGTGATGAATCAGGGTCTTGTTCGTTGTGTTGGCGACGGTGCAGAAACCCTTCTGAGATCCGACAAGTGGCTTATTGGTGTACCGGGTCGGGTACCACTCACGACCAACCCCCAAATAACTTTAACATTGGTGGCTAACTTGATCGATCACATGACGGGCCAATGGAATGAACAGGTAGTTAGGGACATGCTTGGTCCCATGGAGGCGGAGGCGGCTCTTCGCCTGCCCCAATCACGAAGAGGTGGTGCAGATTTTTGGGCCTGGAACGAGGAAAAGACTGGTGTATACTCGGTTCGGTCTACTTATCGCATGCTAGTACAGGATCTTGGTGACGCCCCAGAATCGTCGAGTTCTGGAGAATTGTGGAAGAAACTATGGCAACTCAGGGTCTTTTGCTGGCGTGCTATCAAAGGATTCCTACCATCCTACTCTAAACTAGACAAACGACATATCATGGATAACGGTACATGCAAGATTTTTCGACATGAGGAGGAATCATTATTTTATGCGCTCACTCAATGCGGCAATGCAAAGCAATTCTCGTCTGCAGCTTTTGATCACTTTGGGATCTCATTGCCACGCCTGCATCCGGCTTCCTGGTTGCAGGACCTATTGGTGGGTTCATTATTACTTGCGGATAAGGTCCCAATTGTCATGACCATACTTTGGTGCATTTGGTCGAGTAGAACAAATTTGTTCACGGAGAGGAACAATATAAACCTATGGGTTCTATGCAGTTGATAGAGGAGCAGTTGTCTATGTTGGATCCACCACCAAAGTAGCCGGCTAGATAGAAGGAGGTGTGCAGGTGGAAGAAACCGCCGTCAGGCTGGTGTATGCTCAACACGGTGTTGGAGATATGCCCAAGAGGCAATAATAAAAGTGGTTATTATTATATCTTTGTGTTTATGATGAATGTTTACATCCCATGCTATAATTGTATTATTAGGAAACACTAATACATGTGTGTTTTGTAAACATATAAGAGTCCCTAGTAAGCCTCTTGTTAAACTAGCTTGTTGATTAATTGATGATCATGGTTTCCTGATCATGGACATTAGGATGTGCTTAATAACAAGGTTATATCATTAGGAGAATGATGTGATGGACACACACCCCTAGTAAGCGTAGCATAAGATCAAGTCATTAAGTTCGTATTGCTGTAAGCTTTCAAATACATAGTAACCTATTCCTTCGACCATGAGGTTATGTTAATCACCATCACCGGATGGATACTTTGATGACATCAAACGCCGCTTCGTAACTGGGTGGTTATAAAAGGGTCATTGGGTATTCTGAAAGTATGTGTTGAAGCGCATGAACCAAGATTGGGATTTGTCCATCCATATGACGGATAGATATGCTCTGGGCCCTCTCGGTGGAATGTCATCTAGTTAGCTTGCAAGCATGTGACTGGGTCACAAGGGATGACATATCACGGAACGAGTAAAGAGTACTTATCAGTAACGAGGTAGAACTAGGTATGGAGATACCGACGATCAAACCTCGGATAAGTATAGTATCGCGAGACAAAGGGAATTAGTTTCGTATGTAAGTGGTTCAATCGATCGCGAAGTCATCGTTGAGTATGTGGGAGCCATTATGGATCTCTAGGTCCCGCTGATGGTTATTGATAGGAGATGTGTCTCTATCATGTCTACATATTCACGAACCGTAGGGTGACACACTTAAGGTTCGAAGTTGTTTTAAGTAGATATGGAATGTGCGTTGGAGACCGAATGTTGTTCGGAGTCTCGGATTGGATTCGGGATATCACGAGGAGATCCAGAATGGTCCGGAGAATAAGATTCATATACAGGGGATCATTTTCTAAGTTAGGAAATGTTCCGGAGTGTTTGTATGAGGATTCTAGAAGGTTTCGGAATGTTCCGGAAGGTTCTAGAAGATATCTTGGAGTTTGCTTGAAAATCAAGATAGGGATCAAGGAGACCTGGTGGGTCAAGATACGGAGTCGTGGGGGAGGAGGACTCCTCCCCCCACCTCCAATCCGCCGGCCTACAAGGGAGGGGAGTCCTACAAGGACTCCCCCTCCCTAGGCGCCTCCCTTCTTTAAATAGAGGGGCAGGGGCGCCCCCTCCTCCCCTGCTCCTATAACTCCCAATCTCTGCCGCCTCTCTCCTCCACCTTCTTCTGCACAGGCATAGGCGAAGCCCTGCAGAATTCTCTACTCCACCACCACCACCACGCCGTCGTGCTGCTAGGATTCCGTGGAGAAGATCTACTACCTCCGCTGCTCGTTGGAACGGGGAGAGGAAGGTCTGCTTCGACTCCATACGTGTGACCGACTGCGGAAGCGCTGCCGAAACGCGGCGCCAGAAGGATCGTCTACTTGACCGACGGCGGAAGTGCTGCTGGAACGCGACGCCGGAAGGATCGTCCACACGATCTTGAGATCGGCAAGTGATCGACTACATCAACCACGAGATCTAATCTCGTTAACGCTTTCGGATCTACGAGGGTTAGTTCCTATCTATCTCGTTGCTCATGTCTAATAGATTAGATCTTGGCTTTTATCTAGATTAGATCTAGGTTTTGTTCATTCTTGCGGTAGAAATTTTTTGTTTTCCATGCTACGAACCCATCACACGGATGGGTATCTTAGCTACAGCACATGAGAAGCGAGATCGGGCTATGTCATCCGAGATGACTTGGCGGAGTTTGTGGAGGCGGGGTGCCTAGAAGAATCTAGGCGGTTCATGACGATCTGATATCATCGTGGATGAGGGCCAAAACGTCGTAGATGGCCATCCACGATGAATTCTATGACGAAAAAATAGGTCACAGACCTCACGTCATAATTCAATCTGTGATGTTTTTTCTGTCTGAAAATGTCACGCCCAATCGCGATGTTCCTATAATTTCGTCACAGCGAACTAGACCAGCCCAGCCTAGGCCCGGTCGTTCATGACGTTTTTATTTCATCATGACCAAGGCCACGTGGCATACGGCACCGCGGGTGGCCGTCAGTGAAGTTTGCTGATATCATGTTCGCCGTCTACGACATCATCGAGTTCCTGACATTTTTTTCTGTCATGGCCTGATTCTGTTGTCTCCATATCCATGATGTCATCCAACCTGTTCATGACGCCATACATCTCGTTTATGACATCACACGCGCCATGACGAATTTTGTTCATCGCCACCTTTCGACGCCATGCTGACACGTGGACTGTTGGCACGGCCAAGCTTGCGCCAATCGGACGAGGCCATGTGGGCAAGTCGCAGAACGCCACATTGACAAATCAAAATGGGACATGTATCACCTACCGATGACGAATTTTGTGTGATGACGTCATCATTATCCATGACTTTTCGGTTTCGTCTAGATAGTTGGCCAATGTAAGGCGGTCACGTCGGCATTTACCTATGATGGAAATGTTTCGTCAAGAACAACTGAGATGATTTCATTTTCATCGTGGATGTGGGCTGGCATCACCGTGAGATCAGGAGGGCATTTGTGCATGTAAATTCTACTAGCCCTAATCGTTTGACACATTTCACACCACATGCATCAAATAACAAAATTTGACAATGAATTTCAGGACATGTTTCCACATAAATTTCCACAACAGTTTCTGAGCCAAAAGCCTCACAAGCTTCCACAACCAAAAACTTTCCATAGCAATTTATGAGCCAAAAGCCTCACAAGTTTCCCTGACCAAAAGACTCACAAGTTTCCACACCAGTTAACTTTCCTAGCCCAAGAACTCAAAGTGTCAACCATGAGTTCACTTACCTTGCGATAGCTGAAGCTGTTGTTGCTGCTGCTGCTGCTTCTGCTGAGTCATCTGAGACAACACTTGCTAAAGTAAGTCGTTTGTATGGTTTTGTTTATCCTGCATCTCTTCTTGCTTCTTCTGCATTTCTCTCATGTCTTTAGCATACTGCAGCCTCTCTGCCTCGGTAGCTTCTTTTGCTCTCTGCAATTCCTCTATGGTACAACGCATTTTGTCATTCCCTGCTCTCTCAGCCAAAAGTTCTGCTTCAAGGCCAAACCTGCTTCATCTTGATGTACTTGGATGGAGGCCGATGTTCTTCAGGAACATTGGCTTTCTATTGTCCAACGAGAGTGCAAAGTGCACAGCCTCAGTGGAAGAAAGTGGTTCTTCCCCCGGACATCTAGCGCCATCTTCTTTTCCATGATTTCCTACAGTATTAGGAATAGAAGCGAACATTAGAAAAATACCAAGCAAACTACAACCATATCGTATACAATTGAGTGGTGAAGATAACATTGAATTTTACGAGATGAAAAGTATTCAAGAGGACTTACAATTGTTTTCTTCACATTCGGAGTGAAGCCATTTATCGGGCCGGAATGCATCTTTTTGAAGAGTTCGAAGGCATCGTCCTCACCATTGCACACCTCATAGCTACGAGAACCTGTGGCAGCAGGGTACAATACTTTACTCCTGTTCTTCTTGTTTTTTACACAAGTACTCTACACAAGCAGAAACCATACAGTATAAGAGGCAGTGCCAATCAAACGCATGTAGTAACAGTATAAGAGTAAACGAAAATTGACACGTTTCCTGGGGTCAGACCAAGTATCAACAAGCTTTCACCACTGCTCGTCGGTCATGTGTTTCACTTCATCAGGACATTTCCTTGTAACTTGGTTCAGAGGGTAGGGATCAAAATACATCTTCTCCATAATATACTGCTGATTCCTTGCATGCCTCATAAATTCATTGCGCAAGCATTCCACATGTTAGGGTGATTTGTGTCCATGGCAAACTTTTGCTGAAATAAAACATGGAGCATCAGCATTTGCATGAACAGAGAAATGGGAAGGTAAAGGACAGCTAAGTCGTAGAACATATAGAAACTTTGCCTATGAAGTCTGATTGGACATCGACCCTCTTCTTGTACTCTTTTCAGTGGGGTAAGATAGGCATGCTAGTCTTTATTGCGACTGCACACTCACTGGAAAACCTGGCAGCAACACCCAGCTCTTCTGGTCTAGTTCTTCCTGGAAGAACATTAAGTGAAATCCTCCCTCCTTTGTACAACTTGTCAAGCCTCTTCCCCATGTTTTCCCCCTTACCACCAGAGCTTGACCAGCATGCAGAACTATATCTTTAGAATTCTGCGTTTCGGCGTCTTCAGAACAAGGTGCATCAAAATCTTGAGACATATGGTAGCCATCATCATCTACAGGAATACAATGTGCCGATTTAGTGTTCCACAGTAATATGATAGGATTACATGGATTACTGTAGAGCAAGTAGTCGGTTTAACGCATAATCATGTTGAGACCAGTCACTATAGTCTTGGCATGGTACTTCATGACTAGGATTAGATTCCCCATATTTGGTAGCTGACTCATCGTATTGGGTAGCTGACCCCTGACCCTCAAATTGGGTACTAGAGTCCTCACCGTCGGCAGCTGAACACAGATGCTGGGTAGCTGACGCAGCGCCTTGGGTACCTAACCCAGCGGTTTGGGACCGCTTCGGCGAGGTGCCCGCAAAGAACTGGGAGGTGGCTTCTAGATTTGGAGAGGTAGCAAGTCACCTTTGGTGGATACCCATGGGCAGAGGGATGCGGAATTCGTCACCTGGGAAGGTGGCTTCTTGATTTGTGGAGGTGGCAGGTTGGCTTTGGGAGGTACGCGAGGACGGCATGATGTGGGTTGGGGTTCCACACCTTGGCTACATGGCTGCTGGCTTTGGGGAGGTGGCTGCTGGCTTTGGGGGTGGATGCTGGCTTTGGGGGGTGCATGCTGGCTGTGGGGAGGTGCCGGACGGCATACCAGCGGGTCAAAGGGAGTGGGCAGGTCTCCATGGGCAGAGTGCTGCTCATGTTGGACAGCTGCCAGCTTGCCTTGGGCAGCTGGTCTTGCCTTGGGCTGCTGCCTTCTTGGCGTGGGTAGGTGGTAGATTGCGACAGCTGGCTTCTCGCCTTGGTGGGAATCAGGAACTACAGCTTTAGCCACTTGGCCAGCATCAGGAACTACAACTTTGGCCACTTGGCCGGCATCAGGAATTGCAGCTTTAGCCACTTGGCCGGCATCAGGAACTATAGCTTTGGCCACTTGGCCGTCATCAGGAATTGAAGGTTAAGCTACTTGCTGGGCATCGGGAACTGCAGATTTGGCCACTAGGTTGGCATCAGGAACTACATCATCGGTCACCAGCAGGGGAAAATGAAGTGTAACTCTAGCCACCTCTAGGGCATTAGGAAGTGCGGCTTTGGCAGTTTGCCTAGCATCAGGAAGTTCGGCTTTGGTCGTTTGCCGGGCATTAGGTAGTTCGACTTTGGCAATCTTCTGGGTTTCACTCCGCGTTTCTTGTGAATGGGTCGCAGAACTTGCCGCTTTTGTTGTTCGCCATGTGGAACCTGGAGGTGGAAGTCCTGCTTTTAGCGGATTCCCCTTGGACCTCGTGTGCCTCTCATTTTCTGTGTCTGGAGATAGTACTGATGCCACAATGCGCTTGCAAAATGATCCACCACCAGGAGCCATCCTTCGCCTGGGAGTTGTCTTCTTGAATTTTCTCTACTTAAGCTACACATTTTACATGTAATAGTCAATTGGGGAAAATAAAGAGGAACAAAACATATGGCAAAAAGAGTAAGCAAACAATTCCACACAAGATGATTTGGTAGCACCTTAATTGTGGAGAAATCATGACAAGATGGTGAGCTAGCAGGTAAGGGGACTACCTGTAACCCAGTCTCATCGGTGACTAGTGTTTCATCACCTAATATGTCACCTTCACTGATACCCCCCCTCGAGATCATACCGAGGCCCAGAGGGATCACTGTTGCTCTTTTTAGGGAAGAATATAGCTGGTGATTCAACAACACTAGCTATGAACCTAATACCAAGTCGCTGCATCCATGGACTCTTTCTCATGATGGTTTTCATCCAACTTTCTTCCATCAGTAGTTTTTGTGGTTCTAGCATGAATAAAGAATTCCAATTAATCTAGAAATATAAAACTGGGTGAGATACCAACCCATGTTATATAGTATATAGTACTCATCATTTAATAGGTCGCCATGAGAAATTTAAACAAAAAGATCGTAGGCTGCCAAACTAATGCAACACACGGGATAATGTAACCTGGTCTACAACCTTTTTTGCTACTTCTAGGGGTCTAGGGGTCTATTTTGTCCTATAGTAACCATCATGTAAAACAGTAAACTATGCACTACTTATACAATGAACATAAGACATATCACGAAACAGCCAAAGTAATGCAACAAACAGGATAATGCAACCTTTATCATATGCAAACTGATCATAAGCCTAATAGTTTACAAGCTGGGCAATTCACCAATTGGTTGCAATAATAAGGAGGTCAGGAAAATTAAACATGAGAAGTATATGCATCTATATCTTGCCACTAAATAGGCAAGTAGGGAGAATATAACATATGTTGTTGATTGTACAATAGTAATCACAAGTGTAAAATATTCCACTATGAACAATTTGTATTTATACTCTGATCAAAAGACGTGTCATGAAAAGCATTTATCTGCAACAAACAAGATAATGCATCCTTTATCTGCAACAAAAATTATAATCAAACAACAGAAAAGCAAGGTAAGTGTTTCCTTGCCTTCAGGCTATGGGGCCTTTTTCTTACTGCTATTCCTGGCGAAACGCTTAAATCGTGGCATCGAGGCTTGTCAGCGGACCTTGGTAGCAGACTATGTGGAGGAGGTGCACGGCGAGTAGGCAGACATTGTCAACGTCGATGTGGCAGACCGTGTCAACTAGGTGGATGATGAGGTGCACAGTGAGTAGGCGTACCTTGTAGTCGAGGTGCACGTCAAGTGAGCAGACCTTGACCGCGAGTGGGCAGATCTTGATGGTGACGTGCACAGATAGTGGGAAGAACTTGACGGTGAGGTGGTAGGCCTTGTCGACGAGGTGCACGTCGAGGTGGCGTACCTTGTCGGCGAGGTGCCCATCAAGTGAGCAGACCTTGATCGCGGGTGGGCAGACCTTGTCGTCCAGGGATCAGACCTTAACGGTGAGGTGCACGGCGAGTGGGGAGATCTTTACGGAGAGGTGCACATAGAGGTAGCAGATGATGTGGGCGAGGTTGACGGTGAGGTTGCATACCTGTGAGCTTGACAGTTGGCACGACATGGTGGGAAACCGTGAAGGTGACGATAGGCTAGGGTTTGGGCTACGGCGACGGCTAGCTGCTGTCTACTGCAACGAAGGAGGGTGGTGTGGTGAGGAGGGGCATAGGGCGGCAAGGGGCGGAAGAAAGGACGGCGGCGAGTGGAGGAAGGACGGACGGTGGCGAGGGTGAGGGCGAGGGAGGAGGTAGAGGATGGCGAGGTGAGGAAAAATGGATCTCATCCACTTTTGACGAGGGAGGGGATAAGGAGGGTTTATTTTAGATTACCTAAATGCCCTCTCCGCAAATGATGTGTGGCGCTGTGCTGAAGGGCTGATCAGTCTATCCCAGGGACGAAATTTTGAGGCGCGAAATTTAACTCCTACGCGCGAAATTTGAGCGGGGTGTGTCGGTCAAATTTTTTGATGGCGTATCCTGGCCGTCTATTGCATGATGAGTGGCTCAAATAAATTAATCATATAGGATACTTGTTCAAAAGGGTACCTTTCGAAGAAATTAGCAATTACTAACCCAAAAAATCAGGAAAAATCCGTTATGCTGATTTTTGCCAAAATATTGGTATAGGTGAGATCCAAAGTGTGGTATGAAAAATCTCTTTACGGGTGAACCAGATGCAAAAAACATGTGGAAATCTTGCATATATGGCATTGCCATATTTATTAAAGTGTGGTGGGATGTTGATATAGGCAGAACCCACCCCTGGGTGAGCCTGTTCTCAAATGCAACTTCTCTGTCATGGTATAGTTGCATATTCATATGTGTTTCTTTATTATGAGTACGTGTTTTGACAATAGTGTGTGTGTGGTTCATGTATATATATCAATGTAGTTTTGGAAAAGAACACATATATGCAATGTGCAACGACTCTAGGGGGATCCAAGTGGCAAACCATCATGGTGTAGAAGCAAAACACACATAGAAAAGCAACTTCCACACATTGCAATGCACAGTGTGATAGAGAAGTTGCATCACAGATCCACTGGAGTGTGTGTGGTCATGTAGATATCAATATGGTTTTGGAAAAGAACACATATATGCAATGTGAAATGACTCTATGGGTACCCAAGTGGCAAACCATGGTGTAGAAGCAAAACACATACAAATAGGAAAGAAACTTCCACACATTGCAATGCACAATGTGACAGAGAAGTTGAATCACAGATCCACTAGAGTGTGTGGTCATGTATATATCAATGTGGTTTTGGAAAAGAACACATATATGCAATGTGCAAAATGACTCTTGGGGGGCCAAGTGGCAAACCATGGTGTAGAAGCAACACATAGGAAAGCAACTTCCACCCATTGCAATGCACCAGTGTGACAGAGAAGTTGCATCACAAAATCCATTAGAGTGTGTGTGGTCATGTAGATATATATCAATGTGGTTTTGGAAAAGAACACATATATGCAATGTGCAATGACTCTATTGGTACCCAAGTGGCAAACCATGGTGCAGAAGCAAAACACATACACATAGGAAAGCAACTTCCACACATTGCAATGCACAGTGTGACAAACAAGTTGCATCATAGATCCACTAGAGTGTGTGTGTGATCATGTAGATATCAATGTGGTTTTGGAAAATAACACATATATGCAATTTGCAAAATGACTATAGGGGGACGCAAGTGGCAAACCATGGTGTAGAAGCAAAACACACATAGGAAAGCAACTTCCACCCATTGCAATGCACCAGTGTGACAGAGAAGTTGCATCACAAAATCCATTAGAGTGTGTGTGGTCATGTAGATATATATCAATGTGGTTTTGGAAAAGAACACATATATGCAATGTGCAATGAATCTATTGGTACCCAAGTGGCAAACCATGGTGTAGAAGCAAAACACATACACATAGGAAAGCAACTTCCACACATTGCAATGCACAGTGTGACAAAGAAGTTGCATCATAGATCCACTAGAGTGTGTGTGTGATCATGTAGATATCAATGTGGTTTTGGAAAATAACACATATATGCAATTTGCAAAATGACTATAGGGGGACGCAAGTGGCAAACCATGGTGTAGAAGCAAAACACACATAGGAAAGCAACTTCAACACATTGCAATGCACCGGTGTGACAGAAAAGTTGCATCACATAATTCATTGGTGTGTGTGTGGTCATGTAGATATATATCAATGTGGTTTTGGAAAAGAACACATATATGCAATGTGCAATGACTCTAGGGGGATCCAAGTGGCAAACCATGGTGTAGAAGCAAAGCACACATAGGAAAAGCAACTTCCACACATTGCAATATTAATGCAGCAGTGTGACAGAGAGAAGAATCCACTAGTGGAGTGTGTGTGGTCATGTAGATATCAATGTGGTCTTGGAAAAGAACACATGCAATGTGTTCATGTGGATCATCAATGACTCTTTAGTGGAGATATCAATGTGGTTTAGGAAAACAACACATGTAATCACTCTAGGGGATCCACATATATGTGTGTCAAACCACCAAGCAGCTTCCACATTATTACATATTGGACCAGTGTGGCAGAAGTTGCATCATAGAATCCACTAGGTTGTGTGTGGTCATGTATATATATCAATGTGATCCAAGTGGAAAACCATGGTGTAGAAGACCAAAAACACATACGAGATAAAGCAACTTCCACATTGCATGCACCAGTGTGACAGAATATATGTGTCAAACCATCATGGTTATAGAGACCAAAAGAACACATGCAACTTCCACATTGGTTTAGGAAAATAACACATAGGAGATAAAGCAACTTCCACATTGTTCTAGGAAAAGAACACATAGGAGATAAAGCAACTTCCACATTGGTTTAGGAAAATAACACATGCAATCACTCTAGGGGATGATCCATATATATATACTAGTTGATACCCCACGCGTTGCTACGGGTATTAGAGAAGAATTTCATGTATGCAGAAGATGAAAAATGCTCGTTTGCATATCATCTTATCAAGCGCAGGCATATTGATTTTCATGTCCGGCCGCTTTCCTTGCCTCTACACATGGAATTTTTTCTTTGCTCGGTACGACTATTTGTGGTAGGGGGTGATGAAGCCTCACTATAGAGCAAACAATGTGACCGAATGAAATATTGGTGCAGAGCAGAGAGGCAGCACTGACATTGCCATTGCGTGTAGATGGGAAGCAATGCTATTTTTATTTTAGTAGAGAGATGGACGCGGATCCGTGGAGGACACAAAGTATGCTGACCGTATGAGACTAAGTTAGTGCATTCTTTTGAAGGATAAAACAAATATACTTCAAATAAATTTAATGAGTGGATTATATATTTAGAAATTAAAATTTTCAACTTCGGCCGCTAAAACTTATGCAAAAGATAGTAATTTCCTCATAATTTGTACTTATTACCACATAAAGGTCCAACTTTGCATAACCATGTGTCCTACAGGTCCAACCATGATAGTGAGATTCTAACAGGATCGGTCATAAATACTGTGGGAACCGTTTGAGATGTACAGACAAATTTGACCTGCATAGATTGAAAGTTGCATGCCCTTCAAATCAAAGCAATATGTGTAAACAACTAAAAAACAACAATACACCAATCGATGTAGAGCTGTAGGTATGTAGTGTACACAAATGGGCAAAAAAATTGTACCTTTGGGAAAAAGTTGAAGAGGTGTGGACTACCATAGGCCAACAACTGGTAATTTCTTTCCCATCTCCTCGTGGCATAATAGGGCTTCTATGTGATCTATGTAACAGCTGGATGCAATCAATTGACATTTGACGACATAGTCGATGAGAAGCATCACGCCATGGCCTAGTAGAAAACTCAAAGGCGGAGGATATTTTCGTATGGCGCTTAGCCTCTCCAACAGAACACCTCATAGATGATTGACATACGTATGTCAGTCTCCTGTTCAGACACCGACACGCGTGAGATTGTTATCTCTGCTTTACAGACGCACACATGCATGTGCTTTCTCGGCTTCTGCCTCAGATGGCTCGGTGGTATCACGTGGAGATGACGGCCTAAATCGCGAAGCCGTCGATCTCGGAGGTGTGCGTCGCGACGGCGCCGAGAAGAACGCATGAAGGGGTAGGATGCTGATGGCGACTTTCCCCCGTTTTGAGGTTGCAACAACCATAATGGAAGATGACAGTCGGGGTAGGGAAGTGACGTATACATGGAAGAAGTGGACCGATTCAGGATAATAAATAAGTGCATGCCCACTCGCCTGCCTCTTATAGGCTCTTGTCGATCCGTTTCTAGTGTGTAGGCCATGGGAGTCGAGGAGACAGAGAAAAAGACGCCCCGGAGAAAAATATGTGCCGCAGCCTGAGGTAGTGAAAAGGAAAGAAAACATTGTGATCCGATGGATATTTAAGGATCATAGATTTGAAATCCAATGGCTCTAAATAATTGAGATGATGTGGCTACATAAGATTTCAGCTTGCAAACATTAAATGCATCTTAGTGGCGATGAACTTTATAGATATTATAGATATGTGTGTGTCAAACCATCATGGTCATAGAGACCAAAAACACACTAGTGTGACATAAGTTGAATCACAAAATCCACTGGAGTGTGTGTGGTCAGATATCAATGTTGTTTTGGAAAAGAAAACATATGCAATGTGCAATGACTCTGGGGGGATCCAAGTGGAAAACCATAGTGTAGAAGAAGCAAAACACACATAGGAAATTGATGACCCAGAAGTATAGGGGGTGTATCGTAGTATTTTCGATAAGTAAGAGTGTCGAACCCAACGAGGAGCAGAAGGTGTTGACGACTTGCTTGGAGCAGGAATTCTCTGTAAATACTCAGCAAACGATTTTTAGGGTTTTTTGATAATGTAGCTAAATAAAGTACGAGTAAATAAAAGAAAATAATAATAGATACAGCAAGTGGCCCAATCCTTTCTTTAGCAAAGGACAAGCTGGTTGTATTACTTAAGATGACCAAACGTTCTCGAGGACACATGGGAATATCGTCAAGTGCTTTCGCTTCATATAGTTGATTAATCTCCTTTAGTTTGCTAAGTATTGTGTGGGTGAACCTATGCTAATGTACCGACATTCCTAGGACTAATACATACTTGTGATTATAACCCTTTCAAGCATCTGCAAGTACAAGAAAGTAATTAAGATAAAAACCTAACCACAACTTTAAACTCTAAGACCCTGACGTACCTTGTGCAAAGGTTTCCTAACGGGGGTTCTGGTTTCTGCCACTCCGATAACCCCTACGATTAGTAGCCAAATACACAATGCATTCCCCTAGGCCCATATTGGTGAAGTGTCATGTAGTCGACGTTCACATGACACCACTAGAAGAATAACACCACAACTTAAATAACAAACTATTGAATCTTTCTCAACACAATTCAACTACTAACAATATGACTTCTCCCATGTCCTCAAGAACAAAACGAACTACTCACAAGACATCATATGGATCAAGATTAGAGATGATATAATGATAAGCAACAATCTGAACATAGCAATATTTCAATGGTTCACTCAATAGCATCAACTACAAGGAGTAATCAACACCAGGAAAGTTTCCGCTAAGAACTATGCAAGATTCAATCCAATTGTTACAGCGGTATGGAGTGGTGATGATGGTGCTGGTGGATATGATGGTGGTGGTGATGATGATGATAATATCGATGAAGTCCAGCTTGATGGTGGTGTTGATGGAGATGATCTCCCCTCTTCGGGAAGGAATTCCCCTGGCAGAATTTTGTCTGCTGGAGAGATCTTTCTCTCTCTGTAGTTTTCCACCCCACAGAGGCGGCATAATCTTTCTTTGGTCGTTCCCTAGGTATCAGGGTTTCGTGGGGATAATATACGCCAAAGGGGAGAGCAAGGAGTGAGCCAGGGTGTCCACACCACCTAGTGGCACGGCCTAGGGTTGCCCGCGCCAGGGGGTGGTGTGGGCCCCCTGTGGCCCATCTCCACTCCCCCTTCTAGCATCCTTCGTCTTCTGGAAAAATATAAATTTCCATGTATTTTCCCGGATTTTCTGATCTTCGCAAATTTTTCCTCCAAACAGCCCCTTTTCCATCAGAATCTTGACTACAGTAGTCCATGCTCCAAAAGTCATCAACCATGCAAAAACAGATGAAATAACATAAGTATCATCTCTTAATATGAAATATATCAATGAATAACAGTAAATTATGATATAGAATAGTGATGCAAAATGGACTTAGCAACTCCCCCCAAGCTGAGACTTCGCTTGTCCCCAAGCGAAAACTGAGCTCAATAAACATGACCTCAGGTTTATGGAGTGAAGAGTTGATAAAAGAATATGGACAAGAAGCATCACATTCATCAATACACAAATCATAATAGAAGACAACCCACCATTATATAACTTAACTTGCAATAAGTAAAGGAAACACAAGTAAAGATACATAAAGTAAATAACAATTGGTAATGGCAAACTTAGCTCTTGGTCGAAGAATAGTTGACAATTTGCAGGAGTCCACACATAACGGGTTTTCAATGATAGCTTTCAAAGTAATACTCTCTAAGATAAGAGAAATGTGAAAAACAAGGAACATAAGAAACATGATTGAATAAATCATCATATGAATGAATGAAACACAACAACTCAAAATACTTGCTGAGATAGAAGGGATTAGGTTTACTAACTCAACTAAAAAGGTAAAAGATAGGCCCTTCGCAGAGGGAAGCAGGGATTTCAAGTTTCATAAAGAGCTTCCAAAAATTATGGTACTTATTAGCTTTCAACTCTCATTTCCCCTATCATAGGCATCTTTCGGTGATTAAGGTTAAAGTGATCAAATTTGAGGATATGCTTGACAAGTTGTAAGTTGAAAATCTCATGTCCCTTGAATACGAGGGCCGCTCCTCATGCTACTCAGGTTTAGTTACCGGTAAGTTCTTGTCATAGTAAGTATATGTGTATCATAGAGAACCGCCAATGAGGTACCCCTTGCCCGATGATACGGAAGAATCCCCATATCCAAATGACAAGGCAAGCAGACAACAAGCATCTCAGCAATCTTCTTATTTACCATGGGAAAATGGTGCTTTTTTTCTCTCTTTCCTCTTTTCTCATCTCTTTTTTTTGCTTTTTCTTTTTCTCAATCTCTATCTCTTTTTTTATAAGAAGAATGCTTCATAGATTGCTCATTATGGTTACGCTGTAGGTTTCCACCATGATTAGGCATGGATTAGACCAGCGGCCCAGGCGTTTCTCTAACACACATACATAACTCCATGGACTTACAAGCTCCCCTTTCATTTCACACCGACGATATCCATAAACAAAAGAGCATTGATGGCCCAAAATATATCGAGCTCGTTGGGGAACCCCAAGAGGAAGGTATGATGAGCACAGCAGCAAGTTTTCCCTCTGTACGAAACCAAGGTTATCAATCCAGTAGGAGCAAGGAAACACCCCAAAGGTGTTGCTAGCTGAGGATTGGCAAGGCGCACTACTGGTGCTAGTAGAAACGTGCAGACCTGCACAACACAACCACAGAACTTTGCCCCAACTTGCGATGAGGTTGTCAATCTCACCGGTTTTGCTGAAAACAAAGGATTAAATGTATCGAATGGAAGAAAGTAATAGTTTGTACAAAGTAAACACAAAACAGTAAACAGTTTGTAGATTGATGGTAAAAGAAAGGACCGGGGTCCATAGTTCACTAGAGGTGGCTCTCCTTAAGATAGATAACATGCTGGGTGAACAAATTACGGCGGGGCTATTTGACAAACATCGAGAAAGCAATACATGCATATACTAATCATCTTGACTCCTTTGAGATTCGATTGGGCATTACAACATTATACATAGACTGCCATCCAACTGCATCTATGACTAATAATCCACCTTCAGGTTATCATCCGAACCCCCTCCAGTATTAGGTTGAAAGCAACAGATTATTGAATTACGAATTGCGTGTAATGTAAACAATACGATTGTTCTATGCACAAAGGATTGTTGTTTTCTCCCTAGTAGCAACAACACATCTAGTACCTTAGAGATTTCTATCACTTCCCTAGATTACCAGAGGCATGAACCAACTATCGAGCATACATACTAACTCTTGGAGTTGCTAGCATCTACTTGGCCAAGATAGCTACTAACAACGGAAAGCATGCAAGATCACAAATAACAAAGACATGATAGAATCAATAATCAATCTGAAATAGCATCTCAATATCCATCGGATCCCCGCAAACACAACATACAGAATTACAAATAGATGATCTTGATCATGAACGGAGCTCACAAGGTCTAAACATGATAGCACAAAGGAGGAGAACCAGCCATCTAGCTACTACATGGACTCGTAGTCCAGAGATGAACTACTCACGCATCACACCAAAGGCTTGCATGATGATGAAGAAGGCCTCCAAGGTGAATTCCCCTCTTCGGCAGGGTGCCGGGAAGAGCTTTAGATCCCTCCCGATCTAGGGATGGAGATGACGGCGGCTACAGACTCTTTCGTGGAATTTTAACCGGGTACTTAGGGTTTCCGTATCAGAGGCAATATATAGGCGGAAGGAGAGGCCGAGGGGGTGCCTAGGGCGGCCAGACCACCCCCATGGCGCGGGCCAGGCCTGGCCGAGCGGCCAGGAGGTGTGGCTGGGCCTCAATCCCTCTCCATCTCGTATTCTGGCTCCAGGTGTCCCTCGGTGAAAAACTGACTTTGGCTTTTGTCTCGTCCAATTCAGAGAATATTCCTTTTCTGAGTTCCCTAGAACCAAAAACAGCCGAAAACAGGCAGCTGGCACTATGGCTCTTGTTAATAGGTTAGTCCAAGAAATCATATGAAAAGTACTCCAAAAGTGTGGACAAAACACAAGAAAGTAGATAAAACCAAGCATGGAACATCAAAAATTATAGATACATTTGCAATATATCAACATCCCCAAGATTAACTCCTGCTCGTTCTCGAGTAGGTAAGTGATAAAGAGAAAGAATAATTTTGAGGTGACATGCACCATCATAAACTTGATCAAAGTATTTGTAAAACATTCAAATCTGGGATCATAGTACTTCAATCATGACATGAAAGATAAAGTTCTAGCAATAAGACAAAGAAACTATGTTTCAACATGAAAAGGCACAAACAAAAGATTCATGAATAACAATGCTTTGCAAGACGTTTGTTTGTTTCACATAAAGAAAACATAGCATAATGGCATTCATCTTGTCCCTCATAGACTAGCAAACATAAATGCATAGGACACCTTCAAAGTTCATAAGAGTGACTAGATACAAATAGTTCAAAACAAGCAATATCAAGTTATGCATCAATCAACTAGTCTTGGGACAATGCACATAGAACCAAGAATTGCCACTATGCTCTTAAAGTAGGTGCATAAAGGTAGAAGGTGGAGACTCAACATATAAGTGGAAGAAAGGCCTTCATAGAAGGAAGTAGGGATTCAAGTTTCATAAAGAGCTGCCAAAAATTATGGTACTTAATAGCTTTCAGCTCTCATTGCCCCTATCATAAGCATCTTGAAGTGATTAAGGTTAAAGTGAACAAACTATGGTGTATATGCTTGACAAAGTATAAGTTAGAAATCTCATGTCCCTTGAATACGAGGGCCGCTCCTCATGCTACTCAAGTTTAGTCACCGGTAAGTTCTTGTCATCGTAAGTACATGTGTATCATAGAGAACCGCCAACGGGGTACCCCTTGCCCGATGATATGGAAGAATCCCCATATCAAAATGACAAGGCAAGCAGACAACGAGCATCTCAACAATCTTCTTATTTACCATGGGAATATGGTGCTTTTCTCTCTCTTTCCTCTTTTCATAATCTCTTTTTTTCTTTTTCTTTTTTTTGTCAATATAGGACTCTTTTTTTATAAGAAGAATGCTTCATAGACAGCTCATTATGGTTATGCTGCAGGTTTCCACCATGTCAGCATGGATTAGAACAGCGGCCTAGGCATTTCTCTAACACATATACATAACTCCATGGACTTACAAGCTCCCCTTTCATTTCACACCGACGACATCCATAGACAAAAGAGCATGATATCAACTAGGTACAAAGTACCAGTGCAATGTTGAAAGTGTTCCCCATGACAGCATGGTTCTGCTAATCCCCAACAAATAAGTGCAAGCATATATAACATAGACGACACAATGGTTCAAGTTTATTAAGGGCAAGAAAAGTAAAGTGTGGCATCAAGTTCGTGAGAGTTTTAATAACTAGTTTTCTCATAACAAGTTTAATTTGGAAGGTAAACAAAAACATGAATATACTTGGAATACCATATGATAATAGGTAGGTATGGTGGACTCTTTGGAATAACTTGGTTTAGGGAGTTAGATGCATGAGTGGAACTCATACTTGGTTGCGGAGGCTAGCAAAAGACTGGGAGCGACAAACTAAGAGAGCAATAATGGCCATAATCATGCAGAGCAACAAAACATCATTGATCAAAGCATAAAGTGATACTACAAGTTGAAAACTAAAGGATCATAAAGGCTAATGGTGACTTGAGATAGTCATAACATGGTGTGAGGATGCGCCAAGCCAACCCAAATAAAGCATCAAAGGAGAATACCACAATACTATGCTTTAATATGCTAAAACAATGCATGATTCATCCAAGGCACATTAAGCAATCTCAATTGTTTATAACAAGTCATGCTACAGCAAAGAATACTCAGCATAAAGCCAAAAAAATATCAAGCATGGCATGACAAAGCATAGGCCACAGTCAAAAACAAGCTCTATTTACCACTTAAGCATGAACTTTCCTACTCTTTTCCAATCCAAGCCAAACTATTTGAAAACAAATGTATGAAAGAGGGGGTCCAACCAATTTATTCAGCAAACTAAGCAAACAAAGCAAACAAAAAACAGAAATGAAAACGAAAACGCTTCAAGAACAACACAACTGCGCATGAAACAATAAAAAATGAAGCGTTTGGAAGAAACCTGGGATTTTTATTGATGAAGAGGGGGATGCCTTGGGAATCCCCAAGCTTTGACGCTTGTACTTCTTGGATATTTCTTGGGGTGACATGCATGGCATCCCCAAGCTTGAGCTTTATTCCATCCTTCATCTCATTAGTCATTCCTTCCATACACCTGAAATTTTTTTCCTTCATGCAAAACTTCACACAATCTTTATTAGCAATATTAGTGCACTCAAAATAATAAGTCTTTAGGTTCCGTTCTAACACCAATAAAACTTCCATTAAAACACTAGCTACTGTAGAACTCCTCTCAAAAATCTCAATTTCCCAAAAAACTCAAAAAGGACCCAACAAGAAGCAAATGCAGAAAATGGCAGAAATCTGTCAAAACAGACCAGCAGGTAAAGACGAATTTTTTTGAAGAACTTTTGTTGCTCAAATCTAAAAGTATTGAACTAACGAAAGTTAGATAACAACCTGGGGCAGAAGCACAAAAATGCACGCCTCAAAAGGACGTACAAAGATTTTACACGAATTTTTACGGTGATGCACAGAAATCTGTTTCGGGACAACAACTTTTCCAATCATTACTTCTCTCTCATTAGAGGTTACTCTTGGCACAAAAAGAAAATAAAAAGGATAAGGAGTGGTTATTACAGAAGTAATAACTTCCAAGACTCATCTAAAACTTTTGGGTTATCTCCCAATAAGTACTTTTCTTTAAATCCTTTAAGTTAGGCATAAGAAGCAAGAAAAAGAATCAAGTGTTCTCAAATGAAGAAGCATTAAGAGAAAATTTTGTTTTCATAGGAGAGGCAAAATAAATCTTCTCCCTCTTCTTAGGGAAGTGTTCTATACCTTTCTTGAGTGGGAGTTGATATTTAATGGTGCCTTCTTTCATATCAATAATGGCACCAACAGTTCTAAGAAAAGGTCTTCCCAAAGTAATAGGACAAGAAGCATTGCATTCAACATCCAAAACATAGAAATCAACGGGGACATAGGCATTGTTAACCATAATAAGAACATCATTAATACTCCCCAGGAGTTTCTTTTTAGCATTATCATCAAGTGGGACATTCAAATAACAATCTTCAAGTGGTGGCAAATCAAGCATATCATAAATCCTTCTAGGCATAATAGAAACACTACTATCAAGATCACATAAAGCTTTGAAATGAAAATCATTCACTTTCATATTAATGATGGCTTCCCAACCATCATCTTGTTTTATAGGAATAGAAGCTTTATGTTTCATCTTTTCTTCTTTAATCTTTATGAGAGCATCAGTAATGTGTTTTGTAAAGGCCATATTCATAGCACTAGCATTAGGACTTTTAGCAAGCTTTTGTAGGAACTTAATAACTTCAGAGATATTCCAACTATCAAGATCAAAATCAAAATTATCATCTAAAGTAGTAGAA
The DNA here is from genome assembly GCA_910589775.1 of Avena eriantha. Taxonomy (NCBI): domain Eukaryota; kingdom Viridiplantae; phylum Streptophyta; class Magnoliopsida; order Poales; family Poaceae; genus Avena; species Avena eriantha. The sequence continues at coordinate 535,382,477 of OU342743.1, read as the reverse complement.
CTATTACTAGCCTCAACACTAGTGGTGGTGATAGTAGAAACACTAATGTTTCTGGCAATTTCATCTCCTCTTTCCCATTTAGCATGTAATTCAGCTAATAGTCTAACATTTTCATCAATTCTTACTTGTATAGCATTAGTAGCTGCAAAGGGATTATCATTAGTTTCAGGTTTAGCAGCCATTTTATTCAAAGAAGTTTGATCTTCAGCAAGTGATGCTATATTGCTTTCAGCATTAGAGAGTTTTTCCTCAATAGTTTTATTCAAAGTAGTTTGTTTACTAATAAAGTCCTTAAGCATAACTTCAAGTTCAGAGGGTGCACTCCTATTATTGTTGTAGGAATTTCCATAAGCATTACCATTGTTGGGAGGATATGGCTTATAATTGTTGTTACCAAAATTGTTCCTGTAGGCATTTTGCTAAAATTGTTATTTCTTATAAAGTTCACATCAACTTGCTGTTCTTGAGGAACCAAAGAGGTTAAGGGAACATTATTTAGATCAATATGGGCTTTCCCATTAACAAGCATAGACATAATAACATCAATCTTATCACTCAAGGAGGATGTTTCCTCAACAAAATTTACCTTACCTTGTGGAGCTCTTTCAGCATGCCATTCAGAGTAGTTAGCCATCGTATTATTCAGAAGCTTTGTTGCAGCACCCAAAGTAATGGACATAAAGGTACCTCCAGCAGTAGAATCCAATAGGTTCCTTGAAGAATAGTTCAATCCTGCATAAAACGTTTGGATGATCATCTAAGCAGTCAGTCCATGAATGGGACAATTCTTTACCAAAGATTTCATTCTTTCCCAAGCTTGAGCAACATGTTCATTATCATATTATTTAAACTTCATTATTTCACTTCTCATAGATATAATCTTAGCAGGAGGATAGTATTTTCCAATGAAAGCATCTTTGCATTTAGTCCAAGAATCAATACTATTCCTACTTAAGGAATTCAACCACTCTTTAGCTTTTCCTCTCAAAGAGAAAGGAAAAAATTTAAGCTTAATAATATCTCCATCTATATCCTTATGCTTTTGCATCTCACAAAGTTCAACAAAGTTATTTAGACGGGCAACAACATCTTCATTACCAATACGAGAAAATTGTTCTCTCATAACAAGATTGAGTAAAGCAGGTTTTATATCAAAGAAAGTAGCTTCAGGAACATGTGGAGCAATAGGTGTGCTCATGAAATCATTATTATTGGTGCTAGTGAAGTCACACAACTTAGTATTTTCAAGAGTAGTCATTTTTTGTGTGTTTTTGATAAACAAAGCAAACTTGTAAAACTAAATTTTTGTGTGTTTTTGATAAAGAAACAAGCAAACAAAGCAAAAGTAAACTAAGAAAAACAAAAATAACAAAGTAAGGAGATTGGTATGAAGGACTACCCTTGTGAAGATGTCCTTAACTCCCCGGCAATGGGACCAGAAAAAGAGCTTGATGGCCCAAAATATATCAAGCTTGTTGGGGAACCCCAAGAGGAAGGTATGATGAGCACAACAACAAGTTTCCCTCAGTACGAAACCAAGGTTATCAATCCAGTAGGAGCAAGGAAACACCCCAAAGGTGTTGCTAGCTGAGCCTTGGTTGGGCGCACTACCGGTGCTAGTAGCAACGTGGAGACCTGCACAACACAACCAAAGAACTTTGCCCCCAACTTGCGATGAGGTTGTCAATCTCAACGGTTTTGCTGAAAACAAAGGATTAAACGTATCGAATGGAAGAAAGTAATAGTTTGCAAAAAGTAAACACAAAGCAGTAAACAGTTTGTAGATTGATCGTAAAAGAAAGGACCAGGGTCCATAGTTCACTAGAGGTGGCTCTCCTTAAGATAGATAACATGCTGGGTGAACAAATTACAGCAGGGCAATTGACAAACATCGAGAAAGCAATACATGCATATACTAATCATATTGACTCCTTTGAGATTTGATTGGGCATTACAACATTATACATAGACCGCCATCCAACTGCATCTATGACTAATAATCCACCTTCAGGTTATCATCCGAACCCCATCGAGTATTAAGTTGCAAGCAACAGATTATTGCATTACGAATTGCGTGTAATGTAAACAATACGATTCTTCTATGAACAAAGGATTGTTGTTTGCTCCCTAGTAGCAACATCACATCTAGTACCTTAGAGATTTCTGTCACTTCCCCAGATTACCAGAGGCATGAACCCACTATCGAGCATAAATACTAACTCTTGGAGTTGCTAGCATCTACTTGGCAAAGATAGCTACTAACAACGAAAAGCATGCAAGATCACAAATAACAAAGACATGATAGAATCAATAATCAATCTGAAATAGCATCTCAATATCCATCGGATCCCCGCAAACACAACATGCAGAATTACAAATAGATGATCTTGATCATGAACGTAGCTCACAAGATCTAAACATGATAGCACAAAGGAGGAGAACCAGCCATCTAGCTACTACATGGACCCGTAGTCCAGAGATGAACTACTCACGCATCACACCGGAGGCTTGCATGATGATGAAGAAGGCCTCCAGGGTAAATTCCCCTCTCCAGTAGGGTGCCGGGAAGAGCTTCAGATCCCTCCCGATATAGGGAAAGAGACGACGGCGGCTACATACTCTTTTGTGGAATTTTTATCGGGTACTTAGGGTTTCCGTATCAGAGGCAATATATAGGCGGAAGGAGAGGCCGAGGGGGTACCTAGGCTGGCCACACCATCCCCTAGCGCGGGCCAAGCCTGGCCGCATGGCCAGGTGGTGTGGCTGCCCTCTGGCCCTTTCCGTCTCATATTATGGCTCCGTGTGTCCCTCGGTAAAATACTGACTTTGGCTTTTGTCCCGTCCAATTCCGAGAATATTCATTTTCTGACTTTCCTGGAACCAAAAATAGCAAAAAACAGGCAGCTGGCACTATGGCTCTTGTTAATAGGTTAGTCCAAGAAATCATATGAACAATACTCCAAAGTGTGGACAAAACACAAGAAAGTAGATAAAACCAAGCATGGAACATCAAAAATTATAGATACATTTGCAATGTATCAAGAATGATATCAACTAGGTACAATGTACAAGTGCAATGTTGAAAGCGTTCGCCATGACAGCATGGTTCTACTAATTCACAACTACAAAGCGCAAGCATATACGCACCATAGATGGGCACAATGGTTTAAGTTTATTAAGTGCAAGAAAGTAAAGTGTGCCATCAAGTTCGTGAGAGCTTTACTCACTAATTTTCACATAACAAGTTTAATTCGGAAGGTAGATAAAAACATGAATTTACTTGGAATAGCTATAGTTCTAGTAGGTAGGTATGGTGGACACAAATGGCATAGGTTTTGGTTTAAGGATTGGATGCACGAGAAGCGTTCCCTCTCAGTATAGGTTTTTGGCTAGCAAGGCTGGGTAGCAAGCATAAGAGTTGAAGGAAACAAACAAACATACAGGTGATAAAAACAAGCATGCAAGCTTCCTTGGAAACACAAAAGATCTTAACTAGAGAATACTAAACTTATGAGCAACTCGAGAAAGATGATGATGAAGTTATATTTCTTAAGAGTACTTTTATCTTTTCATTCAATTCTCAAAATAGTGTTGCTACTGATCGAGCCAGGTTTGCCAAAACCAACTAAATTTACTCAATGATCCCAAAGTGATACCAATACTAATAACAAGATCAATCATATAATAGAAATTGAAAACTAATATAAAATATGCAAAAGAGTAAATGAAAGAACTTCTCATTAATATTCCATAACGACAACTCACACTAAGGGATACATAGATATCTAACGAGAGGGGGGACACTTCCATAATGCAAGCCATCCTACATGATAACTTATCTATTCATGATATGACTCTACTAAAAAAGGTAAAAAGAAAGAAGATAGTGATGTGATACCATGGCACTCCCCCAAGCTAGGAACCAACCAAGGGGATGCCAAAACCTGATGACGAATTACTCCTTTGGTGGTGGTGGTGTTCTCTTGATTGACGGGAGGAAATCTTCTAGTATCTTGCGAAGCCTGTTATTCTCCTCTTGAAGCATATCCACCTTCCTCCTCAAGCCTCGGTACTTGTGGTAGAACTCATCAGTTACTCGTAGAGCTTCCACTGCTGCAGGGCAGGAAGTGAGATCTAGAGTTGGAGGTATCTGCTCCTTCATGCCTTCTGTCATGTCCTTTACTTCCTCCCCGACATTCCGGTCCATGTCTTCGCACCTAGTTGCAACCCTTTCTTGTTTCACCCATCCCACGAGAGTCTCCTGCTCAAGATTGCGATGGAGCTCGCGACGATGTCGCAGCTCGTAATCCTTTGAATATGAACTCCTGAACGACATCTGAACAAAACAGATCGAAACAAAAACCATGACGAGAACACAATATACAAACCTCGGGGGATCCGGGGGATTATTATTACGAATTTTTACAACAAAAGGAAGGTGCTGGGAGAAAATGGGTCGGAGACGGAGTCCGAGGTGGCCACACCACCTGTTGGCGCGGCCAGGGGGGCCCGCGCCAGGGGGTGGTGTGAGCCACCCTGGCTCCATTGCTGTCCCTCTTTCGCTTTGTTGCTTTTATTGTTGGATAAAAACTGCAAAAATATAACTAGACAAATTTTTCGCGGACTTTTTCTTACCAGAAATGTTACCTATTCGAAAACAGACTCTGCAGGTCTCTGAAGTTGGCATTTAGTAGATTCTTCCGGGGTCACTGCTTGAATAGCATCAATATCTTCATCTTCATACACATATTGCTTGAGTCATTTAACCTTTCACTATCTCATTACACCATTTTCTCCACTAACCTTGAAATTTCTTTCACACAAAACTTCACACAATACTCATTAGCAACATTAGTATGAGCGAGGTAATAATCCTTTTAAGTTCAATTTTAACTGAAATCCATCAAAACATAAGCTACTGAAACAACTTCTTCTGAAAGCCCAAAACAATTCAAAAAGGAAATCGATTTAAGAGGGAAATGCAAGAGTGGCAAAAATCTGTCAAAACAGACCAGCAGTTAAAGATCAATTTTTCGAAAATATTCTGTTGATCAAATCAAAAAGTGCAAAACTAACGAAAGTTAAATAACAATCTGGGTCATGCACACCAAAAATTACAGATCAGTACGACGTTCTGGGATCTTTCACGATTTTTTACAGCGAAGCACAAAAATTTGTTTCGGGACAGCAACTTCCCCAAATCTTACTTCTCTCTCATTAGAGGTTGATCTTGACACAAAAACCAAACAAAAAGGATAGGGAGAGGTTACTGACGAAATAATAACTTCCAAGACTCAAAGAAACAAAAACAAACTGAAATCAAAAATATATTGGGTTGTCTCCCAAAAAGCTCTTTCTTTATAGCCATTAAGATGGGCATGCTAATTTCAATGATGCTCACATAAGAATAAGAATTGAAGTGAAAGAGAGCGTCAAGAAGCAAAAATATACATTTTTAAGTCTAACCCACTTCCTATGCAAGGGAATTTTGTAAGAAAATTAATTGTTGAAACCAGAGGGTACTAGCATAGGAAGGCAAAACAGGTGCAACATAAAAACTTTCAGCATAAAACAAGGAAACTTGATATTATTGAGATGCATTAGAATAGTCTTCCCTCTGTCATAATAACTTTCAGTATCATGCATAAATTTAACGATATAACTATCACAAGAACCATTGTAGCAATGATCACTTATCCTAACAGAAAACACAGGGACACTAGCTCTCATAACACTACTTTGTGAAACAATTTTAGGAATATCCTTACAAAGGATAGTGTGTCCATCTTCTACATATTTAGTGACAAAGTCTTTCACAATTGCTATTATAGGTTCATCATCCTTTTGTTCATCAGGTTCAATAGCTTTATTTGTACTTTTATTAACCATACTAGCTATCATAGAATGTTCCTTTACTTTAACTAGGAAAGGTATTTTCTCAATGTAAGGTTCAGCTAAAACATGATTAGCAGTATAAACTTCAGTATTTCTTGCTGGAACACTATTAGCAATGTCTTTATAAGGTGCATGATACTTATTCCATTTCTTTTTAGGAATTTTAATATAGGAAGCAAAAGCCTTAAAATAGGTTGCAATAGCTTGAGAGTCTAGACCATAAGCATTTTTAATATTTTGAAAATCATCTGTTCTCATAAAGATTCAATGCATTCATAATCATAATTTATACCTGACTTTCTTACTTTGTCATTCTCCCATGCTTCAGCATTGTCTTGAATATGGTCTAGAAGATCCCATTTAGCTTATTCTTCCATGCGTGTAAATGATCCAGCAAAAGAAGCATCCAATAGATCTTTATCATAAAGAGAAAGCCTTGCATAAAATTTATTGATAATAATATTATTGGGGAGCTCATGAATAGGACATTTGAGCATTAGTAACTTCAGTCTCCCCAAGCTTGAGTTGTACTCTCTCCATCAAGAGGCCAAAAGTTGTATATTTGATTCCGATCTTTATGAATCTCACTAGGAGGATAACATTTAGAATAAAAGAGAGGTACTACTTCCTCCCATTCAAGAGATTGACCATTCTTCAACATCTTATACCATTCCTCAACTCTTCCTTTCAGTTATAATGAGAATAACTTCTTCATGACTTGATCTGTTGTAATACCTGCACACTGGAACAACCCGCATAATTCGTGTATAAAGAGCAAATGATCACCAGGATGGATAGTTCCATCTCCAACATAATAGTTATCCATAACACGATCAATAATTCTTGTAGGTATTTTAAAAGTATCATTCTCAGCAGGTGTGTGGTTCATCTACTACCTTAGCAGTGGGAGTAGCATTATGAAATAAGAAACTCAGCGAATTATCCATATTGAAATAAAGAAACTAACAACAGTAAACAATACTCACAGTAGAAGTTTCCTTTACCAGTTCCACTCTCCAATAGCTCTTCACTCCCTGGCAACAGCACCACAAAATAGTCTTGATGAACCACAAGTATAGGGGGTGTATCGCAGTATTTTCGATAAGTAAGAGTGTCGAACCCAACGAGGAGCATAAGGTGTTGATGAGTGGCTTGGAGCAGGAATTCTCTGTAAATACTTAGCAAACAGATTTTTAGGGTTTTTTGGTAATGCATATAAATAAAGTACGAGTAAATAAAAGACAATAATAATAGATGCAGCAAGTGGCCCAATCCTTTCTTTAGCAAAGGACAAGCTGGTTGTATTCCTTAAGATGACCAAACGTTCTCGAGGACACATGGGAATATCGTCAAGTGCTTTCGCTTCATATAGTTGATTAATCTCCTTTAGTTTTCTAAGTGTTGTGTGGGTGAACCTGTGCTAATGTACTGACATTCCTAGGACTAATACATACTTGTGATTATAACCCTTTCAAGCATCTGCAAGTACAATAAAGTAATTAAGATAAAAACCTAACCACAACTTTAAACTCTAAGACCCTGACGTACCTTGTGCAAAGGTTTCCTAACGGGGGTTCAGGTTTCTGCCACTCCGATAACCCCTACGATTAGTAGCCAAATACACAATGCATTCCCCTAGGCCCATATAGGTGAAGTGTCACGTAGTTGACGTTCACATGACACCACAAGAAGAATAACACCACAACTTAAATAAGAAACTATTGAATCTTTCTCAACACAATTCAACTACTAACAATATGACTTCTCCCATGTTCTCAAGAACAAAACGAACTACTCACAAGACATCATATGGATCAAGATTAGAGATGATATAATGATAAGCAACAATCTGATCATAGCAATATTTCAATGGTTCACTCAATAGCATCAACTACAAGGAGTAATCAACACCAGGAAAGTTACCCCTAAGAACTATGCAAGATTCAACCCAATTGTTACAGCGGTATGGAGTGGTGATGATGGTGCAGGTGGATATGATGGTGGTGGTGATGATGATGATGGTCTCGATGAAGTCCAGCTTGATGGTGGTGTTGATGGAGACGATCTCCCCTCTTCGGGAAGGAATTCCCCGGCAGAATTCTGTCTACCGGAGAGATCTTTCTCTCTCTGTAGTTTTCCACCGCACAGAGGCGGCATAATCTTTCTGTGGTCACTCCCTAGGTATTAGGGTTTCGTGGGGATAATATACACCAAAGGGGAGACAAAGGAGTGGGCCAGGGTGGCCACACCACCTAGTGGCACGGCCTAGGGTCGCCCACGCCAGGGGGTGGTGTGGGCCCCCTGTGGCCCATCTCCACTCCCCCTTCTAGCATCCTTCGTCTTCTAGAAAAATAGAATTTTCCATGTATTTTCCCGGATTTTCTGATCTTCGCAAATTTTGCCTCCAAACAGCCCCTTTTCCATCAGAATCCTGACTACAGCGGTCCATGCTCCAAAAGTCATCAACCATGCAAAAACAGATGAAATAACATAAGTATCATCTCTTAATATGAAATATATCAATGAATAACAGTAAATTATGATATAGAATAGTGATGCAAAATGGATGTATCAGAAATCAACTTCCACACATTGCAATGCACTAGTGTGACAGAGAAGCTGCATCACAGAATATAGTCCACTAGAGTGTGTGTGGTCATGTATAGATATCAATGTGGTCATGTCGATCATCAATGACTCTAGTGGAGAGATATCAATGTGTGGTTTAGGAAAAGAACACATGCAATCACTCTAGGGGATCCATATATATATTTCAAACTAGCATGGTCATAGAGACCAAAAACACACTAGTGTGACAAAAGTTGAATCACAGAATCCACTAGAGTGTGTGTGGTTAGATATCAATGTGGTTTTGGAAAAGAACACATATGCAATGTGCAATGACTCTAGGGGGATCCAAGTGGCAAACCATGGTGTAGAAGAAGCAAAACACAGATATGAAATCAACTTCCACACATTGCAATGCACTAGTGTGATAGAGAAGTTGCATCATGGAATATAATCCATTGGAGTGTGTGTGGTCATGTATAGATATCAATGTTGTCATGTGGATCATCAATGACTGTAGTGGAGATATATATGTGTGGTTTAGGAAAATAACACGTGCAATCACTCTAGGTGATCCATATATATGTGTCAAACCACCACATCATGGTCATAGGAGACAAAAAACCACATAGGAAAGCAGCTTCCAACATTATTGCATGCATGTTGCACCAGTGTGACAGAAGTTGCACACACAGAATCCCCTGGGGTGTGTGTGGTCATGTATATATCAATGTTATCCAAGTGGCAAACCATGGTGTAGAAGGCCAAAAACACATAGGAAAGAAACTTCCACATTGCATGCACCAGTGTGACAGAAGTTGCATCACAAAATCACTGGATCAGTAGGGTGTGTGTGTGTGGTCTATATATCAATGTGGTTTTGTAAAATAACACATGGAATAACTCTAGGGGATCCATATATATAAATTTAAAACCAGCATGGTCACAGAGAGACCAAAAACACACCAGTGTGATAGAAGTTTGCATCTATCAAAGAATTCACTAGAGTGTGTGTGGTCATGTAGATATCAATGTGGTTTTTGAAAAGAACAGATATATGCAATGTGCAATGACTCTAGGGGGATCCAAGTGGCGAACCATGCATGGTGTACAAGAAAAACACACATAGGTAAATCAACTTCCACACATTGCAATGCACCAGTGTGACAGAGAAGTTGCATCACAGAATATAATCCACTAGAGTGTGTGTGGTCATGTATAGATATCAATGTTGTCATGTCGATAATCAATGACTCTAGTGGAGATATCACTGTGTGGTTTAGGAAAAGAATACATGCAATAATTCTAGGGGATCCATATATATATGTGCAAACTATCACGGTCATATAGAGACCAAAAACACACTAGTGTGACAGAAGTTGAATCACAGAATCCACTGGAGTGTGTGTGGTCAGATATCAATGTGGTTTTTGAAAAGAACACATATGCAATGTACGATGACTCTAGGTGGATCCAAGTGGTAAACCATGGTGTATAAGAAGCAAAACACACATAGGAAATAAAATTCCACACATTGCAATGCACTAGTGTGACAAAGAAGTTGCCTCATAGAATATAATGCACTAGAGTGTGTGTGGTCATGTATATATATCAATGTGGTTATGTGGAACATCAATGACTCTAGTGGAGAGATATCAATATGTGGTTTAGGAAAATAACACATGCAATCACTCAAGGGGATCCATACATACATATATATATATATGTGTGTGTGTGTCAGACCATCATGGTCATAGAGACCAAAAACACACTAGTGTGACAGAAGTTGAATCACAGAATCCACTGGAGTGTGTGTGGTCATATATAATTGTGGTTTTGGCAAAGAACACATATGCAATGTGCAAAGACTCTAGGGGATCCAAGTGGCAAACCATGGTGTATAAGAAGCAAAACACACATAGGAAATCAACTTCCACACATTGCAATGCACAAGTGTGACAGATAAGTTGCATCACAGAATATAATCCACTAGAGTGTGTGTGGTCATGTATAGATATCAATGTTGTCATGTGGATCATCAATGACTCTAGTGGAGATATAAATGTGTGGTTTAGGAAAAGAACACATGGAATCACTCCAGGGGATCTATATATATATATTTGTCAGACCATCATGGTCATAGAGACCAAAAACACACTAGTATGACAGAAGTTGAATCACAAAATCCATTGGAGTGTGTGTGTGGTCAGATATCAATGTGGTTTTGGAAAAGAACACATATGCAATGTGTAATGACTCTAGGGGGATCCAAGTGGCAAACCATGGTGTAGAAGAAGCAAAACACACATAGGAAATCAACTTCCACACATTGCAGTGCACTATTATGATAGAGAAGTTGCATCATAGAATATAATCCACTAGAGTGTGTGTGGTCATGTATAGATATCAATGTGGTCATGTGGATCATCAATGACTCTAGTGGAGATATCAATGTGTGGTTTAGGAAAAGAACACATGCAATCACTCTAGGGGATCCATATATATGTGTCAAACCACCACATCATGGTCATAGGAGACAAAAAACCACATAGGAAAGCAGCTTCCAACGTTATTGCATGCATGTTGCACCAGTGTGACAGAAGTTGCATCACACAGAATCCACTGGGGTGTGTGTGATCATGTATATATCAATGTGATCCAAGTGGCAAACCATAGTGTAGAAGACCAAAAACACATAGGAAAGAAACTTCCACATTGCATGCACCGGTGTGACAGAAGTTACATCACAGAATCACTGGATCAGTAGGGTGTGTGTGTGTGGTCTATATATCAATGTGGTTTTGGAAAAGAACACATGTAATCACTCTAGGGGATCCATATATATGTGTCAAACCCTCATGGTCATAGAGAGACCAAAAACACACCAGTGTGACAGAAGTTTGCATCTATCACAGAATTCACTGGAGTGTGTGTGGTCATGTAGATATCAATGTGATTTTTGGAAAAGAACACATATGCTATGTGCAATGACTAGGGGGATCCAAGTGGCAAACCATCATGGTCATAGAGACCAAAAATGTGTGGTCATGTGTAGATATATATATATATCAATGTGGTTTTGCAAAAACATTAATGCAATGTGGTCATGTGGATCAATGACTAGTGGATATCAATGTGTGCAAATGACTCTGGGGGATCCATGTGTCAAACCATGGTGTAGAAAGACCAAAAACATGTTGGAAAGATTTTTGGTCGGCATGCATGGAGTATCTAGAGATTTACTGAAAAATTTAGAAGAAATTAAATCGAGTCTGGGTTTTGCATTTTCAATTGACATGCCTAAAAATGATTAACTACAAAAGAAATCGAGCTGTGTATAGGTGCGTTTTGCATTCCCACTTGTGCGTTTTGCATTGACACGTGCGATGTACACGTTTCCCACCCTGCGTGTGCTCCCACCGCCCAACTGCCCCATCGTCTCCTAGTCATTTAAAAGACATTAGCCACATAGTCTCCCCATCATCTCCTAGTCATTTCTCCACACTCCACCCCACTCTTCCCTACACTTCAAAGAATAGAAGGAAACCCCAGCAACAAGTATGAGATCGTTTTATCGCGAAGATGAAGAGATCAAGACCGGTGGTCACCGAGGACACCAAGGTCATCATCGACAAGGAAGCAGCCAATGCCATCATCCAGAAGGAAGCATATAATAAGGTCGAAGAGGAAGCGGTTGCAGATCCCGTGGAGGTTGAAGATAACAAGGTGGACTACGATTACTTCGACGACAGCGAGGATGAAGAACCTACGGATCTGTCCATGTTCGAGTAAGAACCCAGCGATGGAGAACCGGAGGTAATTTGATCTCAACTGTGAATGGGGTTTTCAGATTTTACTATTCATATTTTAATTTGTAGGGTTTTCTGATCTTGTAGAGTTTGATTAATTAATTTTTTCTCCACCTAGTACTTCTATGCTCATCATTTGTTGGTCGTTTTGATCTGCCCCTAGTCATTCCGGTCGCACATTTTCTAGTTTGATTTGATCTGCCCCTAGTAGTTCTAGGCGCCTAGTAGTTCTATATATGCTCATCTTTTGTTGGTCATTTTGATCGATATTTTCTAGTGATATAATTTCATGTGGAGTTCAGACCTCTTATCTAGGTTGTGTTTATGTTGTCCAATGTATAGTTTGATTTGTATGATAAAAGTCACATATATGTATAGTAATCATACGAGCTCCTAATTACATTAACAGAAAATTAATGTCCATTTCTGTTATATTTAGGGAAACAAATCATATGTACAGATGCATTAAAATACAGATAAATGTCCATCTCTGTTATATTTTGGGAAACAAATTGTTAAATTCCTAATTAACTGAGTATATTTAGGAGAAAGAAAATTCCTATTTGTACCATGTTCTAGTCATAACTTCTTTTTGTTTTTCCAATTTACTGATAAGATGAGTGGAAATAATTACTCCTTCTGTCCTAAAAAAGGATGTCTCAGATTTCTTATTAAAATTTCGATGTATATATATATATATTGAAACTTGTATACATATTCATTCAAACTATTTGAAAGACAGCATTATAATTTTACCTTAAGTGGAGTGTGTATGTTAAATACTGGATCATGCATGTTTTATACAATCTCGTATATAGTAAGTTGTGTATTTATATGAACAGATGCATTAAAATAATGCCAATAAATTAAATTTCTCTTTGTAGTCCATCTATGTTATTTGTTTATGGAAAAAAATTGTTAAATTCATAATACACTAAGTATATATTTATGAGAAAACAAAATCCTATTTATACCATGTTCAAACTGAATAAAACTAGCTAAAAAGTCATAACTTCTTTTTGTTTTACCAATTTACTGATAAGATAAATGGAAAGAATTACTCTATCTGCCCTAAAAAAGGATGTCTCAGTTTTTTTTAAAATTTGGATGTATCTTTATATATTGAAACTTGTATAGATTCTTTCAAATTATCTAGAAGAACAGTATAATTTTATATAGCACTTTTTTTTATCATATATGTATGCAAAACACATATATGTTTGATGGACTAGTTTGTTCAAAAGCTGGTTCAACTTGTGCACACACGCTAAAATTAATATCTCAACATAGCCCTTTCCTAGTTTGATCTCATGATCTTGGGAGATTAATTTTTTTATTCACTAACTTCTTCTCTCTACTTGATAATTTGTAGGAACCAGATAGTGATGTCGGTGAAAGTATGTGGTCCAGGCACGCAAAAAGCCGCCACATCCTGAAGTAGATGTGGAATGGGAGGTTCGCCTTCCGCCGAGGTGCAAACAAGTAGAGGTGCCCCTTCTGCGTAAGAAGGATTGCAGAAGACCTGAACAACATCGTACAACATGCCGGGGGCATTGCCCGTGGAGGACAGCGGTGTGCGAATCATACGAAGGCCAAGCACGCTATCTTCATGGTTTACCTGAGCAAGTATGCCAACCTTGGTCACATTGCTCAGTGGCCCTAACTGCTAGCTCCTATTGCCTTAGCTGCCTCCTGCCGCTGCCTCATGTTGCCTCTGCTACCGCCTCATGTTGCCTCTGCTGCCTCATGTTGCCTGTTGCCTGGTGCTGCCTCCTATTTATGTAATGGATGTACTATTATAATATATCATTTGAGTTGTGTAATTAAGTACTACTAGTATTATGCGGTGGTTGTGATCAAACCGAATTAACTAGTACCTTTTAAGTTGTTTGTTATGATTGTTCCTAGTTGCACATATTTCCGACATTTCAAAAAAAAATAGTGTGAATCTTTGAGAAAGACACACTCGATTGTTACTGGTTTTGCAACAATATAGAAAATCCATAGTTATTGTTCCTGGTTGCACCATGTTTGGAATCAACAAAAGATAAATACACATTACTTTTGCAACCATGATTTTCCTAGTTTCAACAAGTTTGGTACAACAAGTTAAATACATATCATAAATACTGAAAACAACTGACTAGCTAGCTATCTAACTAAACATCCAAGAAACTCATTTCTCTTATTGATTTCTAAAATGTCAAAACCAAGAGGAAGCATAATACATACATAATTCAATACTTATTTCCACAATTTCCAACAACAAAAATAAGAACACACCCTAAAGTCACTGCCAAACTAAGCATCATTATGAACCAAACATGCTTGCATTCCATTTATTTTCTCATTTTCTTCAACCTCAGTTTAGATATTTGCAGATCTTTGTCTCTATCTGCTAGCCTCAACTCAATCATCATCTTATCATCTGCCTTCTTACATAGCTGGGAAATCATCCCCTGCATCTGTGCTGGCCATGGGTTGTCCATCTAGTACAAGTAACAGCAAACCTCATCTGGACAACCTAAAAAAATTCTACTAATGTCTGCACCATAGGAGGCAACCTTCTTAGCAGGAACATGGTTGCACTGGCATCACCAACTAAGAACTAGATCCTTCCCACCAATCTCTTGACCTAGGATGGAAATTGGCCTCTCCCCATCGATTCCAACCCAACTCTACAGAACAAGTCATTGAAACTCTTAAATTCCCCTAACTGCTAGAACCCTAGCTAGAACAGATTTAGGGACGGAGCAAGACCTAATTTACCTGGTCCACAATGTTGCCCTCTCATGCCGGCTTGCACATCCCCATGGCAACTGAGATGTGGCGGCGACGGCAACATAGATGTGACGGGAGCGGCGGTGGCTATGCGGTGCGGTCTGGTGCGGTGTGGTCAGCGCAACGACTCGTTATGGGGCCACTCGTCAGCCCCAACATGGGCCCCACCTGTCATTGGGTATTACGGGTCCCTTCCACACTCGCCCAAATCCACTCACTTCCCAGCGCTATGAAAACCCTCTCCAGCGACGGCCGAATCCCCTCCCCGACCCTCCCGACGACGGACAAATCCCCTTCCCTCTCATACCCTCCCTGACGACGACCAAATCCCCTCCCCTCCCCACCCATGTGATGGCCAAATCACCTCCCCTCCCCTTCTCGGTGATGACCAACCACCCTCCCCTCCCCGGCGATGATGGCTGGAACGTAAGTGCTCCTTGACCTACTTCCCTTCACCGCGCCACCTCCTCATTCTAGGTTCACCGCGTCAATGCTCCATCTAGGTCATCGGTGATGGATCTTGGCCTCAGTGTCACGATCTCGTTCTAGGGCAGAGCGGTGGCGTTGTTGTCTATGTCACTGGATGATCTTGAAGTAGTCGCCAAACCCCAAATTGTTGTTTTTCATTGCTATATGTTAGTGCTTATGGATAATGCTAGGATATTAACTGTTTACAACTGGCCAATGACTAATATGTGGCACTTAGCTTGTTGATGGGATGATCTCCATCTAGTTAGTGTCTTTGTATAACCACTATGGCTCTACATCTCCTTGGTAGATACAGATTCATCTCATTGACTTGTGTGTGCTATCTTACTATGGAGCCCACATTATATATTGATGCACATCATTGTATTCTCTTCACATGCATTTTGCCAATGATTAAAGGGTGGCACTATCTGTGTCCTTTGGCAGGGCACACTACCGGCGCCAGCAGCAACGTGGAAACCTGCACAACACAACCACAGAACTTTGCCCCGAACTTACAGCCGAGTTAGCCAAGGTTCGGCAAGGCCAAAGCGAATGCTGGCCGGGTCACCTCAAGGCGGGCCGGATCACGGAGTAACCCGGACCAGGGGGCGTTCGCCTAACTAAGTCTCGACCGGCCTAGGAAGTAAGTCGGAAGTAGATGTTTGCTTGTATGCAGGAACAGGGGTGCCCGGGTCAGCTGTGATCCGGGTCATGATTGGCTTCTAGGAGAAGGAAGGAATCTTGCTGGTCAAAAAGAGGGTCCGGTACGCACTGCATGAGCAAAGCGGACAAGAGTGGGACCACCGGGTCATGGCCGACAGGGGTGACGAAGCCCATGTCGGCTGACGCGGGCGCCGTAGAGGCTCACGTAGCTAAAGCAAGCATGACGCAGGGGAAAAAGCACCCCGGTCGGCTTACCCCTTTGGGAGGAGGCATATTCTTCCACGTATGCCGTAGGCAGGAACCGAGCCTCCTCTATAAAAGGGGGGCTAGGGCTTCTGTAGGAGAAGTTGGTCTCTCTGCTATTCTATTTTTGGGCTAGGGTTTCAGGTGTGATCTGTGGGTGAGAGTAAGAGAGCTCCTTCTTCCTCCTCTCGCCAATACAGCTCTAGGAGCACTTGTAACCTTGGAAGGAAATCAATACAAACTTCTGTGTGGAGAATCACTTCACTATCCCTCCCTGGATTCCCCTAGCGTGTATTAGTCCCCACCTTTAGCCTATCCATGGCATCTTCCGTGACACCACCATGACAGTTGGCGCCCACCGTGGGGCTAGCGGTGCTAGCAGGGGTCAAGATCCGGATGGGAAACCTCATCGCCACCGGCGAACGCATCGTCTCCGGGCTCGTTCAGAGCTTTGGAGCGCGGGATTTTGTCAGCGACAACGCAGGCTGCTTCGGCACGCGCCCTCTTCCGCGCAACGGCCTCTTCGTCAAGCTCGGCGCGCACAAGTTCTACGTTGCGGTGGACGTGTCTTGCGTTCATCCGCGCCACGTCATCGAAGCAGGCGAACCTCCCCTCACTGTGGCTCGCGGGGCGCGTATCGCTCATTCCCCAGACCATGCAAAGGTGATGATGACCGTGCCTGGTGCGGGCGCGAGCAAGGACCCGGTGCCAGATCCGGAGGTAACGCCCAAGGCACCGAGGAAAGGTAGAGGTCCTCTGCTGGAGAGGCCGGAAAATGTGTTGAGAGAGGCAATGGACAGCTTGGCAAACCCTGTAGTAACAGCGGTAGATCCGGCTCACGCACAGGCCGAGCTAGAAGAAACTAGGCAGAAAATACTAGAGGGCGCAAAGAAAATAGCCGCGGCCCAGCAGTCGTTGAACATGACGCTGTGTGAGTACGCTAAGGCGAACAGAGTTGATAGTGTAAAAGTGAAAGGGAGAAATCTCATGAGCGAGATGAACAGAGAGGGTGATGCTGTAATTGAGGAATCAGAAAACTATTTGTCCGTGGGGCTGCCGAGGTATAGTACCCTGGCCAAGAACCTCAGGGCAGCGGATGCAGCTGCGTCCGAGTTAGAGGGAATAACGGGTGAAGCCCGGCAAAGACAGCAAGATAGGGTTAACGAGCTGGTTCGGATTGCCAATAGGCAAGACGAGGAGCTGCTCAGGGCTAACCCGGAGAGAGCCGGAGCCTCCAAGATCGTCCATTCGGCGGTGGGTAACCTGGAGAAATCCACTGGAGCCGCATCGTCCCGTCATGGTGGTCCAAGGAGAGAAGGGGTGGTAACCTCGGCCAGACGGAACAAACAGATCATCCTATATGACCCGACGCGGGCAGGGAAAGGAAAAGAAGCGCAGAAAAATGATGATCGACGGAGTGTGAGCCGAGGCGAAGCCGGCCGAGGTAACCGCGACCAAGGCAATGCCGGTCAAGGGAACGTTGTCAACGGCAATGCCGGACAGCGAAATTCGGCGGGAGCAGGACAACCACAGCAGCGGAACATACCAAGGCAAGATCACAGTGCCGGCCGAGGTATGCATCAGAAAGGTGCGCGACAAGATCAAAACCGGTACAACGACGGGGATTTGGAGATGGCTAACGCGGGATACCCAAGACCGGACTATCATGTGATATGGTCGAGATTGGGAAGCAGGGATTTGATGCCGGATGATGCAAGGTTGAAACTGGATCGACTGTATAGGTCGGAACAGATTGAATGCCAAGGTCCACCAGGTCCAGCATGTTTCGAACCCCGGATCATGAAAGAGCCACCAGTACCGAACTTTCAGCTGCCCAGGGGCACAAAGACGTATGACGGTAGTACCAAGCCGGAGGATTGGCTGATAAACTATGCTACAGTCGTGAAAATTGCCACTGGAAACTTGAGATGGGCAGTACGATACGTACCCCAGATGTTGGAAGGCCCGACAAGGGTATGGCTGAACAATTTGCCACCAGGAAGCATCAACTACTGGATAGACTTTGAGGAAATGTTCGTCAGCAATTTCTCTAGTACATATCAGAGGCCAAATAGGCCACAGATCCTAGCTATGTGCAAGCAAAGACCTAATGAGATAGACCGGGAGTTCTTGACCCGGTGGTGCACCGTGAGAAACTCATGTGAGGGCGTGATAGAATCACAGGCCATAGCGTGGTTTGCACAGGGGTGCAGATATGGAAGCGAGCTGTGGACGAAGTTGCAAAGGAAAATGCCAGCCACGTTGGCAGAAATGATCCGGATTGCAGATTCATATGCGTTGGGTGATCCGACCCAACCAAGGCTCGTGTCAAACGAGTCAAGCGATGAGTACTATCAGAGGGATGGAGCCGGATCATCCCAGAGGAATGACTACAGAGGAAAAAGGAGAGATGATAGACCGGACCACCGATACGGTTCGCACCAAGTTGCAGCTGTGAATCAAGATCAACACGGAGCAGGGGGTAGCCAGCGCCAGAAAACTGGAGGGCAATGGACTCCAAGGAACGATGGCAAGAAAACTTGGACACCGGAAAAAAAGAAGCAGTGGCAAGAAAGGAAAGACCGTCCGAGGTATACTTACGAGTCGATGTTGGACCAGCCATGTAAGTTTCACACGCCAAATCCGAAGAACCCAGCGGGTCATACGACGAGGCAATGTGAGTGGATGCGCAAGATCGAGCAAGGTGGTTTGGGGAATGCTCAAGTACCCCGGAATGATCGGCCTCGGCAGGAGTTACCCCGGCAGCAACTGCTCTCCGGAGCAAACACGCAACAGCTAATGTTGCCTCCCCCTCCGCCGAGGTATGATAACAATGAGAGGAGGGATGCAGTGCATCAGGTAGAAAATCAGCATCAGCCGGATGAGAGGCACCCCGAAAATGAGGGGAGAAACGAGTATAGGGAGCATCACCAGAGCTACTGTGTATTCACCACAGAGGAAACAGATAGAAAAAGCTTGCAGCGTAGGCATATAGAGGTGAATGCAGTAATGCCTACAGTGACGAGATACATGCCTTGGTCCGATCAGGAAATCACCTGGAGCATCAGGGATCATCCCAAGCTCATGCCAAGCCTTGGTATGTATGCGTTGGTGCTGGATCCTACATTCATTGGACCTAGCATTAACGTAAGATTCTCAAAGGTGTTGATCGACAATGGCAGTAGCATAAATATCATGTATGCGGACACAATGCGCAAGTTGGGTATCTCGGAGAACATGCTCCAGGCCATGAGGACAACGTTCCATGGCATTGTGCCCGGCATTTCTTGTGAGCCCATAGGCAAAGTCCGGGTTGACGTGTTGTTCGGCACAAGAGACAACTGCCGAACTGAAAATCTGGAGTTCGAAGTGGTGAACTTAGAAAGCGCCTATCATGCGTTACTCGGAAGGCCAGCCCTGAACAAATTCATGGCAAGCTGTCATGTTAGCTATTTGAAGATGAAATTGCCTGGACCGAACGGAGTGATTACCATTGCTGGGGACTTCCGACGTTCCATGGAGTTTGCGTCGGCCGGATCAAACTTAGCCGAGTCACTTGTGATTGCGCAGGAAAAAAGGAAAATTCAAGAAGTGTGGCAGCTTTGGCTCAGTCCGCGCAGCAGTATATGCCGGCGCTGAGTAACCCGCATGGATCTGTTTCCTTCTAGGCCACGAAAGATGCCAAGAAGGTTCCTGTCGATGACATGTTCCCAGAGCGCATCGTAACAATTGGTGCCGGGCTAAGTGATAAATAGGAAAGCAAGCTCGTCAGCTTCCTCCGTGAGAATCGGGACATTTTTGCTTGGTCAACACAGGACTTACAAGGTGTTCCGAGGGAGTTGGCCGAGCACTCTTTAAATGTGAGACCCGGAGCTAAGCCGGTGAAGCAACCACTCCGCCGCTTCGCCAAAGATAGGAGGAAAGTCATTGGGGATGAGATAGCTCGGTTGCTAGCTACGGGATTTATCATGGAGGTTCTTTACCCGGATTGGCTATCTAATCCGGTGCTGGTGGAGAAGAAGAAGGATGACCCGAACGTGGCAGTGGTTTGGCGCATGTGTATTGATTACACGAACCTGAACAAGGCGTGTCCGAAAGATCCATTTCCGCTGCCAAGAATAGATCAGGTCATAGACTCAACTGCTGGATGTGAACTGTTGTCATTCATTGATGCATATTCTGGTTTCCACCAGATACCTCTGAATCCGGATGATCAAATAAAGATTGCGTTTATTACCCCATATGAGGCTTATTGCTATCGCACCATGCCGTTTGGTTTACGTAATGCAGGGGCAACGTACCAGAGATGTATGCAAAAATGTTTGCACGACCAAGTAGGTCAAAATGTACAGGTGTACGTAGATGATGTGGTTATCAAGACCAAGGAAAGCAAAACGCTCCGTGACGATATCAGGCAAACGTTTGCGAACCTAAGAATGTTCCGGATGAAACTTAACCCGGAAAAATGCACCTTTGGTGTCGCGGCTGGAAAATTGCTCGGCTTTCTTGTTTCTAGCCGAGGTATCGAGGGCCATCGAACGAATGGAACTGCCGAAGTGTCTTAACGATGTACAGAAGTTCACAGGTTGCCTGGCCTCATTAAGTTGGTTTGTATGTCGGTTGGGAGAAAAGGCATTGCCTCTTTACCAACTCATGAAAAAGTCAGATAAGTTCATTTGGACACCGCAGGCCGATGAAGCCTTTACCCACCTGAAAAAGATGTTAGCCACGGCACCAGTGCTAGCCTCACCACTATCAAAGGAGCCAATGTTACTCTATATAGCCGCAACAAACCGAGTTGTAAGTGCAGTGATAGTGGTGGAGCGCGATGAGGAAGGTAAGTCGGTGCAAATCCGGTGTATTATTTGAGTGAAGTGTTATCAGCCTCAAAGCAGAACTACCCACATTATCAAAAAGTGGCATATGGCGTGTACATGGCCGCCAAGAAACTGAAGCACTACTTTGAGGAGCATCCCATCCGGGTCATATGTGAGGCCCCCATATCCGAGATAATGAGTAACAAGGATGCGAGCGGCAGAATTGCAAAATGGGCAATTGAACTAGCTCCTTATGCTCCGCAATATGACAGAAGAGAAGCCATCAAATCTCAAGCTGTGGCGGACTTTTTCGTGGACTGGGTCGAGGTGCAGTACGAACCACCACTTACTGATCCAAACTATTGGTGAATGCACTTTGACGGATCAAAAACCAAAACCGGGCTAGGTGCCGGAGTGGTACTCATGTCACCAAAAAAGGACCAGTTGAAATATGTGCTGTAGATCCATTTCACGGCATCAAACAATGTCGCTGAGTATGAAGCACTTGTGCATGGGCTCAAGGTAGCAAAAGAAATTGGCATACGTCGGATCATATGCTTTGGCGACTCGGATTTGGTGGTGCAGCAAGTGTATGGAGTATGGGACGCCCTTGATCCAAACATGGCACTATACAAATTTCATGTGCAGAAGATATCTGGTTACTTTGAGGGATGCGAATTTCATCATGTACCCCGGTGGAAAATGAGGCTGCCGACATGCTGTCGAAGCTCGGGTCAACCAAACAAGCAATTCCACCGGGTGTAGCGTTAGAGCACCTCAGGAAACCATCCATCAGGCCATCCCTAGAATCCGAGTCACTCTATGTCCCAGAGGACACCGAATCCGGAGCTGTGCCCATGGACGTTGACACATGAAGTGGTGCGCGAAACCCGGGGACTGCCTCGCTAGACCCGGGGACTGCTACGCAAAACCCGGGGACTGCTCGGCGTGATCTGGTTGAAGTTATGACGGTGGATCAGATGGAGGTTGACGGGGATGTGTTCCCCGTGCGACCAATACCGGCTTGGGCACTACCTATATTTCAATTCCTAAAAGATGGAGCGTTACCCACTAAGGAGGTGCTGTCCAGGAAAACACACAGGAGGGCAAAGGCCTACACGATCATCAATTCCGAGCTATACAAAAGAAGTGTGACCAATGTCCTCCATCGGTGTGTCGATCCAGAAGAAGGGCTTGAAATCATCCGAGATATACATCAGGGGGAGTGCGGGCATCATGCGTCATCTCGAGCCTTGGTAGCAAAAGCTTTCCTGCACGGATTCTACTGGCCAAATTCCTTAGAGCAAGTGGAAGATCTGGTGAGAAAATGTAATGGTTGTCAGAGGTACGCTACCAAGACACATATGCCAATGTCGGAACTCAAGACCATCCCAATCACTTGGCCATTTGCCGTATGGTGCTTGGATATGGTTGGCCCGTTCAAACCAGCAAGGGGAAATATGACTCACATTCTAGTAATGGTGGACAAGTTTACGAAGTGGATTGAGGTAAAGCCTATAAGAAAATGTGATGGAGCTACGGCCGTAACGTTTCTCAAAGATATCATCTTGAGATACGGCTACCCTCACAGTATCATAACTGATAATGGCATGAATTTTGCGGAAGGAGCATTTGCGTGTTTCTGCCAGGATAAGAGGATCCGGCTGGACGTAGCCTCGGTAGCCCACCCCGCATCGAACGGACAAGTGGAAAGATCCAACGGATTAGTATTATCCGGGATAAAACCCCGGCTCATTGAGCCGTTGCAAAGATCAGCGGGGTGCTGGATAGAAGAACAACCAGCGGTACTGTGGAGCTTAAGAACAACTCTGAATCGATCAACAGGCTATACGCCATTCTTTCTGGTATATGGGGTAGAAGCTGTATTACCAGCCGACATAGAGCACGATTCTCCTAGGGTCACCCAATACACAGAAGACGAAGTGCAAGAAGCCCGGCAAAATGATGTTGATCTGCTGGAAGAAGCGAGAGAACCGGCACTGTCTAGATCCGCCATATATCAGCAAAATCTCCGACGCTATCATAGCCGGAAAGTGTGCCCCCGAGTCTTTCGGGAAGGCGATCTGGTGCTCCAGTTGGTACAACGTACTACTGGAATGCATAAATTATCCCCCCATGGGAAGGGCCATTCATCGTGAGCAAAGCTTTGCACAACGATTCTTACTATCTTATAGATGCAAAGCCACAGGAAAAGAACAAGGCGGACAGGTCCGGAGAGGAATCTAAGCGACCATGGAATATAGCTCTACTTCGTCCTTTCTACACTTAACTAAAGAGTGTATGTATCCGAGTTATCTCATATGTCGGTATGTATGTCGGCAATGAGCTTATCAATGAAATGTTGGCACCTCGAGCAGTAACTCGGGGACTGCCTCAATAATGTTTGTATTTTTTCTACGCGTCAGCTGGAATAAATTATTCTACTTAACTCGGATTAGTAGTGTGTGAGCACCAAAAACCCAACTCTTTGACTTGCTGCTGTCCAACAAGAATTGGCTTCATGGCAAGCAAAAGAACAAGTTTGGAATTGCGTAGCACATGAAAAACGACTAAGGAAAAGAATTTATTCAAGCCGACGTTTGTTTTTCGGACTAACCCTGTATTTATTTTTCAAGTTGTTATGCAGTCTTATTTTTGAGCTAAGTCTAAAAGTTTCCCAGTATTGTTAAAACAATTTTGAAGCTCGGATTCGTAAGTTGTAAAACCGAATCAAGGGAGACACGATCCGAGCCAAAAGATTGAACGAACAAGAAAAAGGAACTCGGGGATTACGCCCAAGTTAATCTGGCATAAGCGCTTAGTAGCAAAATAACACATGTGTTCGGCATACAATCCCACCCAGCATACCGGGGATCTCACAAATTTTCATGTGTTTTTACTTAAGGAGCAGCGGGAGGAAGTTGATCGTCGCCCCCTTCGATATCCGAGGCAGTGTCCTCTTCGTCCTCACCCGAATCATCTTCAACGTTCTCAACTTCTTCTTCGCCAGCGACTTCTAGGAAGCTCGGACCCTCAGTCCATTCGTGAATGGGGGCATATTCGATGAGGCTGTGGGCGCAAGCCTGGCGCCGAGCTACCCACTCTGGGTCGTCCGTCCATTTGGATCCTGTGCGCAGGCGTGTGAGGAGGCTGAGATCTATCTTCTCATACCACGTCAAAATGTGGTGAAGGATGGTATCAGCTGCGGCACGTCTAGCGGACTCTCTCTAGAGGTCGAGCTGGGTCTCGATTTCCGTAAGCTTTTCAGCGAGATGTGTAACTCTCTCCGGAGCGTCATCAGCGGGCCAGAAAGTATTGAAGACTCGGACTGAAACATCAAGGAGATCTTTGCCGTAGTTCTTAATGATTTCCACGCGAGACGACAGGCTGACCAATAGGTCCTCCATGTCAAAGGGAATGCTCTCACCATCAGGAGTGACGGGAGTACCCCTTTCTCGGCGGAAATTGGCAACAGAAGCACTTGCAATAGCAGTACCCTCTGGAAAGTGGCCTGGGAAACAAGGCAAAGGACGAAGTTGAGAAAACAAGAGGTATGAAGTAACCCGGGGAAATAAGGGGGATAAGGGAAAAGAAATTACGTGAGATGTGGCTGTGAATCCGGGTCAGTTCCTTGGTACAAGCATCACGCCTCTTCCGAAGCTGCTCAAGCTTAGCATTCGCCGACTCAAGTTTGACCTCGGCTTCCTGAAGAAGCTCACGGTCCTTAGCATTTTGGAGTTTGAGGCGCTCAGGTTCTTCGGTGTAGTCCTGGCCAGCCTTTTTAGCTCGGTTTGGTGTTGCGCCTTCATCTTAGCCATCTCAGCCTTGAGCCTGGCTATCTCATCATCTTTGGTCCGGAGGAGAGCGAGCTCATCATCTTTCTTCTTTAGCTCGGCTTGGTGCTGCCCTGCTTGTTCGAGAAAATGTAGCATCACATCAGGCACGGGCACACTATCTTCAAGCGATGCTGAAATAGTGTGTTGGCCCAGCAGTGTTGAGGTATGAATGTTTGCTGAGCCATGGAGGAAAGCTGATGGAAACCACGGTAAAGACAGACAAAAAGGACGTACCCTTGATCTGCTCCAAGTTCTTCCGCATTATCTTGTTCTCAGCCTCCACCCCAGCTGCGGAAACCGAGCAATCAGATTAGTCCAGCAAAGGAAAATGAAGCAAAACGAAGGAGCGTTAAGGAAGAAATTTACCCCTCTTCTTGTATTTCGCAATACGTGCAGCCTGCTTTGTGCATAGATTCTTGTGGGTATCCAGCAAGCGTTGGAATTCAGCACTCCGGCGGTTGGTGGTCACCTAAAAGGGGTACAGAAACTCAAGTCAGCTTGATGCATGTTCGAATTATACTAAAATCCGGGCCAAGTGGAACTGAACCCGGCTCTAGGTGTGTGCATATTCGAAGTTCTCATGGAGCAACATTATTTTTCTAAAAGAGCATCCGGCCGAGTAACAAGTCACTCCCCCGGTGGCTCGGGGACTAATGGTTATTATCTACAACTTGTAGGGGGGAAGCGATGTACCTCCATCATTCGCCCAATGAGGTTAATTGCCTTTGCCGCTGTGTTCATCTGAGCGGAAAACTTGGCAGGGCCAAACTTTTCCGGGAGATCAGAATCCTGAACTATTTCTGCCTTGTTCCAATTCATAACAAATTCCATCAGGCTCGGAGGATACCGTTCACCGGTGGGCATATGGGGCGTCACCAAGCCCTTTGCATGCGCTTCTTTCCTCTCCACCAAGGCAAGGGCAGGGCTGGTGTGCAGAACCAACTGCTGGGCATCGGTTGGCTCGGCAGGTGTGTCCTTTGCTGCTGGTGTTTTCTTGGGGAGCATTGACACAAGGGTGCGTTGCCCAGACTCGACGACAGTGGGCTTGGCAGCGTCTGGAGCTTTCTTGCCCTTGGCTTGCTGGGTAGAGGAAGCCATAGCAGTAGTTTTCCCCTTAGAAATTGCCGAGGTAGTTCCTTGCCGAGGTTGAGAAGACTCGGAAGATGCAGAGGAACTAGGCGCTGGTACTCTCGCTGCTGGACTTGGTGCCGGCGCTGAAGCTTTCGCTACCGGAGTTGGTGCTGATGCCGAGGTTGGAGTTGGTGCTGGTCTGGTTGCTGGTACTGGAGCTGGTGCTGGAGCTGAAGTAGCCTCAGTGGCTGCTGGTTGAGGCGTTGTCGAGGCGATGGATGCCGTTGCTCCGGCTGGGCCGGTCTCCCCCGCTCCAAGGTTACCCTCCTCTTGCCGAGGTGGAGCTGAACCCGGAGCGGCTGCAGAACCCTCTGGAATAGGGCTCAGCGGGCATGACTCGTCGTCACGACGGGGAGAAGGGCTAGGTCGGAGAGGTGAAGAGATGCTAGATCCACTTTGAGGGACCTCCACCGGAGCCCTACAAAATCAAACAATGTCAGATGAAAGACTATGACGAAGTAAGGAAGAACAAGTTACAGAAGAAAGAATGACTTACGCATCTGAGGTTTCGGCCTCCTTGGGTTTCCGAGCCCTTCGTGCTGGGGCCTTGCCTGCCGGTTTGGAGGCAGTCTTGTCCCCGGACTTCTTTCGCCTTTTAATGGGCTGGGAAGGTCCGGAGGAAGAACTTGAAGAAGCCCCGCGTTTCTTCTTCGATGCCACCGGAACAGGTTCGCCCGTAGCGAGAGGGGGATCCTCGTGGATATGACCGCCGGGGTGAGCTGATAGCGGAAAAGTAAAAGAAAGGGGACAGCCTCAAAAGGTTCAATCACCTCGATATCCGAGTCATCTTCATCATCGGGCCAATCTCTAATAGAAGAGGATTTACCCGTGGGTCATTTCGTGGCGTCAGTCATGGGGAGGAACATCTCCTGGTCCGGCTCTTCCTCATCCGGAGTCTCCCGGTCCGGCGCCCACTTAAGGGTCGGATCGGTGCCGTCCTCGAGGGTCTGCTGAAGGAATTGCTGAGGAAAAGAACAAACAAAAGAGTCAAAAAATGCAACAATAACTGACATGTAATTAGTCCGGGTTAAGTTTGCAACATGAAACTTACCATGGGAGGAAGCCGGTCACGGCAGAAATGCTCAATCCCCCAAGTCCACTCAGAGGAGAAGTCCTTGTGAGTGGTGAAGAGAGCCTTAACCCGGCGGTACATCTCCGTGTTGCTCAGCTCAAAGGATGAGGTCCGGTTAGGATCGCGGCCAAAGCTCATGTGGCACACCTTGTGGATGCGCTTCTGGAGGGGTGAGATTCGGTTACGCACAAAAGTGATCATGGCATCCTCGTTGCGTAGCCCGAGCCCCTTCAGCTCCGTGAACCTTTTGTTCACTTGGTTGGCCAAGGCTGTGGGCTTCTTGGGGATCTCATCCCACAGATCCAGGTTAGGTGGACCCGGAGTGTAGGGAAACAACCAGATCAAGTCTTCAGTGCCCGTATTCCGGACATAGAAGAAGGTCTGGGCCCATCCTTTGCAGGACTCTAACCCAGTGACCCAGGGAAAGACGGAAAACCTCCGGGGTGAAATGGAGGCCGCTCCGAATTGAGTGAGCCGCTTGTCCTCCGGATCAGCGTGGATGTTGGGAATGACATTGCGACGGAGGCCGAAGAACCGGATCCATAGCTCCTTCGTGGGCCATAGTCCGGCGTAGCCTTCGATCGTAGAAGCAAAGGCAGAGAGAGAGGTGATGGCGTTGGCTGGAAGGTGGTGTGGCTGGAGTTGGTACGTACCGAGTCAGTCCCGGAAAAACTCACTCACTGGCAAGCCGAAGCCCCGTTGGAAATGGGAAAAGAACACGACAAACTCGCCCGGATTGGGTGAGGGGGCCAGTTCGTTTGAAGGAAGGCGAGCGGCGACACCGACGGGGATGCGTCTGGTTTGGTAGAGCCAGTCCAGGTCATCCTGGCAGACCTAGGAGCTGGCCCATGCATCGCGATCCACCGCCGCGGCGTCCTCCTCCATCTCTTGTTCAGCAACGATGAGTTCTTCTTCCGTCATCTGGTCCTCGAGGCCCTCGCTGGCGCTAGAGGCGGCGGGGGACAGAGGCCGAGATTGACGAGGACCCGTAGCGAGAAATTTGCGTCACGGTGGTGGCGACGCGGAGGTGCGACGGAGAAGCACGGCGGCGACGCTGCTATTTGGCAGTGCTAGTGGCAGCGCGGTTACGAGGAAGATGGAGAAGAATAGCAACGGGCAGAAGGGTGCGGAGGGGGAAAAATCCTAAGGGACGCACCCCTCCGCTATTTAACCACTCCCACTAGGGGTGAGTGGGATCGTGTCCTGTGGACCAGCCACACGCAGTGGCCGTGTATCATCCGTCCAGACCAATCAGTGGGGAGCCACATGGAGGACCATAGGGCGGAGAGAATCCTGTGACGCGACCCGCGCACAGTGATAACTGACAATTACTGGGGCGGTTACTATGCAGGCCCTTAAAATAAGATGACATAGTGATTACCCTTCACATGGGTTAGCGTACGAGAGAAGGAAGCAAGACCCGGATGGAACTGTGGTAACCCGGCCGGCAAGTGAAAACTTGAACTGTGTGAAGGGAACGTAAATCCATACAATCCGAGGTAAAGAGGTAACTCGGCAATAACGACCGGGGCACAAGATTGAACCTGATGTGGCCTTAGCGGCCAAGGCAGTTAAGACCGCACCAGCTTCGGGGACTAATGTTGGGGGGATACCCCCGGGTAGGGTCACGCCGGGTATAAAGGCCGAGTTAGCCAAGGTTCGGCAAGGCCAAAGCGAATGCTGGCTGGGTCACCTCAAGGCGGGCCGGATCACGGAGTAACCCGGACTAGGGGGCGTTCGCCGAACTAAGTCTCGACCGGCCTAGGAAGTAAGTCGGAAGTAGATGTTTGCTTGTATGCAGGAATAGGGGTGCCCGGGTCAGCTGTGATCCGGGTCATGATTGGCTTCTAGGAGAAGGAAGGAATCTTGCTGGTCAAAAAGAGGGTCCGGTACGCACTGCATGAGCGAAGCGGAGAAGAGTGGGACCACTGGGTCATGGCCGATAGGGGTGACGAAGCCCATGTCGGCTGACGCGGGCGCCGCAGAGGCTCACGTAGCTAAAGCAAGCATGACGCAGGGGAAAAAGCACCCCGGTCGGCTTACCCCTTTGGGAGGAGGCATATTCTTAGGAATATGCCTCCACGTATGCCGTAGGCAGGAATCGAGCCTCCTCTACAAAAGGGGGGCTAGGGCTTCTGTAGGAGAAGTTGGTCTCTCTACTATTCTATTTTTGGGCTAGGGTTTCAGGTGTGATCTGTGGGTGAGAGTAAGAGAGCTCCTTCTTCCTCCTCTCACCAATACAGCTCTAGGAGCACTTGTAACCTTGGAAGGAAATCAATACAAACTTCTGTGTGGAGAATCACTTCACTATCCCTCCCTGGATTCCCCTAGCGTGTATTAGTCTCCACCTTTGGCCTATCCCTGGCATTTGCCGTGACACCACCACGACAGTTGAAAACAAAGGATTAAACGTATTGTGTGGAAGAAAGTAATAGCTTGCAGAAAGTAAACAGAAAGCAGTAAACAGTTGTAGACTTATGGTAAAAGAAAGGACCGGGGTCCATAGTTCACTAGTGGTGGCTCTCCTTAAGATAGATAACATGTTGGGTGAACAAATTACAGCGTGGCAATTGGAAAACATCGAGAAAGCATACAAGCATATACTACTCATCTTGACTCCTTTGAGATTTGATTGGGCATCACAACATTATACATAGACCGTAATCCAACTGCATCTATGACTAATAATCCACCTTCAGGTTATCATCCGAACCCCCTCCAGTATTAAGTTGCAAGCAACAGATAATTGCATTACGCATTGCATGTAAAGTAAACAATATGATTGTTCTATGAACAAAGGATTGTTGTTTTCTCCCTAGTAGCAACAGCACATCTAGTACCTTAGAGATTTCGGTCACTTCCCCAGATTACTAGAGGCATGAACCCACTATCGAGCATAAATACTAACTCTTGGAGTTGCTAGCATCTGCTTGGCCAAGATAGCTACTAACAATGGAAAGCATGCAAGATCACAAATAACAAAGACATGATAGAATCAATAATCAATCTGAAATAGCATCTCGATATCCATCGGATCCCCGCAAACACAACATGTAGGAATTACAAATAGATGATCTTGAACATGAACGGAGCTCACAAGATCTAATAATGATAGCACAAAGGAGGAGAACCAGCCATCTAGATACTACATGGACCCGTAGTCCAAGGATGAACTACTCACGCATCACACCAGAGGCTTGCATGGTGATGAAGAAGGCCTCCAGGGTGAATTCTCCCCTCCGGCAGGGTGCCAGGAAGAGCTTCAGATCGCTTCCGATCTAGGGATGGAGATGACGGCGGCTACAGACTCTTTCGTGGAATTTTGATTGGGTCCTCGGGGTTTTTGTATCGGAGGCGATATATAGGCAAAAGGGGAGGCCAAGGGGGTGCCAGAGGCGGCCAGACCACCCCCTGGTGCGGGCCAGGTGGTGTGGTGGCCCCCTGGCCCCTCTCCGTCTCATACTCTGGCTCCTTGTGTCCCTTGGTGAAAAACTAACTTTGGCTTTTGTCAAGTCCAATTCCGAGAATATTCATTTTCCGACTTTCCTGGAACCAAAAACAGCCGAAAGGAGGCAGCTGGCACTATGGCTCTTGTTAATAGGTTAGTCCAAGAAAGTGTACAGAAAGTACTCCAAAGTGTGGACAAAACATAAGAAAGTAGATAAAAACCAAGCATGGAACATCAAAAATTATCGATACGTTAGCAACGTATCAAGATCCCAAGCTTAACTCCTGCTCGTCCTCGAGTAGGTAAGTGATAAAAAGAAAGAATAAATTTTTAGGTGACATGCACCATCATAAACTTGATCAAAGTATTTGTAAAACATTGATAGATGGGATCATAGTACTTCAAGATAGCATGAAAGATAAAGTCCTAAAAATAAGGCATAGCAACTATGTTGCAACATGAAAAGGAACAAACAAAAGATTCATGAATAACAATGCTTTGCAAGACGTTTGTTTGTTTCACATAAAGAAATCATAGCATAGTGGCATTCAGCTTGTCCCTCATAGAGTAGAAAATATAAATGCATAGGACACCTTCAAAGTTCATAAGAGTGACTAGGTACAAATAGTTTAAGAACAAGCAATATCAAGTTATGCATCAATCAACAAGTCTTGGGACAATGAACATAGAACTAAGAATGGCCACTATGCTCTCAAATTAGGTGCATAAAGATAGAAGGTGGAGACCCAACATAAAAGTAAAAGAAGGGCCTTCATAGAAGGAAGTAAAGATTCAAGTTTCATAAAGAGCTTCCAAATATTATGGTACTTATTAGCTTTCAGCTCTCATTGCCCCTATCATAAGCATCTTTAGGTGATTAAGGTTAAATTGACACAACTAAGTGGATATGATTGGCAAGTTATAAGCTGAAATCTCATGCCTCTTTCATAAGAAGACCGAACCTCATGCTACTCAACTTCAGTCACAAGTAAGCTCTTATCATTGTAAGTACATATGTATCATAGAGAATAACCAACGGGGTACCCCTTGCACAGTATACAGGAGCTATCCCATAATCAAAATGACAAGGCCAGCAGACAATGAGCATCTCAGCGATCTATTTATTTGTTATTTGCATAGGTTTTTATTGAGGATGCTTCATAGAGTGCTCATTATGGTTATGCTGCAAGTTTCCACCATGATTAGGCATGGCTTAAGCTAGCGTCCCAGGCGTTTCTCTAACACAAATACAAACTCCATGATCTTACAAGTTCCCCTTTTATTTCACACCGCCGGGATCCATAAGCAAAAGAACATGATATCAACGGGGTACAAAGTACAAGTGAAATGTTGAAAGCGTTCCCCATGATACATGGTTCTGCTAACTTCAACTTATAAAGCGCAAGCATATATGCAACAAAGATGGACGCAATGGTTTTCACATCAAGTTTAATTCAGAAGGTAGATAAAAACATGAATATACTTGGAATAGCAAATGCTAATAGGTAGGTACGGTGGACTCTTTTGAATAACTTGTTTTAGGAATTGGATGCATGAGTGGAACGCATACTTGGTTATGGAGGCTAGGAAAAGACTAGGAGCGACCGACTAACAGAGGAATAATGGCCATAATCATGCAAAGAGACAAAACATCATTAATCAAAGCATAAAGTGATACTACTAGTCGAAAACTAAAGGATCATCAAGGCTATGGTGACTTTGGATAGTCATAACATGGTGTGAGGATGCGCCAAGTCAACCCAAATAAAGCATCAAAGGAGAATACCACAATACTATGCTTTAATATGCTAAAACAACACATGATTCTTCAAAGGCACATTAAGCAATCTCAATTGTTTGTAACATGTCATGCTACAGCAAAGATCACTAAGCATAAAGCCAAAACAATATCAAGCATGGCATGACAAAGCATATGCCACAGTCAAAAACAAACTCCTTCTACCACTTAAGCATGAACTTTTCCTACTCTTTTCTAATCCAAACCAAACTATTTGAAAACCAATGTATTAAAGAGGGGGTCCAACCAATTTATTCAAGAAAACTAAGAAAACCAAGCAAACGAAAAACCAAAATGAAAACAAAGACGCTCCAAGAACAACACAATTGTGCATGAAACAATAAAAATGAAGTGTTTGGAGGAAACCTAGATTTTTTATTGATGAAGAAGGGGATGCCTTGGGCATCCCCAAGCTTTGACACTTGTACTTCTTGGATGTTTCTTGGGGTGACACGCGTGGCATCCCCAAGCTTGAGATTTAGTCCATCCTTCATCTCATTACTCATTCCTTCCATACACCTGAATTTTTTTCCTTCATACAAAACATCACACAATCTTTATTAGCAACATTAGTGCACTCAAGATAATAAGTCTTTAGTTTCAGTTCGAACACCAATAAAGCTTCCATTAAAACACAAGCTACTGTAGCACTTCCCTCAAAAATCTCAATTCCCCAATGGAACTAAAAAAGGACCCAACAAGAAGCAAATGCAAATAATGGCAGAAATCTGTCAAAATAGACCAGCAGGTAAAAATAAATTTTTTAGAAGACCTTCTATTGCTCAAATTAAAAAGTGTTGAACTAACGAAATTTAGATAACAACCTGGGGCAGAAGAACAACAATTCACGCCTCAAAATGACGTACAGAGATTTTACACGAATTGTTATGGTGAAGCACAGAAATCTGTTTCGGGACAGCAACTTTCCCAATCATTACTTCTCTCTCATTAGAGGTTACTCTTGGTAGCAAAAGCAAATAAAAAGGATAAGGAGTGGTTATTACTGGATTAATAACTTCCAAGACTCATCTAAAACTTTTGGGTTATCTCCCAATAAGTACTTTTCTTTAACGCCTTTAAGTTAGGCATAAGAAGCAAGAAAAAGAATCAAGTGTTCTCAAATGAAGAAGCATTAAGAACAAATTTTGTTTTCATAGGAGAGGCAAAATAAATCTTCTCCCTCTTCTTAGGGAAGTGTTCTATACCTTTCTTAAGTGGGAGTTGATATTTAATGGTGC
This sequence comes from Avena eriantha, assembly GCA_910589775.1. Lineage (NCBI taxonomy): Eukaryota > Viridiplantae > Streptophyta > Magnoliopsida > Poales > Poaceae > Avena > Avena eriantha. The sequence continues at coordinate 535,348,707 of OU342743.1, read as the reverse complement.
CTTCTTTCATATAAATAATGGCACCAACAGTTCTAAGAAAAGGTCTTCCCAAAGTAATAGGACAAGAAGCATTGCATTCAACATCCAAAACATAGAAATCAACGGGGACATAAGAATTGTTAACCATAATAAGAACATCATCAATACTCCCCATCAGTTTCTTTTTAGCATTATCAGCAAGTGGGACATTCAAATAACAATCTTCCAATGGTGGCAAATCAAACATATCATAAATCTTTCTAGGCATAATAGAAACACTACTATCAAGATCACATAAAGCTTTGAAATCAAAATCATTCACTGTCATATTAATGATGGGTTACCAACCATTTTCTTGTTTTATAGGAATAGAAGCTTTATGTTTCATCTTTTCTTCTTTAATCTTTATGAGAGCATCAGTAATGTGTTTTGTAAAGGCCATATTCATAGCACTAGCATTAGGACTTTTAGCAAGCTTTTGTAGGAAGTTAATAACTTCAGAGATGTTGCAACCATCAAGATCAAAATCATAATTATCATCTAAAGTAGTAGAGCTATTACTAGCCTCAACACTAGTGGTAGTGATAGTAGAAACACTAATGTTTCTAGCAATTTCATCTTCTCTTTCCCACTTAGCATGCAATTCAGCTAATAGTCAAACATTTTCATCAATTCTAACTTGTATGGCATTAGTGGAAGCAAAGGGATTCTCATTAGTTTCAGGTTTAGCAGCCATTTTATTCAAAGAAGATTGAGCTTTAGCCAATGATGCTATATTTCTTTCAGCATTAGAGAGTTTTTCCTCAATAGTTTTATTGAAAGCAGTTTGTTTACTAATAAAATCTTTAAGCATAACTTCAAGTTTAGAGGGTGAAATCCTATTATTGTTGTAGGAATTTCCATAAGCATTAGTATTGTTGGGAGGATATGGCCTATAATTGTTGTTACCAAAATTATTCCTGTAGGCATTGTTGCTAAAATTATTATTTCTTATAAAGTTCACATCAACTTGCTCCTCTTGAGCGACCAAATAGGCTAAGGGAACATGATTTGGATCAATATGAGCCTTCCCATTAACAATCATAGACATAATAACATCAATTTTATCACTCAAGGAAAAGGTCTCTTCAACAGAATTTACCTTCTTACCTTGTGGAGCTTTTTCAGTGTGCCATTCAAAATAGTTAACCATCATATTATCCAGAAGCTTTGTTGCAGCACCCAAAGTAATGGTCAGAATCCAATAGATTTCTTGAAGAATAGTTCAATCCTGCATAAAAAGTTTGGATAATCATCCAAGAAGTCAGTCCAAGAGTGGGACAATTCTTTACCAAAGATTTCATTCTTTCCCAAGCTTGAGGAACATGTTCATTAACAGATTGTTTAAATTTCATTATTTCACTTCTCATAGTTATAATCTTAGTAGGAGGATAATATTTTCCAATGAAAGCATCTTTGCATTTAGTCCAAGAATCAATACTATTCCTAGTTTAGGAATTCAACCATTCTTTAGCTTTTCCTCTCAAAGAGAAAGGAAACAATTTAAGCTTAATAATATCTCCATCTATATCCCAATGATTTTGCATCTCACAAAGTTCAACAAAGTTATTTGGATGAGCAGCAGCATCTTCATTACCAATACCAGAAAATTGTTCTCTCATAACAAGATTGAGTAAAGCAGGTTTAATTTCAAAGAAAGTAGCTTCAGGAACAGGTGGAGCAATAGGTGTGCTCATGAAATCATTGTTGTTGGTGCTAGTGAAGTCACACAACTTAGTATTTTCAAGAGTAGTCATTTTTTGTGTTTTTAGTAAAGAAGTAAAAGTATTTTTTTGTGTTTTTGATAAATATACAAGCAAACAAAGCAAAAATAAACTAAGCAAAACAAAAACAATAAAGTAAAGAGATTGGTTATGAGGCACTCCCCTTGTGAAGGTGACCTAGACTCGCCGGCAACGGCGCCAGAAAAGTACTTGCTGACTCGTGTAATAATGAGCTCGTTGGGGAACCCTAAGAGGAAGGTATGATGAGCACAGTAGTAAGTTTCCCTCAGTTATGAAACCAAGGTTATCAATCCAGTAGGAGCAAGGAAACACCTCCAAGGTGTTGCTAGCTGGCCTTTGGCAGGGCGCACTACTAGCGCCAGCAGCAACGTGGAAACCTGCACAACACAACCACATAACTTTTCCCCCAACTTAGAGTGAGGTTGTCAATCTCACCGGTTTTTCTGAAAACAAAGGATTAAATGTATTGTGTGGAAGAAAGTAATAGCTTGAAGAAAGTAAACAGAAAGCAGTAAACAATTGTAGACTTATGGTAAAAGAAAGGACCGGGGTCCATAGTTCACTAGTGGTGGCTCTCCTTAAGATAGATAACATGTTGGGTGAACAAATTACAGTGGGGAAATTGACAAACATCGAGAAATCAATACATGCATATACTACTCATCTTGACTCCTTTGAGATTTGATTGGGCATTGCAACATTATACATAGACCATAATCCAACTGCATCTATGACTAATAATCCACCTTCAAGTTATCATCCGAACCCCCTCCAGTATTAAGTTGCCAGCAACAGATAATTGCATTACCCATTGCATGTAAAGTAAACAATACGATTGTTCTATGAACAAAGGATTGTTGTTTTCTCCCTAGTAGAAACAGCACATCTAGTACCTTAGAGATTTCTGTCACTTCCCCATATTACTAGAGGCATGAACCCACTATCGAGCATAAATACTAACTCTTGGAGTTGCTAGCATATACTTAGCCAAGATAGCTACTAACATCAGAAAGCATGCAAGATCACAAATAACAAAGACATGATAGAATCAATAATCAATCTGAAATATCATCTCAATATCCATCGGATCCCCGCAAACACAACACATAGGATTAAAAATAGATGACCTTGATCATGAATGGAGCTCACAAGATCTAAACATGATAACACAAAGGAGAAGAACCAGCCATCTAGCTACTACATGGACCCGTAGTCCAAGGATGAACTACTCACGCATCACACCGGAGGCTTGCATGGTGATGAAGAAGGCCTCCAGGGTCAATTCTCCCCTCTGGCAGGGTGCTGGAAAGAGCTTCAGATCCCTCCTGATCTAGGGATGGAGATGGCAACGACTATGGACTCTTTCATGGAATTTGATTAGGTCCTTAGGGTTTCTGTATTGGAGGCGATATATAGGCCAAAGGGGAGGCTGAGGGGGTGCCGGAGGCGGCCAGACCACCCCCTGGTGCGGGCCAGGCTAGGCCGCGCGGCCAGGTGGTGTGGCGGCCCCCTAGCCCCTCTCCGTCTCGTACTCTGGCTCCTTGTGTCCCTTGGTGAAAAACTGACTTTGGCTTTTGTCCCGTCCAATTCCGAGAATATTCATTTTCTGACCTTCCTGGAACCAAAAATAGGCAGCTGGCACTGTGGCTCTTGTTAATAGGTTAGTCCAAGAAAGTCTACAGAAAGTACTCCAAAGTGTGGAAAAAACATAAGAAAGTAGGTAAAACCAAGCATGGAACATCAAAAATTATGGATACGTTAGCAACGTATCATTAGTGCTGATGGATAATCTTATGATATTAATTGTTTACAAGTGTTGAATGACTAATATGTGGCACCTAACAGGTTGATGGGATCATCTACATCTACTTAGTGTCTTTGTACAGCCACTATGGCTCTACATCTCCTTGGTAGATACATATTCATCTCATTGATTTGTGTGTGCTATCTTATTATGGAGCCCACATTATATATTGATGTAGGTTATTATATTATTTTCACATGCATTTTCCCAGTGATTAAAGTGTGGCACTATCTTTGTCCATGGGATAATGTGCATATAGCACGTGTTCTGTACAAACACATTTGTTGTGCATGCTTCTTGCTATATTATCTCATTGATTTATGTGTGCTATGTTAGTATGAGGCCCAAATTCATGTTTTCATAGATATGTTAGTGCTAAGGGATAGTCTTATGATTTTCACTGTTAACAACTGGTCAATGATGAAAATGTGGCACTTTGACTGTTGATGGGATGATAGGCATCTACTTACTGTCTTTGCATGGCCACTATGGTTTTTACATGCTCCTTGGTATATACATATTCATCTCATTGGACAATGCTTGTAGTTGTGACCAAACCATATGCTTTTAAATTTGATTTTTGTAGTTCACTAATTATTATTTGATTCTTCTAGTTAGCAAGTCTCCAAATGGCTGCACTATCAAGGGAAGAATTAGAAAGAGGCGCCTGTAGAAACTGTGAATACTGCAAAATGGAAGGGCTGATGTAGAAGGAGCCTACTGTACATCATAGCACCAAAATGCAGGTTTAAAAATTGTTGCCACTGACTCTAAGATAATAGTTAAACCTATTGTACAGCAGCAAAACAAAACATTAATTCTAATTACTGCAATGTCCATTTAGGTTTCTAAAACCAATGTTGGCTTAATCGATGTCACATCCGATGATGATGATGTGAAGAAACATGTAGTCAAGAGACCTAAGAAAGAGAGGTTCACAACATCTGATGACGATGTGAAGCAACTAGTCAAGAGACCTAAGAAAGCAAGGTTCAAAGCACCTAATGTTGTGGTTGTTAGAATCGCCAAAGATAAGAAAACTAGGATCCCAACTCAGGTGTTTAAATTATAATACGTTTAATGTATATATACAGTCTATTTCTTTTGGGAGTTTAGTTCCATATATCATTTAGACATTCATCATTATTGCCTAACAAGATATGGCATCGTGTCTAGTATGCAAGAGCAATTGCGAATCCAGGTTGTCATCAGGCATGTCCTTTTGTATCTACCTGTTAGAGTTAGAGGGGTTCTAGAACTCAGTGGTTAAGTGGTAACAAGCAATTTTCTTTCAAACTATACTGTAAGTCTGTAACCGTTTGTTTAATGTCTAATTCTTTTGTTTTTGGTGCACAGACTGTGCCATGCAATTCAAGGTTCATGTTCAATCTAGCCACAGCTGAATGTGAGAGTGTTCCCTTCAAGGTGCTTGGGAGCCCCTACAAGATTGACCTCGAGAAAAGAAAGAACATGACTATCATGGCAGGTGAAGGATGGAAGCAATTCATTACACAGAACGATCTTATCAGAGAAGAAATGTTATGTTTTTCTTTGACAAGACCCATGCCGAGGATAACTGTTCTCTATGTATGTGGTCTTGGTGGCGAGGAAGACGTATATGAATCTACAGTTGTCGCCCAAAGATGCCACCTTACCGATGATGAGAAGGAACACTTCGTAGCTACCCTACCACCAATCAACACCTTCATTGGGTTCCATTTGTGACCCGTTTGACAAGGACAAATCTTGTCCAACATAAGATGGTATGGAAACTACCTTTTGTTTGTTCCTTGTATGGATCGATATATAACTTGTGGTGGTCGTCGTCTGACATGATTAATTCTTCTTTTTAATCCATGATGCGACATCGTAGAGATTACCTATGAAAGTGGTTTCCTCCATGGGCATCCCTGATGATGGCATGGCTGGAGTACATGTAGGAGATTTTGACATCACCCCAATTGCAAACAAGACTGACCTAGATGGTCGTTCCATCTCTAGCAATCAGGGGTGGAAGAAATTCCACCAGAGTGAAGATGATCTAAAGGTTGGACAAGCCGTGCTAATAACTGGCAGAAGACCACAAAAGAGATGTTGGACGTGAAGTTTGTGTTCGAGACCATCTAGAGTGTAGTTGTGGTTGGGAACTGTTAAGTTTATCTAGTACGACGTAGTTTGCAACAGTTAATTAGTCGTTCGAAACCTAGTGTATATATATAATATATTTGCCTCTTTAGTCTACTTTTGGAAGATTTTGCCGGGTATGGTTATGATTGTGTGAACTGGAAGCTACTACAAAGAATTAAATGGAAGCTACTAGTACCAAAGAATTCTGAAAGATTTCCTGTCCACATGCATTCTGGTCATTTGGGCTGCTCGCGAGAGGGTCCCTCGTCACGAGTTCGAGAGATTTCCATTTGACTTTGATCTCTGTTAGATTTTTTGAATCAGTAATTACAACAACTTGAGTACTATGATTGTAAAATTTGAAAGATAGTACTTGTACATAATTCTGAAAGCTAATACAGAGAATTCTGAAAGAAGCTACTAAAAATAAATACTCTGAATTCTGAAATTACTAGAATTAAATACATTACAATTTTATCTGAAAGGTAATACACATACTGCTGATCGAAATAATATAAATACAGTACAAATTTCTACTTCGAAATAGAGCTGAAAATGCTAGCAAATAACCTAGGATGGATATAGGATTCATTCTCCCCTACTCCCGCATGCTGCAACACATGTTCAGAGAACTCTCTCCGTCTGCAATGTGCTGCCAGTATCTCGTCCAGAGGGTAAGGCCTCGGTGTATGTTCCAGACTTAAGCCATACATTACCATTGTTGGTTCCTCTTCCTAGGCTTGAACCTCATGATCGTACAGTCTGATATAATTCCTGTAGTATATGCAACCGAGTTTGATTGTGGGGGTGTAACCTGGTGTCAATGGAGATAGACCGATGATAATCAACGAAAGGGGCACGACTTCCAATGTCACCGATGACCTAGAGAGAGCGGTTCTCCATGTCCACCCGGTACAACACAAGTTACCCTTTGGCGAAATCCCTGTTCAAGACAAGAAGCAGTTCACCATCTGAGTCCACTTTGTAAAATCTGTAGGTTCCGCGTACCTGTTCAAAGACTGGGGCTAAAATTATTTTGTCCATCGTGACACTACTCGCACGCTGCTCTAACTGGATGTTGGTCGACATGATGTCTCCATTCCCAAGTAATGCATATACTTCCCCTCGGAATGCCATCATGTAGACCAGAAACATATCAGGTGGTGGAAAATACATTCCTTCTCCAAATGATTCATTGAATTTCCTAGTTGGGGTGCTCTCATCGGCCCATGCAATAATATAGAGATAATCTGTGCAAACGAATACCATCGTCAGGGACTTCATCACGACGATAGATTGCAGAAGATCATATGGTATTTGTGCTTGAAACTCAGTGTTAGACTTATGAGTGATTGGGTTCAAAAGCCAAATCTTGTACGGCTCCACCCTTTGAGCAAGCACGATAATGCCACGAGAAACATCGACGAAGTAGAATCTTTTGGAAGAAGAGGACATCAGTTAGCACTAAGATGTTTACAATGGAAAATACAAATAAATGAATGTTATATATATCGGATGTGAATGTGAACCTGTGATGGACATCCATTAGATTCGTCCTAAAGCAACGACAAGTGGCGAGGTTGAGGAAGATGAAGTCGCTGACGTATGGAAGTGTGTGATCTATCATGATCCAGTTGTTGAGATGGAATTCGGGCACTTTTAAAGTGCGACGCCAATCGGAGCAGACTTCCCGACAAGCAGCATAGATGTCGATGTACTCCTCTTTCTCCAGCAAGTAGTCGGTGATCTTGCGAACTAGGTTGGCTGGGAGATCGAACTAGTTCCTCTTCATCCGGATGCTTGCCATGGCTTACATGCTGGAATGTTTTGAGAAGAGACGAGGGAGACGAAGCGAAATTGCCATTGTGAGGAGATGAGGGAGACAAAGCGGAACTATCACTACGAGGAGACGAGGAGACAAGGGAGAAGAAGCGGAACTGCCACTTCAAGTTTGGATCAACGAGATTGTTTCAGAACTAGCATGTGAACTGACATGTGGGACCGACTAAAAAATCACCCCTAGATTCCATGAAGTGCTACCGTGCATAGTGCGTTGACAGGTGGGGTTGAAGCACGGAGGAGATGGTCGATGAGAAAAAAGTGTCGAACATGTGCCGTGATGAAATCCATGACGAATTTGGCACTAGACGAAATGGCAAACTGGGCTTTAGGGCCTCGGACAAAATCTGCGACGAATTTGCCACGACGAAACCAAGGAACGTCATGGATAACCAGGCTTGAGGGGCTTGGAGCTTGTTGTGACGAACCGTTCTAGAATGTCAGGGATCTGCAATGTTTTTAGGTCGCGTCATAAAAAACGTCATAGATCATCCAGATTCTTGTAGTGTGCGTGTGAGAAGCGTTTGCATGTGGATGACCCACTCATCAGCAAACTGCTTGCTTTTCGAGACGGCAACGAGACGTGGAATATCCAAGCTCATTATCCAGATAGATTGTACCTTTGTGGTGAATAGGATGAGGGAGGATAGGGAGTCCAGATTTATTGGGGCTCATATCGTTAAGGAACTGAAGGAGTTATGTAGTGTTTTCCAGGAGGTCAAGTTTCTTCATATAGGTAGAGAGGTAATAAAGCGGCACATTTTTTTTGCCAAGGAAGCTTTAAGTGTAGGTTTTTCTTGCTTTGATGTAATGCCTGGATTCCTGGTTGGTGTGATCCAGTCCGAGTGTAACTACTGTCCCGTTTAATAAAGTAGTGGATTTTGATAAAAAAAAGTTCGTTGTCCATTGAAAATGGTTCTTCGGTTTTCTATTTCCTTTTAGAATATTACATCTCTGTTCATTTTCTGTAAAATACCGCTTTCATTTCCTTTTTGGCTCTCGATTCTCTTTTCTCCGAAAACGAACGGAAAGGACTTTCCATATTTTACCTAGTATAACCCGTCCCATCTGTTAATGGAACAACACAACACAACAACTAAACAAGTTACTCCAACAACTATTGCTCTTTTGGGAAATTCATCAGGTAGTGTATAATCATGAGATTTCTTTAGGATGCATATAGCTAGTAAACCTTGTTGGGCCAGGGACTTAGGGGGTACCCTGACCCACTAGAAGCTGGGTCATTAGTCAGCCTGGCAGATCGCCCCACGAGGGTGGCACCAGACCCCTCGGTCACTCGGTGAGGGGATCCCCACCCGAGGGAACTCTTGAGAGGTATCCTCATCCACAATCCCCTTTCAGGAGGGTTTGCGGGTCACTTTTGCCCCTCCAGGGTCAAGCAAGTAATCTGAACACCCTAGAGGAAGACGATAGCCCCAACGGGAGCATTGGGTACCATGCCGACACAACTACCATACCCTCCCCTTTTGCTAAAGGCGGGGATGAGGAAGCCCTGACAGCAGAGGTCGTGTCTCCCCATTTTTTGTGTAAAGAGTCGGTGGACGGTGCGTCCCCCGCGGAAGGACATCATCCATGACCGCAGACCCATGGAAGACCGACGCCCCTGAAGGTCATGGACTTTGTTCATGTAAAGTGGTCTTGTAGACCGGTTCCCCTTGGGTGGGAATGTGGTAGCCCTTCCCTCCCAAAGATTTGGGGAAGAGGCTCGGCGCCATAATAAAAGGGGAGCCCTCCCAACCTTAGAGGGGGATCTATCCGTGCGATCTAAAAACCCTAAGTTGCAACCTCCATTGTACCCTGCGAAGCATCATGAGCAATACAACCAAGCAAGGGTAGGGGCTTTACCTCCAAATGAGGGTCCCAAACCTGGGTAAAAAACCACCATGTCAACTATGTCGTGTGCGAGCTTCGTCGCTGCCTCCGTCATCGAGGAGATCTAAATGCGTGTTCAACCCCCTCACGAATCAAGGGTTTGTTAGACCCCTCATTCCTTTACGGGACGTCAATCTCCGACATTTTGCGTGCTAGGTAGGGATCTGAGGCGCACTTTTGAGATCTTCACCAACCTCATTGGCATGGTGTCCCACGCCGGGACGTGGATCGAGTCGGGAGTGGACCCCCACGGTGCATACGCACTGGGGTTGCATTGCTTGAAGCTCAAAGGCTGCTTCGCTACATGAAGGAGGCGGCTGAAAGGACGACATAGCATGCTCGCCTAGCGAGCTTCTCGTTGGCATGGACTCTGCATCCACACCTATGGTCGATGGTGCCGACCAGCGGTCGCCACCATGGACATCATGAGAGTGCACTAAATGCCACCAGGAAGAGCCATAGGTCATCGCCTGCATAATCGGCGGGCCCAAGATCTCGCCTCTAGGCGACACTTCAAGCAGCTCTCTCGTGAGCTCGCAGTGGCAAGGCCTAGCGCTACCGCTTCATGGCTTAGATGGTCGTAGTAGCCTGTCTCCTTCATCATAGAAGACCACCCTATTTCCACCCGGGTAGTGGGTGTCATACCAATGGTGTGTACTCCCACCATCAATGACATCGCCATCGCTAAAATGCTCATCAATGTCGGCGCCAAACTGAACATGCTCTCAGAGGAGACATTCAAGAGGATGCAGATGCCGCATGCTCGGCTGATTCTAGAGCTACCATTCTCCAGGATGATGGAGGGAATCGCCATGCCCATTGGGCAGGTGTGGCTCCCCGTCACGTTCGGAACGCGCGACAAATCCGCACCGAGCTCATCGACTTTGTCCTCGCCCACATCAGCTTGTCGTACACCTCCATCCTGGGTTACCCTGCACTAGCCAAGTTCATGGCGGTCACCCACAATTCCTACAACGTCATCAAGATGATGGGCGGTAGCGGGGGTACCATCTCAATCTGCTGCGATGAAGGGGAAGCCATGCACTCCCTGGAGCAGGCCTATGATGGCCCAAAATATATTGAGCTCATTGGGTAACCCCAAGAGGAAGGTATGATGAGCACAGCAGCAAGTTTTCCCTCAGTATGAAACCAAGGTTTAATCGAACCAGTATGAGCAAGGAAACACCCCAAAGGTGTTGCTAGCTGAACTTTGGCAAGGCGCACTACCGTTCCAGCAGCAACGTGGAGACCTACACAACACAACCATAGAACTCTGTCCCAAACTTGCGATGAGGTTGTCAATCTCACCGGTTTTGCTGAAAACAAAGGATTAAACGTATCGAGTGGAAGAAAGTAATAGTTTGCAGAAAGTAAACACAAAGCAGTAAACAGTTGATTGTAGATTGATGGTAAAAGAAAGGACGGGGGTCCATAGTTCACTAGAGGTGGCTCTCCTTAAGATAGATAACATGTTGGGTGAACAAATTACAGCGAGGCAATTGACATACATCGAGAAAGCGTACAAGCATATACTACTCATCTTGACTCCTTTGAGATTCGATTGGGCATTACAACATTATACATAGATCGTAATCCAACTGCATCTATGACTAATAATCCACCTTCAGGTTATCATCCGAATCCCCTCTAGTATTAAGTTGCAAGCAACGGATAATTGCATTACGAATTGCGTGTAAAGTAAACAATACGATTTTTCTATGAACAAAGGATTGTTGTTTTCTCCCTAGTAGCAACAACACATCTAGTACCTTAGAGATTTCTATCACTTCCCCAGATTACCAGAGGCATGAATCCACTATCAAGCATAAATACTAACTCTTGGAGTTGCTAGCATCTACTTGGCCAAGATATCTACTAACAACAGAAAGCATGCAAGATCACAAATAACAAAGACATGATAGAATCAATAATCAATCTGAAATAGCATCTCAATATCCATCAGATCCCCGCAAACACAACATGCATAATTACAAATAAATGATGTTGATCATGAACGGAGCTCACAAGATCTAAACATGATAGCACAAAGGAGGAGAACCAGCCATCTAGCTACTACATGGACCCGTAGTCCAGAGATGAACTACTCACGCATCACACCGGAGGCTTGCATGATGATGAAGAAGGCCTCCAGGGTGAATTCCCCTCTCCGGCAGGGTGCCGGGAAGAGCTTCAGATCCCTCCCAATCTAGGGATGGAGATAACGGCGGCTACAGACTCTTTCGTGGAATTTTGATCGGGTACTTAGGGTTTCCATATCAGAGGCAATATATAGGAGGAAGGAGAGGTCGAGGGGGTGCCAGGGGCGGCCAGACCACCCCCTGGCGTGGGCCAGGCCTGGCCATGCGGCCAGGTGGTATGACAGGGCCCCAGCCCCTCTCTGTCTCATATTCTGGCTCTAGGTGTCCCTCGGTGAAAACCTAAGTTTGGCTTTTGTCCCATCCAATTCCGAGAATATTCATTTTCTGACTTTCCTAGGACCAAAAGGGCAGAAAACATGCAGCTGGCACTGTGGCTCTTGTTAATATGTTAGTCCAAGAAATCATATAAAAAGTACTCCAAAGTGTGGACAAAACACAAGAAAGTACATAAAACCAAGGATGGAACATCAAAAATTATGGATACGTTTGGAACGTATCAACATCCCCAAGCTTAACTCATGCTCGTCGTCGAGTAGGTAAGTGATAAAAAGAAAGAATAATTTTTGAGGTGACATGCACCATCATAAACTTGATCAAACTATTTGTAAAACATTCAAAGGTGGGATCATAGTACTTCAATCATAACATGAAAGACAAAGTTCTAGCAATAAGACAAATCAACTATGTTGCAACATGAAAAGGCACAAACAAAAGATTAATGAATAATAATGCTTTACAAGACGTTTGTTTGTTTCACATAAAGAAAACATAGCATAGTGGCATTCAGCTTGTCCCTCATAGAGTAGTAAACATAAATGCATAGGACACCTTCAAAGTTCATAAGAGTGACTAGATACAAATAGTTTAAAACAAGCAATATCAAAGTTATGCATCAATCAATGAGTCTTAGGACAATGCACATAAAACTAAGAATGGACACTATGCTCTCAAAGTAGGTGCATAAAGATAGAAGGTGGAGACTCAATATGAAAGTAAAAGAAAGGCCTTCATAGAAGGAAGCAGAGATTCAAGTTTCATAAAGAGCTTCCAAAAATTATGGTACTTAATACCTTTCAGCTCTCATTGCCCCTATCATAAGCATCTTGAAGTGATTAAGGTTAAAGTGAACAAACTATGGTGTATATGCTTGACGAAGTATAAGTTGGAAATCTCATGTCCCTTGAATATGAGGGTCGCTCCTCATGCTACTCAAGTTTAGTCACCAGTAAGCTCTTGTCATCGTAAGTACATGTGTATCATAGAGAACCGCCAACGGGGTACCCCTTGCCCGATGATACGGAAGAATCCCCATATCAAAATGACAAGGCAAGCATACAACGAGCATCTCAGCAATCTTCTTATTTACCATGGGAATATGGTGCTTCTTTCTCTCTTTCCTCTTTTCATAATTTTTTCTTTTTCTCTTTTTTTTCAATGTCTGACTCTTTTTTTTATAAGAAGAATGCTTCATAGACAGCTCATTATGGTTACGCCGCAGGTTTCCAGCATGTCAGCATGGATTAGACCAACGGCCCAGGCGTTTCTATAACACATATACATAACTCCATGGACTTACAAGCTCCCCTTTCATTTCACACCGACGACATCCATAGACAAAAGAGCATGATATCAACTAGGTACAAAGTACAACTGCAATGTTGAAAGAGTTCCCCATGACAGCATGGTTCTGCTAATCCCCAACAAATAAGTTCAAGTTTATTAAGGGCAATAAAAGTAAAGTGTGCCATCAAGTTCATGAGAGCTTTAATAACTAGTTTTCTCATAACAAGTTTAATTTGGAAGGTAAACAAAAACATGAATATACTTGGAATAGCATATGCTAATAGGTAGGTATGGTGGACTCTTTGGAATAACTTGGTTTAGGGAGTTGGATGCATGAGTGGAACTCATACTTGGTTACGGAGGCTAGCAAAAGACTGGGAGCCACAAACAAAGAGAGCAATAATGGCCATAATCATGCAGAGTGACAAAACATCATTGATCAAAGCATAAAGTGATGCTACAAGTTGAAAACTAAAGGATCATAAAGGCTTATGGTGACTTGGGATAGTCATAACATGGTGTGAGCATGCGCCAAGTCAACCCAAATAAAGCATCAAAGGAGAATACCACAATACTATGCGTTAATATGCTAAAACAACGCATGATCCTTCCAAGGCACGTTAAACAATCTCAATTATTTATAACAACTCATGCTAAAACAAAGAATACTAAGCATAAAGCCAAAACAATATTAAGCATGGCATGACAAAGCATAGGCCATAGTCAAAAACAAGCTCTCTTTACCACTTAAGCATGAACTTTCGTACTCTTTTCCAATCCAAACCAAACTATTTGAAAACCAATGTATGAAAGAGGGGGTCCAACCAATTTATTCAGAAAACTAAGAAAAAAAAGCAAACGAAAAACCAAAACAAAAATGAAAAATAAGACGCTCCAAGAACAACACAACTGTGCATGAAACAATAAAAATGAAGCGTTTGGAAGAAACCTGGGATTTGTATTGATGAAGATGGGGATCCCTTCGGCATCACCAAGCTTTGACGCTTGTACTTCTTGGATATTTCTTGCGGTGACACGCGTGGCATCCCCAAGCTTGAGCTTTAGTCCATTCTTCATCTCATTACTCATTCCTTCCATACACCTCAAATTTTTCCTTCATACAAAACTTCACATAATCTTTATTAGCAACATTAGTGCACTCAAGATAATAGGTCTTTAGGTTCAGTTATAACACCAATAAAACTTCCATTAAAACATAGCTACTGTAGAACTTCCCTCAAAAATATCAATTCCCCAAAAGAACTAAAAAAAGGAACCAACAAGAAGCAAATGCAGAAAATGGCAGAAATCTGTCAAAACAGACCAGCAGGTAAAGACGATTTTTTTTCGAAGACCTTCTGTTGCTCAAATAAAAAAGTGTTGAACTAACAAAAGTTAGATAACAATGTGGGGCAGAAGAACAAAAATTAACGCCTCAAAAGGACGTACAGAGATTTTACACGAATTTTTACGGTGAAGCATAGCAATCGGTTTTGGGACATCAACTTTCCCAATCATTACTTCTCTCTCATTAGAGGTTACTCTTGGCACAAAAAGCAAATAAAAAGGATAAGGAGTGGTTATTACTGAGGTAATAACTTCCAAGACTCATCTAAAACTTTTGGGTTATCTCCCAATAAGTACTTTTTTTAACGTCTTTAAGTTAGGCATGATAGTTTGAGAAGATGCTCGCATAAGAAATATGAATTAACGTAAAAGAGAGCATCAAGAAGAAAATTCAAAACACATTTTAGTCTAACCCACTTCCTATGCATAGGAATCTTATACGCAAATAAGTTCACAAAGAACAAAGTGACAAGCATAGGAAGATAAAACGAGAGTAACTTCAAAACTTTCAGCAAATAGAGAGGTGTTCCAGTACCATGAAAACTTCTACAACCATATTTACCTCTCCCATAATAATTTTCAGTAGCCTCATGAATAAACTCAACAATATAACTATCACATAAAGCATGCTTTTCATGATCTACAAACACTAGAGATTTATTATAAACATTTTCAAAAGAATCCTCAAGAACATGACATTCGTCCTCCTTTGGTAAGCATGGGGGACAATCAAATAATGTAAGGGGTAAAGAGTTACTCTCATTAGAAGGTAGGGATGGGTAGATCCATTCTTCCTCCTCTTGATCATCACTCTCTTCCTCTTTTTCATCCAATGAGCTTCCAGTTTCAGCAATTTCTTCTTCCATAGGCTCCTGCAAGGCATTAGTCTCTTCCACTGGTGGAGAGCATCTATTAAGTTATTCAAGAATATAGCCATTTTCTTCCTTGTAATTATCAAAGCAAAATTGAACTATATCATAAACCTCATATTTATAAGGTGCATCATCAATATTTTCAAGCAAACTAGCAAGTTCAAATGCACCCTTCCAAGCAATAAATTCTTCAATTTGTTCCACATCATAAAAGTCATAATTTCCTTTAACATAAAAAGATATGGTAACATTATCATTATACTCACATTAAAAAGGGAGGTGTTTATACCTCCTATAGCAACAAGATTTATCAACGCAATAAGTAACATTATAAGTAGAGCACATGTTTCTAGCAATGGTATTCAATTTTATCAATTTGTTCCCATAAGAGTTTCCCTTTTTGTGACAAGCGGTGTTCCTTATAATAATATTCTTGTTCTTCCGTGAACCCACCTTGCCAATTAGATTCAGTTTCAAAGAAACCAACCATTGATAGTAAGCATGATAAAGCAAGACAATAACATACCAACGAAAATACCAACTATAGTAGGAACTTTTTTTGTTTGTTTTTGATAAAGAAACAAGCAAAAAAAGCAAAAATAAACTAAGCAAAACAAAAATAACAAAGTAAAGAGATTAGTTATGAGGGCCTCCCCTTGTGAAGATGTCCTTGACTCCTCGGCAACGGCGCCAGAAAAATAGCTTGATGGCCCAAAATATATCGAGCTCGTTGGGAAACCCCAAGAGGAAGGTATGATGAGCACAGCAGCAAGTTTTCCCTCAGTATGAAACCAAGGTTTAATTGAACCAGTAGGAGCAAGGAAACACCCCAAAGGTGTTGCTAGCTGAACTTTGGCAGGGCGCACTACCGGTGCCAACAGCAACGTGGAGACCTACACAACCCAACCATAATTGCGATGAGGTTGTCCCCAACTTTGGCAGGGCGCACTACCGGTGTCCCCAACTTGCGATGAGGTTGTCAATCTCACCGGTTTTGCTGAAAACAAAGGATTAAACGTATCGAGTGGAAGAAAGTAATAGTTTGTAGAAAGTACACACAAAGCAGTAAATAGTTGATTGTAGATTGATGGTAAAAGAAAGGACCAGGGTCCATAATTCACTAGAGGTGGCTCTCCTTAAGATAGATAACATGCTGGGTGAACAAATTACAGGGGGGCAATTGACAAACATCGAGAAAGCATACAAGCATATACTACTCATCTTGACTCCTTTGAGATTCGATTGGGCATTACAACATTATACATAGACCGTAATCCAATTACATCTATGACTAATAATCCACCTTCAGGTTATCATCCGAACCCCCTCTAGTATTAAGTTGCATGCAACGGATAATTGCATTACAAATTGCGTGTAAAGTAAACAATAGGATTGTTCTATGAACAAAGGATTGTTGTTTTCTCCCTAGTAGCAACAGCACATCTAGTACCTTAGAGATTTCTATCACTTCCCCAGATTACCAGAGGCATGACCCCACTATCGAGCATACATACTAACTCTTGGAGTTGCTAGCATCGACTTGGCCAAGATAGCTACCAACAACGGAAAGCATGCAAGATCACAAATAACAAAGACATGATAGAATCAATAATCAATCTGAAATAGCATCTCAATATCCATCGGATCCCCGCAAACACAACATGCAGAATTACAAATAGATGATCTTGATCATGAACGGAGCTCACAAGATCTAAACATGATAGCACAAAGGAGGAGAACCAGCCATCTAACTACTACATGGACCCGTAGTCCAGAGATGAACTACTCACACATCACACCGGAGGCTTGCATGATGATGAAGAAGGCCTCCAGGGTGAATTCCCCTCTCTGGAAGGGTGCCGGGAAGAGCTTTAGATCCCTCCCGATCTAGGGATGGAGATGACGGTGGCTACAGACTCTTTTGTGGAATTTTGATCGGGTACTTAGGGTTCTCATATCAGTGGCAATATATAGGTGGAAGGAGAGGCCGAGAGGGTGCCTGGGGCGGCCAGACCACCCCTGCCACGGGCCAGGCCTAGCCGCGTGGCCAGGTGGTGTGGCTGGGCCCCAGCCCCTCTCTGTCTCGTATTCTGGCTCTAGGTGTCCCTCGGTGAAAAAACGACTTTGGCTTTTGTCCCGTCCAATTCCGATAATATTCATTTTCTGACTTTCCTGGAACCAAAAATTGTAGAAAACAGGCAGCTGGCACTGTGGCTCTTGTTAATAGGTTAGTCCAAGAAATTGTATGAAAGGTACACCAAAGCGTGGACAAAACACAAGAAAGTAGATAAAACCAAGCATGGAATATCAAAAAATATGGATACGTTTGCAACGTATCAGCCTACAAGGGAGCCATGGCTGCATGCCATGAGGTGGAAGGTGCTTCTTGCAATGGCAAGGCACCCGCGAGGAAAAAGAAGACGCCCAGCGAGGAAGCTGCGAGAGCTAAAAAGGCCGCACCGACCGTCCTCACCGAGGATAAGGTCACGTACTCCGCTAGCATGGCTAGAAAAAAGAAGTTGTAGTTCTCACAGGAATGCATGGGGATAAAGAAAGGTCTCCCTAGACCTTGCTGACTCGGGGGCTACCATCACCATAGGGGATCACCTCTCGGCCGAGCAGAAGGATGCGCTCGTGACCTTGTTTCAAGCGAATGTTGGTATGTTCATTTGGATGCCGTCGGACTTGACGGGGGGGGGGGGGTACCTTCGGAGGTAATCGAGCACCACCTAGCAGTGTGCCCCACGATGCGTCCTGTGAAGCAGAAGGTGCGCCGCCAGTCCCCCGAGAAGCAGTAGTTCATCATCACGGAGATGGAGAAACTCATCAAGGTAAACCTTGTCCATGAAGTCACCCACACTGACTGGATGTCTAACTCGGTGGTGGTCCCGAAGGTCACTAGCGGGGGACGACTCTGCATCGACTTCACTGACCTCAATAAGGCATGCCCAAGGATCCATACTTGCTGACCAGGATCGACCAGATAGTGGCTTTCACGGCGGGCTGCAACCTCCTGTGCTTCTTGAACGCCTTCTCAGGCTACCATCAGATCTAGATGGCCAAGGAAGACAAGGAGAAGACAACTTTCATCACCCCATGTGAAGTATTCTACTACACCATCATGCCATTCAGCCTAAAAAACATTGACACAACCTTCTAGAGGCTGATGCGTCGGCAAGAATGTGGAGGCCTACATCGACGATATCATGGTCAAAACCCGCGAGAAGGACACGCTGGTGGCGGACATCGAGGAGGCCTTTACCAATCTAGGCAAGGTCAACATCAAGCTCAGCCCAGCCAAATTCGTATTTGGGGTACCATCGAGAAACTTCTAGGTTTCTTGGTGTCGCATCGTGGCATTGAGGCGAACCCCAAAAAAGAAAGACCATTGAGGATATGTGACGTCCTAAATGGCTCAAGGACATGCAACGCCTGGCGGGGTGTATGGAGGCGTTAGGAAGAATCATCTCCAAGCTCGGTGAGAAGGCCTTACCTTTCTTCAAGATCATGTAATGATCAGGCAATTTCCAATGGACCCCTGAGGCGGCTGAGGCTTTCAAAGGCCTCAAAAGATACCTTAGAAGCCCTCCCATCATGGTGGCTCCACGGACTCGCGAGCCTTTGTTGCTATACCTGGCGGCCACCCCACAAATAGCTAGAGTCATCCTTGTTGCCGAGCGCGAAGAGCATGTCAAGGAGAAAAGGAGAGCTGCGGCACCCAAGTCTCTAGCAGGTATGGGTGCTATAGCTCATGAGGCTGCTGGAGGGGCTACTGACGTCTCGGGGCCTTGCAAGGAAGGAACCCTCGTCAAGGTCACGGTTGACCCTCAAGAGGGCTCTCTCCCCGCATCAAAGGCCACAGAGCTAGTGCAACATCCGGTCTACTTCATTAGCACGATGCTCCGTGATGCTCGTGAGCGCTACCCGATGCAGCAGAAGTTCCTCTATGCACTCCTCATAGCCTCGTGGAAACTGTAGCACTACTTCCAAGGCCATCCCATTAGGGTGGTAACTAAATTCCCCTAGAGATAATCCTGCATAACCCTAACGCCACGGGACACGTAGTTGAGTGGGCGATCGAGTTGCAGCCCTTCTAGATAACATTCGACATATCCCCCACTGTCAGGGGTACGGCTCTTGCGGAATTTTCCACGGAATGAACTGATCCATTTGTGGAGGAGGTTAAGGAAGAAAAGGTCAAGCGCTCCAACAACATCGCCGAATATGAAGGCCTCAATGTGGGCCTCAAAGTGGCGATCACCATCGGCATCAAGCATATCATAGTTCAAGGAGATTCCTTGCTCCTCGTCAACTTCTCCAACAAGAGCTACAAGCCCAAGGACAAGCACATGGCGGCTTACCTCAAAGAGTTGCGCAAGCTTGAAAAGCACTTCCTAGGCATGGAGCTGCTCCACATTCCTCGAGGAGACAACCATGAAGTAGATGAGATCGCCAAGCACGCGTCTTGCCTAGAGCCCCAGCAGCCTGGAGTCTTCGAAGAGAGGTTATTCAAGCCGTCTCCCACGCCACTAGATAGCAGCAACATTTACCTTCCTGAGGAGTTGCCTCCCCCACCCTCAAAAGGAGCACCGGATTGCATACCACCCTCAAGCAATTACCTCATGCTGGTGCTTATACCTCAAGAGGCACTTTGGATCATCGAGCTCAAGGAGTACCCGAAAGATGGTATCCTCCCTGATCAGGGCGAGGTAGACGTAGAGAGCATCCTTCACCGCACCAAGAACTAATGCCTGGTAGATGGCAACCTCTACTGTCGTTGTCCTAACGGCGTCGCAAAATGATGCATCTCTGTGGAAGAAGGGTGTGAACTACTCTTGATGGCAACAATCGTGGCCACGTTTCGCTGGAACTCCAAGTACAGAGTGTTGTATCAAGCTTCTTTTCCCCACAAGGGTGACTCGAGGGTTTATATTGAACTCTCAAGGAATTGGTTATGGAAGTTTTATTCATCTTCTCCTTGTCAAGAAACTTGTAAAGTAAAATAATTTGTCTTGTGTACCCAACTCCACCAAGTGGTTGTCAAGCACAAGGTTTTGTATTAGTAATCTGAAATATAAAATAAAGTAAACTGAAATAAAATAAACTAAATAAAGTAAAATTAATGCAAACTTTATAATATGGAAGATAATAGAGTTGTTTTGGGTTTTTATGGATGATTGCAAGTAGGAAATTTTTGTATTTTCGAAATAATAAACTGCAGAAAATATAAAAGGTAATAATTGCAATGGAAAGGTGTTTCTCATGATTAAAATTGGACTAGGGTTCATGGGTTCACTTGTCTACTCTCTTTTTATGTTATAGTGATCGTAAAACAATTCATCAATGATAAATATTCATGAAACTTCTATATGTGTATGATAAGCATTCATATGTTCATCATGTCCTAACATAGAGATGAAACACAACTCTCTTATACTCCTCAAGAAAGGTAAACTCCATGCAATATTGAATTAAGAACAAATCATAGTATAGCTTTAAGTAATATGACATGATGTTTGAAATACAAATATGCTACCTTGATCTAACAAGATTATCTCACGGTCACATGATAATTATAGCACATGATTTCACTTTATCCCTAGTGAGGCAGCAAAAAAGAAAGGTAAAAACCAAAGTAGATCTTGAATATTGTTTGTCACAATTCAACCACTACCACCATGCTACTCCATCTAATACACACTTATCCCCATACAAGTTCTTGCATACAAGCTAGATCAAAACAAGCAATTAAGAATGGAGTACATGATATGCATCTACCAATACATCTTACACAAAATAGGTTCCAGTCTCATATATCAAATCATAGGATAAAGATCCACCACATATGAATTACATATATGACCATAATCATGTTGGGCAGCTCATATGGTACTAGATCTATGAAGAACAAGAGAGAAATAGATCAAGCTACTACCATAAAACCCATAGTCCATAGGTGTACTACTCCTCTTCATCATTGTGATGATGCTGGAGATGTTGGAGAGGGTGGAGATCCCCCCGGAGGCGGCTCTAGTGGAGTTTCCCCCTCCAATCTTCGTTGGATCTGACTCTGTTGGTGGTGTTTTGGTATCTGGTGTGTTCTGTCTCGAGGACTCCCTGGGGGATCCTTATATAGTGGTTTTTAGGTCAAGAGAACTCCATGGACAAAAGATTCAAGGCGATCGAACAACCGAGGAGGAAAAGAGGGTAGGTGGTGCACCCACCTGGGCTGGGCGCGCCAGCCATGCTATTTTGGGACTTCTAGCCCTCCAGGTGAGGTTCTTGTGCTCCAGATGCTTCTCGTGGATAAATATTGACATCCCCATAAGGTTAGGTCTATTTCCGTATAGGTCATGAAACATCAGAAACAGGGTTTTTCCGCCCTGTCGGATTATAACCAAAATAAAGGTGATCATTGGTAAATCCCCAAAAATCAATGTAAAACATGGATATAACATTATATATGATGCAAATATTTGGATAAACATGTTAACAAACTACAAAGTTCATGTATGTATTTTACATGCATCAACATCCCCAAGCTTAACCTATGCTCATCCTCGAGCATGAAGGTGATAAAAATAAACATGGACTTCAGAGTTTGTTACTTTTTCTTATTTCATTATCATGTAAAGTTCATATGTTCAAATCCTTTCAATGAAACATAATATGCAAGTAAATCATATAGATCTTTGGATAAAATCGAGACACTAGATCCTAAATCTAGAATAGCATGATGTGTCTCTTTTCCAATAGTGATTAATATCTTGGGGAGCCAAACATCCCCAAGCTTAGGTGGTATCATAACTTCATTATTATATCTTTCAAATTTTATTTTATAACATAATTTGCTAGGTAGGAACCAAATCCTGCTTGATGAACATTAAAAGATGGATCATTAGCAAACTTTTGTAATAATTTAATGAGCTCATGCAAGCTACATTTATCAAGATCGAGTAGAGGTTCTTTTGTTTCACTTAGCATTTTAACTTCCTCTACTTGTTTATCTCTATTGTATAAATTGAAGATTTCATATCTATTATCAAATACATCTTCTAGCACTTTAGCTTTTTCAAGGCTTTCTTTTACTTTTACTTATAAGAGTAGGCAATCTAACAATATATAAGCATTGTTGGATGCTATATTCATGAAATAACCTCCACTTTCTTTATCTAAATAGGCCATTGAACTTTCAGTTAGCCCACTATAGAAGATATGCATTAACATCTAATCTCTAAAACCATGTTCTGTTCCAAAATCTAGTTCTCTAAATCTTTCCCAAGCTCTTATAATAGGTTCATCTTTATTTTGTTTAAACATGATAAGCATTTCCCTAAGATGGCCTATTATTTTAGGGGTTCCAAATCTTTCAACAAAAGCATCTTTAACATTAAACCAAGCGCTAAAAATTTTGGGTGGCCATTTTAATATCCAATCTAATGCCTTACCAGCAAACGAATATGGAAAAAGTTTAACTTTGATCATACAATTGTTTTTATTACTCATGTTTAAATCTTTGCATCTTTCATTAAAAGTTCTCAAATGCTGCATAGGGTTTTCTTTAGGTTTCCCATAAAAATGGTTTTCATAAATGGCTTTAGTAGCTGCGGGGTATATTTCAAATGGTTCAAAGGGTATCTCGCCTTCTTTTTCGAATTTCTTTACACTAAAGCACCAATAAGCTCTCTTTTATTTTTTATGTGTTTTTGTGTTTTTTAAGACTAAAAACAAGACAAAGTAAAATACTTTAAAAATCTAAAAGGGGAAGAAAAAGGTCACAGTGGTGCAACCTCCCCAAGCTTGGGTTGTCACACAAGTTGATGAAGACGATGGAGCCAGAAAATACTTGCAAGTGTCGTGGGAACTACCTTGCTCTTTCAAACTTGACAAGGATGTAGTTGTGAGGTAACTTCGCCAACTCCCTAGCAACGGTGCCAGAAAATACTTCTTGATGGCAACAATTGTGGCCACTTTTCGTTGGGACTCCAAGTGTAGAGTGTTGTAGCAAGATTCTTTTCCCCACAAGGGTGACTCAAGGGTTTATATCGAACTCTCGGGGAATTGGGTATGGAAGTTTTATTTGTCTTCTCCTTGTCAAGAAACCTATAAAGTAAAATAATTTGTCTTGTGTCCCCAACTCCACCAAGTGGTTGTCAAGCACAAGGTTTCGTATTACTGATACGTCCATTTTGCATCACTATTCTATATCATAATTCACTGTTATTCATTGATATATTTCATATTAAGAGATGATACTTATGTTATTTCATCTTTTTTTGCATGGTTCATGACTTTTGGAGCATGGACCGTTGCAGTCAGGATTCTGATGGAAAAGGTGCTGTTTGGAGCCAAAATTCGCGAAGATCAGAAAATCCGGAAAAATATTTGGAAAATCCTATTTTTCCAGAAGACGAAGACTACCAGAAGGAGGAGTGGAGATGGGCCACAGGGGGCCCAAACCACCCCCTGGCGCAAGCCACCCTGGGCCGCGCTACCAGGTGGTGTGGCCGCCCTGGTCCACCTCCAGCTCTCCCCTCTGGCGTATATTATCTCCACGGAACCCTAATACCTGGGGAGCGGCCACAGAAAGATTTCGCCGCCTTTGCGGGGCAGAAAACACCGAGAGAGAAAGATCTTTCCGGCAGACAGATTTCTGCCGGGGGAATACCTTCCCGGAAAGGGGAGATCATCGCCATCAACACCACCATCAAGCTGGACTTCATCCGGATCATCATCATCATCACCACCACCATCATCATCATCAGCACCTTCATCACCATCTCCATACTACTTTAACAATTGGGTTGAATCTTGCATAGTTCTTAGGGGAAACTTTCCCGGTGTTGATTACTCTTTGTAGTTGATGCTATTGAGTGGAAACATTGAATTATTGTTTATGTTCAGATTGTTATACATCATTATTCCATCTCTGATCATGATCCATATGATGTCTTGTGAGTAGTTCGTTTTGTTCTTGAGGACATGGGAGAAGTCATGTTGTTAGTAGTGGAATTGTGTTGAGAAAGATTCAATGGTTTGATATTTAAGCTGTGGTGTAGTTCTTCTAGTGGTGTCATGTGAACGTCGACTACATGACACTTCACCTATATGGGCCTAGGGGAATGCATTGTGTATTTGCCTACTAATTATAGGGGTTGCCAGAGTGACAAAAACCTGAACCCCCGTTAGGAAACCGTTGCACAAGGGACGTCAGGGTCTTAGAGTTTAAAGCTGTGGTTAGGTTTCTACCTTAATTACTTTCTTGTACTTACGGATGTTTACAAGGGGTATAATCACAAGTATGTATTAGTCCTAGGAAGGTCGGTACATTAGCACAGGTTCACCCACACAACACTTAGCAAGCTAAAGAAGATTAATCAACTATATGAAGCGAAAGCACTTGACAGTCTTCCCTTGTGTCCTCGAGAATGTTTGGTCATCTTAAGTAAGACAACCGGCTTGTCTTTTGCTGAATAAAGGATTGGGACACTTGTTGCATTTATTCCTATTGTATTTTATTTACTCGTAATTTATTTACTTGCATTATCAAAAACCCCTAAAAATCCGTTTGCTAAGTATTTGCAGAGATTTCCTGATCCATACCACTAGCCAGCACCTTCTGCTCCTCGTTGGGTTCGACACTCTTACTTATCGAAAATACTGCGATACACCCCCTATACTTGTGGCGCCGTTGCCGGGGAGTGAAGCGCTATTGGAGAGTGGAACTGGTAAAGGAAACCTCTACTGTGAGTATTGTTTATTTCTGTTAGTTGCTTTATTATAAATATGGATAATTCGCTGAGTTTCTTATTTCATAATGCTACTACCACTGCTAAGGTAGTAGATGAACCACCACCTGCTAAGAATGATGCTTTTAAAATACCTACAAGAATTATTGATCGTGTTATGGATAACTACTATGTTGGGGATGGAACTGTCCATCCGGGTGATCATTTAGTCTTTATACATGAATTATGCAGGTTGTTCAAGTGTGCAGGTATTACTACAGATAAAGTTAATAAGAAGTTATTCTCATTATCACTGAAAGGAAGAGCTGAGGAATGGTATAAGCTGCTGAAGAATGGTCAAGCTCTTGAATGGGAGTAAATAGTGCCTCTCTTTTATTCAAAATTTTATCCTCCTAGTGAGATTCATAAAGATCGTAATCAAATATACAACTTTTCGCCTCTTGATGGAGAGAGTACAACTCAAGCTTGGGGGAGATTGAAGTTACTAATGCTCAAATGTCCCATTGATGAGCTCCCCAACAATATTATTATCAATAACTTTTATGCAAGGCTTTCTCTTCATGATAAGAATTTATTGGATGCTTCTTGTGCTGGATCATTCACTCGCATGGAAGAAGAAGCTAAATGGGATATTCTAGAATGTATACAAGATAATGCTAAAGCATGGGAGAATGACAAAGGAAGAAAGTTAGGTATAAATTATGATTATGAATGCATTGAATCTTTTATGGGAATTGGTGACTTTCAAAATATTAAAAATGCTTATGGTCTAGACTCTCAAGCTATTGCAACTTATTTTAAGGCTTTTGCTTCCTATATAGATGTTCCTAAAAAGAAGTGGAATAAGTATCATGAACCATATAAAAATATTGCTAAGTGTGTTCCTGCAAAAAATACTAAAGTTTATACTACTAATTATGTTTTACCTGAACCTTACATTGAGAAAATGCCTTTCCTAGTTAAGATAAAGGAACATTCTACGATATCTAGTATGGTTAATGAAAGTACAAATAAAGCTGTTGAACCTGATAAACAAATTGATGATGAACTTATAATAGAAAATGTGAAAGACTTTGTTACTAAATATGTAGAAGGGGGACACACTATCCTTTGTAAGGATATCCCTAATATTGTTTCACAAAGTAGTGTTAAAAGAACTAGTAATCTTGTGTTTTCGGTTAGGATAGGTGATCATTGCTAAAATGGTTCTTGTGATAGTTATATTATTAAGTTTATGCATGATACTGAAAGTTATTATGAAAGAGGGAAGACTGTTCTTTTGCATCTCAATAATATCAAGTTTCCTCGTTTTATGCTTAAAGTCTTTATGTTGCACTTGTTTTGCCTTCCTATGCTAGTAGCCTCTGGTTTCAACAACTTGTTTGTTTACAAAATTCCCTCGCATAGGAAGTGGGTTAGACTTAAACGTGTGTATTTGTTATTCTTAATGGTCTCTTTCACTTCAATTCATATTCCTAAGTGAGCATCATCAAAATTATCATGCCCATCTTAATGGCTATAAAGAAAGAGCTTTTTGGGAGACAACCCAATTTATTTGTGTTTTCGGCTTATTTTTATTTTTATTTGAGTCTAGGAAGTTATTACTTCGGAAATAACCTCTCCTTATCCTTTTTTTTGGTTTTTGTGTCAAGATCAACCTCTAATGAGAGAGAAGTAAGATTTGGGGAAGTTGCTGTCCCGAAACAGATTTTTGTGCTTCACCGTAAAAATTCGTGAGAGATCTCTGTATGTCGGATTCAGCTATAACGTTTTGTGCTTTTGCCCCAGGTTGTTATGTAACTTTCATTATTTTTGCATTTTTTGATTTGAGCAACAGAAGATTTTCTAAAAAATTGATCTTTACCTGCTGGTCTGTTTTGACAGATTTTGCCACTCTTGCATTTGTTTCTTTAATCGATTTCCTTTTTGAATTATATTTGGGTTTTTGGAAGGAGTTGCTACAAGTAGCTTATGTTTTGATGGTTTTCAGTTGAAATTTGACTCAAAAGCTTTTATCACTTTACTTATACTAATGTTGCTAATTAAAACTGTGTGAAGTTTTGTGTGAAAGAAATTTCCATGTTAGTGGAGATAATGGTGTAATAAGAAAGTGAAAGGTTCATGACTCAACCAATAAGTGTATGAAGATGGAGATATTGATGTTATTCAAGTGGTGACTCCGGAAGAATCTACTAAATACCAAATTCAGAGACCTGCAGAGTCCGTTTTCGAATAGGTAACAGTTCTAGTAAGAAAAGTTCCTCAAAAGATCTGTCCAAATATATTTTTGTAGTTTTTATCCAACAAGCAAAGCAACGGAGTGAAAGAGGGACGGAAACGGAGCCAGGGTGGCTCACACCACCCTGTGGCGCGGGCCCACCCCTGGCCGCGCCACCAGGTGGCGTGGCCACCTCGGACTCCGTCTCTTACCTGTTTTCTCCCAGTACCTTCCTTTTGCTGTGAAACTTCGTAATATATAATCCCCCATATCCCCCGAGGTTCGTATATCATGTTCTCGTTGTGTTTTTGTTTCAATCTATTTCGGACAGGTAGAGTCCTAGGTTTGGAGCCACAATGTCTTCCTCTGGATCAGACAAGGAAGATTCCTCCATGGCTACCATCAACCCATACATGAGAACATTCAAGATTCATCCCAAGGAGTTGTTGTTTGAAGATGGAGAGGTACGGATAAAGGAGGTTCAAGGCCCTAAAGGTGAAGGGAGTCTGGAAGGCCCTAAACGTGAAGGGAGTCTGGAAGAAAGGATGGAAGTACTAGAGCAAGAAGTCTTTAGGTACAAGAAGATGGCGGAGCGCGAAGTGGATATCATCCATAAGATTTGTTCTGAACTCATCACCGAGCACCAAAAGGAGACTGCCGAGCTCAAGGATGAAGTCCTCTCACTCTGCCAAATAACCAACGAACTGCAAGCACGGCTCTACGACGTTCAAAATCAAAACTATGAGTAGGAGGTTAGGTTTAAACGCATAAGTGATGCTACAAGTTTTAGGATGCTGGAGACCACGATGTCCTTCATTGATGGGGAGCCCTTACCCTAGAAGTCCGACGATGATGAGAGGATACCACCACCATCGAAGGAGTAATTCGTCATCAAGTTTGGCAGCCCCTTGGTTTGTTCCAAGCTAGGGGGAGTGCCGCGGTATCACATCACTATCTTCTATCTTTTTACCTTTTTAGTAGAGTCATATCATGAATAGAGAAGTTATCATGTAGGATGGTTTGCATTATGGAAGTGTCCCCTCTCTCGTTAGATATGTATCCCTTGGTGTGAGTTACCATTATGGAATATTAATGAGAAGTTCTATCATTTACTCTTTTGCATATCTTATATTAGTTTTCAATTCGTGGTTATATGATTGATCTTGTTGTTAGTATTGGTATCTCTTTTTCATCATTGAGTTAATTTAGTTGGTTTTGGCAAACCTAGCTTGGTCAGTAGCAACACTTTTTTTGAGAGTTGAATGAAAAGATAAAAGTACTCTAAGGAAATATAATTTCATCATCTTTGTTTCTTGATTTGCTCATAAGTTTAGTACTCTCTGGTTAAGATCTTTTGTGCTTCCAAGGAAGATTACATGTTTGTCTTTGTCACTTGTATGTTTGTTTGTTTCCTTCAACTCTTATACTTTCTACCTAGCCTTGCTAGCCAAAAACATGTACTAAGAGGGAATTCTTCTCATGCATCCAATCCTTAAACCAAAACCTATGCCATTTGTGTCCACCATACCGACCTATTAGCACTATTGCTCTTCCAAGTAAATTCATGTTTTTATCTACCTTCCAAATTAAACTTGTTATGTGAAAATTAGTGATTAAAGCTCTCACGAACTTGATGGAACACTTTACTTTCTTGCACTTAATAAACTTGAACCATTGTGCCCATCTATGTTGCGTATATCCTTGTGCTTTATAAGTTGTGAATTAGTAGAACCATGCTATCACGGGGAATGCTTTCAACATTGCACTAGTACTTTGTACCTAGTTGATATCATGTTCTTTTGTCTATGGATGTCGTCGGTGTGAAATGAAAGGGAGCCTGTAAGTCCATGGAGTTATCCATGTGTGTTAGAGAAACGTCTGGGCCGTCGATCTAATCCATGTTGTCATGGTGCAAACCTGCAGCGTAACCATAATGAGCATCTATGAAGCATTCTTCTTATAAAAAAAGATAGATATTGAGAAAAAGAGGAAAAGAAAAAAAAGAGATGAGAAAAGAGGAAAGAGAGAAAAAAGCATGATATTCCCATGGTAAATAAGAATATTGTTGAGATGCTTGTTGTCTTCTTGCCTTGTCATTTTGATATGGGGATTCTTCCGTATCATCGGGCAAGGGGTACCCCGGTGGCGGTTCTCCATGATACACATGTGCTTACTATGACAAGAACTTACCGGTGACTAAACTTGAGTAGCATGAGGAGCGGCCCTCGTATTCAAGGGACATGAGATTTTCAACTTACAACTTGTCAAGCATATCCTCATATTTGATCACTTTAACCTTAATCACCTAAAGATGCCTATGATAGGGGCAATGAGAGCTGAAAGCTAATAAGTATCATAATTTTTGGGAGCTCTTTATAAAACTTGAAATCCCTGCTTCCCTCTGCGAATGGCCTTTCTTTTACTTTTTAGTTGAGTCAGTAAACCTATTCCCTTCTATCTCAGCAAGTATTTTTAGTTGTTGTGTTTCATTCATTCATATGATGATTTATTCAATCATGTTTCTTATGTTCCTTGTTTTGCACATTGATCTTATCTTGGTGTTTACTACTTTGAAAGCTATCATTGAATATCAGTTATTTGTGAACTCCAGCAAATTATCAACTATTCTTCGACCAAGAGCTAAGTTTTCCATTACCAATTATGGTTCACTTTATGTATCTTTATTATGTTTCCTTTACTTATTGCAAGTTAAGTTATATAATAGTGAGTTGTCTTCTATTATGATCTATGTATTGATGAATGTGATGCTTCCTGTCCGTATTCTTTTATCGACTCTTCACTCCATAAACCTGAGGCCATGTTTATTGAGCTCAGTTTCGCTTGGGGACAAGCGATGTCTAAGTTTGTGGGGGGGGGGGGGGGTTGATACGTCCATTTTGCATCACTATTCTATATCATAATTCACTGTTATTCATTGATATATTTCATATTAAGATATGATACTTATGTTATTTCATCTACTTTTGCATGGTTGATGACTTTTGGAGCATGGACCGCTGTAGTCAGGATTCTGATGGAAAAGGTGATGTTTGGATGCAAAATTCGTGAAAGTCAGGGGAAAATATATGGAAAATCCTATTTTCTAGAAGACGAAGACTGCCAGAAGGAGGAGTGGAGGTGGGCCATTGGGGGCCCACACCACCCCCAGGCGCGGGCCACCCTGGGTCGTGCCACCAGGTGGTGTGGCCGCCCTGGTCCACCTCTAGCTCTCCCCTCTGGCGTATATTATCTCCACGGAACCCTAATACCTGGGGAGCAACCACCGAAAGATTCCACCGCCTCTGCGGGGCAGAAAACACCGAGAGAGAAAGATCTCTCCGGTAGACATATTTCTGCCTGGGGAATTCCTTCTCGGAGAGGGGAGATCGCTGCCATCAACACCACCATCAAGCTGGACTTCATCGCGATCATCATCATCATCACCACCACCATCATCATCATCAGCACCTTCATCACCATCTCCATACCGCTATAACAATTGGGTTGAATCTTGCATAGTTCTTAGGGGAAACTTTCCCGGTGTTGATTACTCTTTGTAGTTGATGCTATTGAGTGGAACCATTGAATTATTGGTTATGTTCAGATTGTTATACATCATTATTCCATCTCTGATCATGATCCATATGATGTCTTGTGAGTAGTTCATTTTGTTGTTGATGACATGGGAGAAGTCATGTTGTTATTAGTGGAATTGTGTTGAGAAAGATTCAATGGTTTGATATTTAAGTTGTGGTGTACTTCTTCTAGTGGTGTCATGTGAACGTCGACTACATGACACTTCACCTATATGGGCCTAGGGGAATGCATTGTGTATTTGGCTACTAATCGTAGGGGTTGCCGGAGTGACAGAAACCTGAACCCCCATTAGGAAACCATTACACAAGGGACGTCAGGGTCTTAGAGTTTGAAGCTTTGGTTAGGTTTCTACCTTAATTACTTTCTTGTACTTACGGATGTTTGCAAGGGGTATAATCACAAGTATGTATTAGTCCTAGGAAGGTCGGTACATTAGCAAGCTAAAGAAGATTAATCAACTATATGAAGAGAAAGCACTTGATAGTCTTCCCGTGTGTCCTCGAGAACGTTTGGTTATCTTAAGTAATACAACCGGCTTGTCCTTTGCTGAATAAAGGATTGGGACACTTGCTGCATTTATTCCTATTGTCTTTTATTTACTCGTACTTTATTTACTTGCATTATCAAAAAACCCTAAAAATCCGTTTGCTAAGTATCTGCAGAGAATTCATGATCCATACCACTAGCTAGCACCTTCTGCTCCTCGTTGGGTTCGGCACTCTTACTTACCGAAAATACTGCGATACACCCCCTATACTTGTGGGTCATCAATTACCAATATGAAATATAATATAAAGTAAACTAAAATAAAGTAAAGTAATGCAAACTATATTATATGGAAGATAATAGAGTTGTTTTGAGTTTTATGGATGATTTCAAGTAGGAAAAGTATTTTTGTATTTTATAAATAATAAATTAAAGAAAATATAAAAGGTAGTAATTGCAATGGAAAGGTGTTTCTTATGATTAAAATTGGACCAGGGTGCATGGGTTCACTTTTCTACTCTCTTTTTAAGTTGTAGTGATCATAAAACAATTCATCAATGATAAATATTCATGGAACTTCTATATGTGTATGATAAGCATTCATATGGTCATCACCTACTAACATATAGATGAATCACATCTCTCTTATACTCCTCAAGAAAGGGAAACTCCATGCAATCTTGAATTAAGAACAAATTAGAGTATAGCTTTAAGTAATATGACATGATGCTTGAAATACAAATATGCTACCTTGATCTAACAAGATATCTCATTGTCACATGATAATTATAGCACATGATTTCACTTTATCCCTAGTGAGGCAACAAAACAAAGGTAAAAACCA
The DNA here is from genome assembly GCA_910589775.1 of Avena eriantha. Taxonomy (NCBI): domain Eukaryota; kingdom Viridiplantae; phylum Streptophyta; class Magnoliopsida; order Poales; family Poaceae; genus Avena; species Avena eriantha. The sequence goes on along the minus strand of OU342743.1, from coordinate 535,316,446 downwards.
AAGTAGATCTTGAATATTGTTTGTCACAATTCAACCACTACCACCATGCTACTCCATCTAATACACACTTCTTCCCATACAATTTCTTGCATACAAGTTGGATGAAAACAAGCAATTAAGAATGGGGTACATGATATGCATCTACCAATACATATTACACAAAATAGGTTCCAATCAAATATATCAAATCATAGAAGAAAGATCCGCCACATAGGAATTACGTATATGACCATAATAATGTTGGGTAGCTCATATGGTAAAAGATCTATGAAGAACAAGAGAGAAATAGATCAAGCTACTTCCACAAACCCATTGTCCAGAGGTAGACTACTCCATCTTCATCATGGTGCTGATGCTGGAGATGTTGAACAAGGTGGAGGACCCGCGGAGGCGGCTCCAACGGAGTTTCGCCCTCCAATCTTTGTTGGATCTGACTCTGTTTGGTGGTGTTTTTGTCTCTGGTGTATTCTGTCTCCAGGACTACATGGGGGATCCTTATATAGGGGTTTTAGGTCAAAAGAACTTCGTGGACAAAAGAATCAAGGCAATCGGACGACCGAGGAGGAAAAGAGCGTAGGTGGCGCGCCTACCTGGGTTGGGCGTGTCACCCAGGCTCTTTTGGGCCTCCTGGCTCTCCAGGTGAAGTTCTTGTGCTCTAGATGCTTCTCCTGGATAAATATTGACATTCCCAACATCTCAGGTCCATTTGACTCCATATAGGTCATGAAACATAAAAAACATTGAAAATAGGGTTTTTCTGCCTTGTCGGGTTATAACCAAAATAAAGCGGATCATTGGTAAATCCCCAAAAATCAATGTAAAACATGGATATAACATTATATATGATGCAAATATGTGGATAAACATGTTAACAAACTACAAAGTTTATGTATGCATTTTACGTGCATCAAATGCTCGCCGACATCCATGCCATAGAATGCCGTCACCACGCCTCCGTGCGCACCCTCACGGGAAGGCGTTCCGTAGTGGTTTCTACTGGCCGACGACACTAGACGATGCTACTAAACTTGTAAAGTCTTGTAAGGCGTACCAGTTTCATGCCAAGCAGATACACCAGCCTTCTCAGGAGCTGCAAACCATCCCGCTGTCTTGGCCCTTCGCTGTCTGGGGGCTGGATATCTTTCCTAGAGCATCCGGGGGCTACCTCTACCTCCACATCGCCATCGACAAATTTACCAAATGGGCGGAAGTGGAGCTAGTACAAACCATTCTTGCAATATCGGTGACCAAGTTCATACAAGGCTTGGTATACCGTTTCAGCATACCCAACCACATCATCACTGACAATGGTAGCCAATCCACCAGTGGATTGTTCAAATCTTATTGTGATAATCGACACCAAGATCGGTTATGACTCCATCGCCCATGCGTGAAGCAATGGTCAAGCCATACGAGCCAATTCGGAAGTGCTCAAAGGGCTCAATACAAGTAGCTTCCACCACAAGCTCAAAGCCTACTTCAAAGGGTGGCTCGATGCTCTCCTAGACGTGCTATTGTGTAACATCCCAATGTTTAGGAACCAACAAAGGGTATAAATAGGAATTTGTGCATCTACATGCATTCATTTATAAAAGTTGTGTAATTGTTTTGCAAATTAAAACCCTAGAGAGATAAGAGTTTCTTTCACTAGGTTGAGATTAGATTTAGCTCATTCTGGTGATTGCTATAAATTTTGACATGATCTCTAGGAAATATGTGTGATTTTGGGAGAATAATTTGAATTCATGTTAACATTTGAAATTACTTTTAAAATGATTCCAAATAAAAGTATTTAGGAATTAAACCTTAAAGTAGATTTTAAATATACAATTAGAAGTATTAAGTATTATATTCAAGTATAATAATACAATTAAGTAGAAACCCTTATTCTTTTCTTTGTTCCATGATTATAATACAAATAGAAATAAATCAATAAGAAATTCTTATACAAAGAAACAACTATAAGAAAGGAAAAGTAAACTTTATTTAATCAACTATATACATTACATTGTTCTTACAATAAGAAAAAGAAAAAGGTTACAAAATTAATAAAAGGAAAAGCCTAAACTAAATTCCTAACTAAACCTAGTCTAAATGTTCTTGATCTTCTTTGAAACTTCTTGTACCTGCAAACAATTCAGTAAACAATGAAAGAAATTGGATTGGTGTTAATATATTGCTCTCGGCCTTGAACAGTGAAGTGCACTGTCCATATTGCATCATTGAGTAAATTAAATAAGAAAGGGGAAAATTTCACCAAATTAAGTATTTGTTCTTTTAAATCAAAAAGGCTTCAGTGCCACATCATCAGCCAAAGAGGGGCAAGTTTCACCAGGATAACCAAAAATAAATGTGTCAAAAGATCAGTTTTTACTTGAACTGATCCACAAGTTACACAAGCAGACACACAACATAGTCAATGCATGCAAGCATGCCTTGCTGTCAACACCAGAGCTCGCTGGGCAACGGGTTATCTCCCTAGCCAAAGCAGAGAGAGTGTGTTCACTCTATAGCTTACACCCTTCGAGCAACCAAGAATAGCTCGGGTAACTGTTATTTATCACAACCACAACCACAAATCAAGCCACCATTTACTCACATAAAACCACCAGATCAACCGACCATTCACCACAGAAATCCATCAAGAAACCATAAATGATGGTCACATAATGGAGGGGTGGTTTAGGAGGATAGCAAGGTCATGCAGGAGCTAGGAGGAGCAGAACCAGTTCCAGGAGGTGCAGAGGAAGGCCAAGGAGGACAATTAACCAGCAACAATAGTCACCAGGGTAGCAGGCAACAACACCACAAGCCTACATCTACCTCAAATCCTTTGACACAACACTTGATCATACATATGTATATAAAGTAGGTGTTGGGATATATCCTCAGTATTCATGCAAAATACATGATTTTCACATCATTGAATATTTAAGAAAATAGGCAGCAAAGTTGCATCCATTCAAATCTGCAGCCTAGGTCTCAGACTATGCATCATAGACCAAGCTGGTGTTTTCTTGTTTAAAACTAGATAACATCAGATCTACTAATGAACTGCTATAGGGCACATTCCAAAGAATGGTAGCACCTCTATAACAATTCAAACTTTCATAAATTTCCAGATAAAATATAGCAAATATCAATAGCCATTCAAATCATTTTCCTAACATCTTTATGAATCATTTATATAAGTCATCTATCACGGGCTAGATAAAATAAAGTGATCTAACCATAAAGAATGAATCACTATTTTAAAGTCTGATTCACAAGCATCATGTCCATGCCATTTATCTAGTCCAAGGACTAGAAACCATTGATAAGATTCATCAAAATATAAACAGATAATGAAATCATCATGCCAGCTTGAATATCAGACATCATTTAGTATAACCATACTACTTTTCACCACTGCCAGGAGAAGCACCAAGGCCAAAGGCACTAAGTGACATACATCTTAAGAATATCTAGTTAGTAGATCACCACGAGGGTCACAATAGGCACATGTATCCTCAAGATATGATCCCCTAGATTAATCATAGCCAATCAATAGATACCAGATAGTCCACAACCTTACTAAGTAGCATCAAGCATGAACAAGATCAAAGTCCATGAATAAATGGCAAAACCGGGATACACTAAGCCTAATTCAATCGAACCACAAGCCATAGGTAATTTTGACAAGCACAGAAACCCTAGAACAGAGCATCAATGCTATCTAGGTAAGGTTCATCACCATAGAGAGGGATTCTGAGGAGAATCAAGAGAGGGAAAGGGGAATCACCACTTACCTGAGGTCCTCGCTAAAGAATAGAAGAGGAAGTAGTGGTAGATGCATATGTGCCAGGCGGTACAGGGAGCACCCGAAGGGCACTGCAACATGTGCCAGGCTGTAGTCATGGAGGCGACACCATCTCGTCATCGAAGCACTAGGGCGGCGCCAAGGTAGCGTCGAAGCATCGAACCACTAGCGGAGTCCAAATCCTAGGCACCAGGGAGGAGGCGGCGTGGCTAGAGAAGGGTCCGAACATCAAATCTGGCAGGGCTAGTTGACAGAGCATCGTCGACTGCACCATCCTACACCATAGCGGTGGCCGGAGAGGTCGAGGACGGCATCGGCACTGGCGACACAGGATCGCTAGGGAGGAAAAGGATAGGGTCAAGCGAGCGAGAGAGGAGAGGAACGGGGTTGGTCTATGCGGTGTCGTATGGGTTGAACCAGACCCACTGGGTTGGTCCAGGCCAGGCCAGCCCAATAGGCTAGGCCCATATTTAAAGAATTGGAACCCTGATCTATTATTAAAAAACCAAAATAACCCAGGACTTAATAAGCTCTAGAAAATAAAATAAAAATCCTTAAAATACAAATAATATATCCAATTGTTCATAAAAACGTAAACTGTCTAATAAAATTAATGAGTTGAATTTTTGGATAATAAAACTTAAATTAATTATTTCAATGACATAAATCCTTTAAGGAATTTCCTAAAAATAAAGGTAATAGTTAAAAACCATTAAAATTGACTTTTGTGATACTAAATATATATTGTGTATAATAAAAATACTAGTTTGTATTTTTATCCAATAAATTTGATATATATATATATTCAAACACTTAGTCTTTTATGGGATTTTTAATAAAATAAGGATAAGAGATAAAATTAAATAAAATTACTTTCAAACTCTTAAGCTAATATATGATATTACAAAAATATTAAATATAATATTTCAAAAGTAATTAAGAATTCTAAAGTATTAAATTATCGTTAACCTTTAATAATGTGTGTAAAACACACAAAGAAGGGTTATCATAAATAATGCATGACATTACTATGCATGTTCATTATTGCTTCTTTAAATATTGTCCTTACAGGGCAATAATGGTGTTCTGTAGAAACAGAAGCTCAAGGTCGATTGTAAGCATCCGACTTCACTACCTTGCAGTCACAAGGCAAGTTCATCACTTTCTCATGTCCTTTGTTGTGTTTTGTAAAAGTATTTGCAAATTGTGTGTTATCACCTATGTTCTAAAAAGAGATAGAAAAGAAGTATTTTCCCAAGAAAATGAAGTGCTATTATCATCCTAAGTGATGATAAATATTAAGAGTTGCAATGGAATCTAGGAATTCAGTGATTCTAGCGCCATATAATACATGTTAACCATAAGACTTGGAATGGGACGAGAAAGTCATCTGGATCTTTTTCCTTTCATGTGTCAACGGACGACCTTTATGCGGTGCTGTGATTCCTTGCATGGATCCAACAACATGGGCGAGCACCCTTAGGCCCCACGGGTAAGGTATCTAGATTATCTATGTGAGGCTGCAAGTGGTACGGTCAGTCCTTTTAATGGAACCTGTCGGGGCACAACCTTCTCATAGAGTCTTCAAGAGCCTATTAGAGTTGTAGCTTGCATGAATGGGGCCTTAATAGAGATGTGGCGGCTTGAAGGATCATGTTGGCATGTGGGGTCGGAGAGAAGGACATCGAATGGCTTGGATCATAGACTAGGCCCCATACCAATGAAGTATGGACAAGCTCGCAACTTGGATGTGTAACAAGGCTAAGGTCTCTTATGGATAAAGTAACACACCTCTACAGAGTGTACAAAAGTATGACATGTTACTCCATGTTCCGAGAAGGAGCTACAAACGCGTCAGGAAAGGAACTCTACGAAGTTCTAATCAACCTGTGAAGGCTGATGGGCATAGTTTTTGATATCAACATCAATCTTTGAAGTAATGTTTATGAAAACTGCATAGTGCCAAGGACTTATGGTCTGAGGTGGTAGTTAGTGCATCAAACTTCCCACCTTGCATAAAATGAACTCGCTGGGTAACATTGTTACTCACTCTTTCCTTTGATCCCCTTCTTAGACTCCTAGGAGCCAGAAGATACCCCAATGTATGCTACTGAAGGCCAGGATGATGTCTACTACAAGGAACCGAACCTGACCGGTGGAGTTGAAGGGGTGGACTACGAGATACACTATGGAGCTGATGGCAACGAGTCAGAGTAGTTTCCCAATAATTACTAATACTTAAGTCGAGCCGAGCAGCATGAACCTTATAGAATAAGCTATTGAGCTCAAGTCGTGTTATATCGTTTGAATCTTTCATTCTTCTGCTGAAACATATTAAGTAAGTTGTGTATGGTTTGTAAGTTTGAACCACTTGAAAGTACCGATATTTTGGTATTGTAATAATAATGTGTGTATGTTTGTAATTTGGACCGGCAATGTTTATGTTGTACCACTCTGAGGGATGTGATATTTGCGGAATGGTGTTCTGTGAGTGTTATGTCAACAACTATGGGATACTACAACATGCAATGGTATGCTGGGTCACCTTAGCTAGTATTAGAGAAATTGCTTTGAGCTTAGGTTGGAAACCTAGTAAAGGGGGATTAAACCTGTAGGAGTTAGGCGCAATGGTAAAGAGTTCTCTATAATATATGATGAATATTCATTTGGGAATATTTTGTTATATCTTCTAGTGTGATAATTCTTTATTATGATGCATCATACATAATGAAAACTAATTATTCTAATGTTCTGCAGCTATGATGGCACCAAAGTTTTCCAAACAGACTTTTATGTAGAAGGAGTAGCCCCCAAGTGTCTGTTCGAGACGTAGACTCGAGCAAAGACTTATAGTTGTTGATTGCTTCGAATGAACTCTGCGGACGTCATTGGTGCCAACGCTTTTTTGAATACGCAACCAGCATACCCTAGGGGAGTAACCCCCGAGTCCTTAGTCGAATCATAGATTTGAGTGAGGATTCAGAGCGTGCCACTCGAAGATCTTGCATGTGCGCGTCCAGCGCTCCAGTTTGGAATAGCCCCGAGTGTCTGACCGCGTCATAGACTCGGGCAGAGACTTGAGTCCTATATCTTGTAGACGCACTCGACAATCATGCGAGAAGAAACCACTGGCTTGGAAGTGCATCGAGTCAGCGTCTCACGTATAAGGAGCCAAGTGCCGATGCTGCAGTAGAAGTTGGTGCGAGCAAGTCATGCGGCGTTTAGCCAGAAGGACACGACGCAAGGTGGATGGAATCAACACACTCACTTCTGCCGGGTGTGTCGGGGGGATGACCTCCGGATACCCCAACCAGACAAGAAATACAATAGTCGGATTGTGTTCGGCTGACCAAGCACAGCCGGACAAGGCAAGTCAAGCCGGCTATCGTGAGGTTACCGGAGCGGAGGGAAGCAGCCGACTACAACAGTGTAGCCGGAACCAATCAAGAGGACAAGGCGACGTGGAGCATAGTGCGCGGTACGCCCTGTACGACGACAAGACTGGCAACTACTCGGCCATACCGAAGACTTTGCGGGGATGACGCGGGAATAGTGGCCCGATGCTGACGACAGGCTCGCACGGCATTCACTATGCCCACGACAGCCATATCGCTCGTACTCTGATGGGACATGGTTATACCGAATACTGTAGATGACCAGCCGACTTGGGCCCACCCGTGGGGCCTGCCAGTCAGACTGGCCAGTGAGACCGTTGCCTCTCTACCTATATAAGGAGAGGCAAGGCCTCAGTAGAAAGGGTTAGTCACTTTGCATTTAAAGCAGTAGCAAGAGAATACAACTCGAGGAGCACTTGTAGCTCGTATATCGCTCATAGTCAGATCGGTAGGAGTAGGAGTTTTACCTCACCATGAGGGCTCCGAACCTGGGTACTTCCTGCCTCCAGCTACACTTGCTTGTATCCAATCCCGCTTGCGGACACCGTCGATAGCTTCCCTTCTAGTCCCCACACCTCTATCTAACCTTCTTAGGTACTGCCGTTCCCAATACAACGACAGTTAGCGCCCACCGTGGGGCCAATGGCTTCGACTGGAGGCACATTCCGCACTTCAGCCGGTGAGCACGTGGCCTCCGGCCTGGTGCTCATGCTCAGCAAGTTCAACTGCGTCATCGACAACGTCTTCTGTTTCGCCGGAACCACCTTCCCGGCGAACGGCTCCATCCTGCTTTTCGGTGACCTCCCTATCTACATCGCCACTGTTCCGGAGCGTTCCCTTAGGGAGACCGTCTCCGTCGCGGAGCTGCCGCATCCGGGCAGCAGCGCCTCCGTCGCTTCCTTTCGTATCGAGGTCATAATGGCCGGTTCTAGTTCTCACCCCCGCTAGCCGCGGGAGCGGGGCACGAACGAGGACGAAACCTCCGCACCTCCGCAGCCGCGGAATCCGATGGAGGAGGCCATTGATCGGCTCCTGACGCCGGTTAACCTCGGGGACAACCCGGAGGAGGCGGAAGCCAACTTCTCCATGGAGGGATAGATCCTCCTCTAGGAGGCCATGGAGCTGGTGGCAACGCGCAAGCAACTCGAGATCACCCGACGCGAGTACGACCGCGCGCAGGGTCATACATTGCAAATGTATCTATAATTTTTGATGTTCCATGCTTGGTTTTATCCACTTTCTTGTGTTTTGTTCCAACTTTGGAGTACTTTTCATATGATTTCTTGGACTAACCTATTAACAAGAGACACAGTGCCAGCTGCCTGTTTTCTGCTGTTTTTGGTTCCAGGAAAGTCAGAAAATGAATATTCTCGGAATTAGACGGGACAAAAGCCAAAGTGCCTATTTTTCCGGAAGTGATCAAGTGCCAGAATACGAGACGGAGAAGGGCCAGGGAGCCACCACACCACCTGGCCGCGCGGGTAGGCCTGGCCCGCGCCAGGGGGTGGCGTGGCCGCTCCCGGCACCCCCTCGGCCTCTCGTTCCGCCTATAAGTTGCCCTCGGGACGAAAACCGTAAGTACCCGATCAAAAATCCAGGAAAGAGTCTGTAGCCGCCGTCATATCCATCCCTAGATCGGGAGGGATCTGAAGCTCTTCCCGGCACCCTGCCGGAGAGGGGAATTCACCCTGGAGGCCGTCTTCATCACCATGCAAGACTCCGGTGTGATGCGTGAGTAGTTCATCCTTGGACTACGGATCCATGTAGTAGCTAGATGGCTGGTTTCTCCTCCTTTGTGCTTTCATGTTTAGATCTTGTGAGCTCCGTTCATGATCAAGATCATCTTTTGTAATCCATACATGTTGTGTTTGCGGGGATCCGATGGATATTGAGATGCTATTTCAGATTGATTATTGATTCTATCATGTCTTTGTTATTTGAGATCTTGCATGCTTTCCATTGTTAGTAGCTATCTTGGCCAAGTAGATGCTAGCACCTCCAAGAGTTAGTATTTATGCTCGATAGTGGGTTCATGCCTCTGGTAATCTGGGGAAGTGACATAAATCTCTAAGGTACTAGATGTGCTATTGCTACTAGGGAGAAAACAACAATCCTTTGTGCATAGAACAATCGTATTGTTTACTTTACACTCGGTTCATAAAGCAATAATATGTTGCTTGCAACTTAATACTGGAGGGGGTTCGGATGATAACCTGAAGTTGGATTATTAGTCATAGATGCAGTTGGATGGCGGTCTATGTATTATGTTGTAATGCCCAATCAAGTCTCAAAGGAGTCAAGATGATTAGTATATGCATGTATTGCTTTCTCGGTGTTTGTCAATTGCCCCGTTGTAATTTGTTCACCCAGCATGTTATCTATCTAAGGAGAGCCACATCTAGTGAACTATGGATCCCGGTCCTTTTCCTTACATACAATCTACAAGCTTTTACTGTTCTGTGTTTACTTTTTGCAAACTTTTACTTCTTTCCATTCGATACGTTTAATCCTTTGTTTTCTGCAAAACACGGTGAGATTGACAACCTCATCGCAAGTTGGGGACCAAGTTCTGTGGTTGTGTTGTGCAGGTCTCCACGTTGCTACTAGCACTGGTAGTGCGCCCTGCCAAAGCTCAGCTAGTAACACCTTTGAGGTGTTTCCTTGCTCCTACTGGTTCAATTAAACCTTGGTTTCATTACTGAGGGAAACTTTCTGTTGTGCTCATCATACCTTCCTCTTGGGGTTCCTAACGAGCTCTACATCAACCACGCACCAGCACTTTTCTGGGCGCCATACACAGAGCCATCTAGAATTTTTCTGGCGCCGTTGCCGGGGAGTCAAGGACATCTTCACAAGGAGAGTCCCTCATAACCAATATCTTTACTTTGTTGTTTTTGTTTTGCTTAGTTTCTTTTGCTTTGTTTGCTTTTTTGTTCTTCAAAAACACAAAAAAATTTAGTTTTACTTGCTTGCTTTCTTATTTGAAAACCCAAAAAAATGACTACTCTTGAAAACACTAAGATGTGTGACTTCACTAGCACCAAAAACAATGATTTTATGAGCACACCTATTGCTCCACCTGTGGCTGAAAATACATTCTTTGAGATAAAACCTGCTTTGCTCAATCTTGTTATGAGAGAACAATTTTCTGGTATTAGTAATAAAGATGCTGCTTCCCATCTAAATAACTTTGTTGAACTTTGTGAGATGCAAAAGCATAGGGATATAGATGGTGATATTATTAAACTGAAATTATTTCCTTTCTCTTTGATAGGAAAAGCTAAAGAGTGGTTGAATTCCTTAACTAGGAATAGTATTGATTCTTGGACTAAGTGCAAAGATGCTTTTATTGGAAAATACTATCCTCCTGCTAAGATTATATCCATGAGAAGTGAAATAATTAAGTTTAAACAACTTGATAATGAGCATGTTGCTCAAGCTTGGGAAAGAATGAAATCTTTGGTAAAGAATTGTCCCACTCATGGACTGACTGCTTGGATGATCATCCAAACTTTTTATACAAGATTGAACTATTCTTCAAGGAACCTATTGGATTCAGCTACTGGATGTACCTTTATGACCATCACTTTGGGTGCTGCAACAAAACTTTTGGACAATATGATGGTTAATTATTCTGAATGGCATACTGAGAGAGCTCCACAAGGTAAGAAGGTAAATTCTGTTTAGGAAACCTCCTCCTTGAGTGATAAGATTGATATTTTTATGTATATGCTTGTTAATGGTAAAGCCCATATTGATCCAAATAATGTTCCTTTAGCCTCTTTGGTTGCTCAAGAAGAGCAAGTCGATGTGAACTTCATAAGAAATAACAATTTTGGCAACAATGCTTATGGTAATAATGCTTATAGGAACAATTTTGGTAACAACAATTATAAGCCTAATCCTCCCAACAATGCTAATGCTTATGGAAATTCTTACAACAGTAATAAGAGTGCTCCCTCTGAACTTGAAGTTATGCTTAAAGAGATTATTAGTAAACAAACTGCTTTCAATAAAACTATTGAGGAAAAACTCTCTAATGCTGAAAGAAATATAGCATCTTTGGCTCAAGCTCAATCTTCTTTGAATAAAATGGCTGCTAAACCTGAAACTAATGACAATCCCTTTGCAGCTACTAATGCTATACAAGTAAGAATTGATGAAAATGTTAGACTATTAGCTGAATTACATGCTAAGTGGGAAAGAGAAGATGAAATTGCTAGAAACATTAGTGTTTCTACTATCACTACCACTAGTGTTGACGCTACTAATAGTTCTACTACTTTAGATGATAAATTTGATTTTGATCTTGATGGTTGCAACATCTCTGAAGTTATTAAGTTCCTACAAAAGCTTTCTAAAAGTCCTAATGCTAGTGCTATGAACATGGCATTTACAAAACACATTACTGATGCTCTCATAAAGATTAAAGAAGAAAAGATGAAACATAAAGCTTCTATTCCTATAAAACAAGAAGATGGTTGTGAACCCATCATTAATATGAAATTGAATGACTTTGATTTCAAAGCTTTGTGTGATCTTGATAGTAGTGTTTCTATTATGCCTAGAAGGATTTATGATATGTTTGATTTGCCTCCTCTTGAAGATTATTATTTGAATGTCCCACTTGATGATAATCCTAAAAAGAAACTCATGGGGAGTCTCAATGATGTTCTTATTATGGATAACTATTCCTATGTCCCCGTTGATTTCTATGTTTTGGATGTTGAATACAATGCTTCTTGTCCTATTACTTTGGGAAGAGCTTTTTTTAGAACTGTTGGTGCCATCATTGATATGAAAGAAGACACCATTAAATATCAACTCCCACTGAAGAAAGGTATAGAACACTTCCCCAAAAAGAGAGAAAAGATTTCTTTTGCTTCTCCTATGAAAACAAAATTTGGTCTTAATGCTTCTTCATTTGTGAACACTTGATTCTTTCTTTGCTTCTTATGCCTAACTTAAAGGCGTTAAAGAAAAGTACTTGTTGGGAGATAACCCAAGAGTTTTAGTTGAGTATTGGAAGTTATTACCTCTGTAATAACCTCTTCTTATCTTTTTTATTTGGTTTTTGTGCCAAGAGTAACCTCTAATGAGAGTGAAGTAATGATTGGGAAAGTTGCTGTCCCGAAACAGATTTCTGTGCTTCACCGTAAAAATTACTGAGAGAGCTCTGTACGTCGGATTGAGCTGTAATTTTTTGTGCTTCTGACCCAGGTTGTTATATAACTTTCATTAGTTCAACACGTTTTGATTGGAGCAACAGACGGTCTTCGAAAAAATTCGTATTTACCTGCTGGTCTGTTTTGACAGATTTCTGCCATTTTCTGCATTTGCTTCTTGTTAGTTCCTTCTTGAGTTCCTTTGGGGAATTGAGCTTTTTGAGGGAAGTGCTACAGTAGCTAGTGTTCTGATGGAAGTTTATTTGGTGTTAGAACTGAACCTTGAGAATTATTTATCTTGAGTGCACTAATGTTGCTAATAAAGATTGTGTGAAGTTTTTGTATGAAGGAAAATTTTAAGGTGTATGGAAGGAATGAGTAATGAGATGAAGGATGGACTAAAGCTCAAGATTGGGGATGCCACGCGTGTCACTGCAAGAAATATCCAAGAAATATAAGCTTCAAAGCTTGGGGATGCCCAAGGCATCCCCTTCTTCATCAATAAAAATCCCAGGTTTCTTCCAAACGCTTCATTTTTATCATTTCATGCACAGTTGTGTTTTTCTTGGAGCGTCTTCTTTTTGTTTTCATTTTATTTTTTAGTTTGCTTGGTTTGCTTAGTTTTCTGAATAAGTTGGTCGGGCCCCCTCTTTCATGCATTGGTTTGCAAATAGTTTGGTTTGGTTTGGAAAAGAGTAGGAAAGTTCATGCTTTTGTGGTAAAAAGAGCTTGTTTTTGACTGTGGCCTATGCTTTGTCATGCCATGCTTGATATTGTTTTGGCTTTATGCTTTGTATTCTTTGATGTAGCATGACTTGTTATAAACAATTGAGATTGCTTAATGTGCCTTGGATGAATCATGCGTTGTTTTAGCATATTAAAGCATAGTATAGTGGTATTCTCCTTTGATGCTTTATTTGGGTTGACTTGGCACATGCTCACACCATGTTATGACTATCTCAAGTCACCATAGCCTTTATGATCCTTTAGTTTTCAACTTGTAGTATCACTTTATGCTTTGATCAATGATGTTTTGTCGCTCTGCATGATTATGGCCATTATTGCTCTCATAGTTTGTCGCTCCCAGTCTTTTGCTAGCCTCCACAACAAAGTATGAGTTCCACTCATGCATCCAACTCCCTAAACCAAGTTTTTCCAAATATTCCACCATACCTACCTACTAGCTTATGCTATTCCAAGTACATTCATGCTTTTGTTTACCTTTCACTTGTTCTGAGAAAACTAGTGATTAAAACTCTCAAGAACTTGATGACACACTTTACTTTATTGCCTCTAATAAACTTGAACCATTGGGTCCTTCTTTGTTGTGTATATGCTTGCGCTTTATAAGTTGAAATTAGCAGAACCATGTTTCATGGGGAACGCTTTCAACATTGCACTTGTACTTTGTACCCCGTTGATATCATGTTCTTTTGCTTACGGATCCCGGCGGTGTGAAATAAAAGTGGAACTTGTAAGATCATGGAGTTTGTATGTGTGTTAGAGAAACGCCTGGGCCGCTAGCCTAAGCCATGCCTAATCATGGTGGAAACTTGCAGCATCACCATAATGATCACTCTATGAAGCATCCTCAATAAAAACCTAGGCAAATAGCAAATAAAAAGATCGCTGAGATGCTCATTGTCTGCTTGCCTTGTCATTTTGATTATGGGAAAGCTCCCGTATCATGTGCAAGGGGTACCCCGTTGGCGGTTCTTAATGATACACATATACTTACAATGACAAGAGCTTACTCATGACTGAAGTTGAGTAGCATGAGGATCGGTCTTCGTAAGTAAGGGGCATGAGATTTCGGTTTATAACTTGTCAAGCATATCCTCTTAGTTGTGTCACTTTAACCTTAATCACCTTCAAGATGCTTATGATAGGGGCAATGAGAGCTGAAAGCTATAAGGACCATAATTTTTGGAAGCTCTTTATGAGACTTGAGTCCCTACTTCCTTTTACAAAAGGCCTTTTGTTCCACCATTACATTGAGTCTCCACCTTCTATATTTATGCACCTACTTTGAGAGCATAGTGGCCATTCTTAGTTCTATGTGCATTGTCCCAAGACTAGTTGATTGATGCATAACTTGTTATTGCTTGTTTGAAACTATTGTATCTAGTCACTCTTATGAACTTTGAAGGTGTCAGATGCATTTATATTTGCTACTCTATTGAGGGACAAGCTGAATACTTTTATGCTATGTTTTCTTTATGTGAAACAAACAAACGTCTTGCAAAGCATGTTATTCATGAATCTTTTGTTTGTGCCTTTTCATGTGGCATCGTAGTTTCTTTGCTTATTGCTAGAACTTTGTCTTTCATGTTATGATCAAAGTACTATGATCCCAGCTTTGAGTTTTGCAAATACTTTGATCAAATCTTTGTTGGTGCATGTCACCTCAAAAATTATTTCTTTTTATCACTTACCTACTCGAGGACGAGTAGGAGTTAAGCTTGGGGATGTTGATACATTGCAAATGTATCTATAATTTTTGATGTTCCATGCTTGGTTTTATCCACTTTCTTGTGATTTGTTCCAACTTTGGAGTACTTTTCATTTGATTTCTTGGACTAACCTATTAATAAGAGGCATAGTGCCAGCTGCCTGTTTTCTGCTGTTTTTGGTTCCAGGAAAGTCAGAAAATGAATATTCTCGGAATTGGACGGGACAAAAGCCAAAGTGCCTATTTTTCTGGAAGTGATCAAGTGCCAGAATACGAGATAGAGAAGGGCCAGGGAGCCACCACACCACCTGGCCGTGCGGGTAGGCCTGGCCCGCGCCAGGGGGTGGTGTGGCCGCTCCCGGCACCCCCTCGGCCTCTCCTTCCGCCTATAAGTTTCGCTCGGCACGAAAACCCTAAGTACCCGATCAAAAATCCACGAAAGAGTATGTAGCCACCGTCATCTCCATCCCTAGATCGGGAGGGATCTGAAGCTCTTCTCGGCACCCTGCCGGAGAGGGGAATTCACCCTGGAGGCCTTCTTCATCACCATGCAAGACTCCGGTGTGATGCGTGAGTAGTTCATCCTTGGACTACGGATCCATGTAGTAGCTAGATGGCTGGTTTCTCCTCCTTTGTGCTTTCATGTTTAGATCTTGTGAGCTCCGTTCATGATCAAGATCATCTTTTGTAATCCATACATGTTGTGTTTGCGGGGATCCGATGGATATTGAGATGCTATTTCAGATTGATTATTGATTCTATCATGTCTTTGTTATTTGAGATCTTGCATGCTTTCTGTTGTTAGTAGCTATCTTGGCCAAGTAGATGCTAGCAACTCCAAGAGTTAGTATTTATGCTCGATAGTGGGTTCATGCCTCTGGTAATCTGGGGAAGTGACAGAAATCTCTAAGGTACTAGATGTGCTATTGCTACTAGGGAGAAAACAACAATCCTTTGTTCATAGAAAAATCGTATTGTTTACTTTACACGCAGTTCGTAAAGCAATAATCTGTTGCTTGCAACTTAATACTGGAGGGGGTTCGGATGATAACCTGAAGGTGGATTATTAGTCATAGATGAAGTTGGATGGCGGTCTATGTATTATGTTGTAATGCCCAATCAAGTCTGAAAGGAGTCAAGATGATTAGTATATGCATGTATTGCTTTCTCGATGTTTGTCAATTGCCCCGTTGTAATTTGTTCACCCAGCATGTTATCTATCTAAGGAGAGCCACCTCTAGTGAACTATGGATCCCGGTACTTTTTCTTTACATACAATCTACAATCTTTTACTGTTCTGTGTTTACTTTTTGCAAACTTTTACTTCTTTCCATTCGATACATTTAATCCTTTGTTTTCCACAAAACACGGTGAGATTGACAACCTCATCGCAAGTTGGGGACAAAGTTCTGTGGTTGTGTTGTGTAGGTCTCCATGTTGGTACTCGCACTGGTAGTGCGCCCTGCCAAAGCTCAGCTAGTAACACCTTTGAGGTGTTTCCTTGCTACCACTGGTTCGATTAAACTTTGGTTTCATTACTGAGGGAAACTTGCTGCTGTGCTCATCATACCTTCCTCTTGGGGTTCCCAAGAAGCTCTACATCAACCACACACCAGCACTTTTCTGGGCGCCATACACAGAGCCATCACAGGGCTTCACTTCGGCTACCGCGGAGCCAAGCCGGCGCGGCTAGGTGCGACGCCGGGCCGGCGAGCTGGGCGGAAGGATGGAAAAGGACGGGGAACCGGATCCCGTCCCTGCCCTCATCCGGCCCACCTACAACACGCCCATCAAGAACCTGCGCGCGACACGAGCCGCAGCAGAAGAGCTGCCCAACCTAGAGGGCGAGGAGCGAACCCACCAGCATGCTCAGGTGCAGGAGCTCATCCGGATCGCGGACGAGCAGGCTGGTGCCAACCGGCAGATGCAGGAGGACCCCAGCTACTCCAAGGGGAGAAGGCCACCCGCCAACAGCAAGGGCGTGCCTCGTGACACCCAAGATGCATCCTCCCCTCAGCCGGCTAAGGCCCGCAGCAGGCGCCGCAGCACTGGCGGCAAGGGCCAGCCGTGCCAGGAGCAAATGGTGAACAGCCAGCCATCGCCTCCCCCTCCACCAACCAGAGCACCAAGACCCGCAGGTTCCCGTCTCTCGGGCCGGGTGGGAGCGCCCAACCCAGATTGTCCGGATGCCCGTGACCGCATCGAGCTCCTCACTCAAGCACGCGTCATGGAGGAAGAAGACTCCACCGGACCGGTTTGTTTTGGACCCTGCATCCGGAACGAGCCGTTTCTGGATAAATTCACCCTGCCCAGGGACACCCCCAAGTACGACAGCAGTATGAAGCCGGAAGATTGGCTTGCCGACTACGCCATGGTAGTCAGCATCGCCCATGGGAACAAGCGCACAGCTGTGCGCTATGTCCCCCTTATGCTAACCGGGTCGACAAGGACATGGCTCAACAGCCTTGCGCCCAACAGCATCAATGCCTGGCCAGACTTCGAGAAGGTGTTCGTCCGCAACTTCAATGGCACGTACAAGCGTCCGGGACGCCCACACGACATGGCCTTGTGCATCCGGGGCGACCGTGAGACCGACCGCGAGTACCTCGCCAAGTGGACGGAGCTACGCAACACTTGCGAGGGCATCCTATAGAGGTAGGCCATCAATTTCTTCATCGAGGGATGCCGAGAAGGCACCATGCTTCGCCACCGGGTACTGTGTGACAAGCCCAAAACCATGGCGGAGCTCATGACGGTAGCGGACCAGTACGCCACGGCGGATGCCGCCATGAAGAAGCCCCTCCGGGTAAATGCTGACGGGTGTCCGACTCCTAGGGAGCCGGCTTGCGACTGTCCGAGCAATCCGGCTGGAGAAGATGGATCCTCCAGGCGGCACGGCAACAACAACCGGTTCCATGGAGACCACCAAGCCGGACAGCAGAAGCCCCGCTACCACGCGCTCCTGTCGTCGGATTGATGACAAGTATGCCATGAGGGGTCCTCGAGGCGTGCGGAAGAGAGGGCTGTGAGACGTACGGTGTTCCAGCACGGTGAGCACACAAGTTTCCTAGGTTCGAATCCGCCGGCTTTCGACGGATCCTACTCCTGCTAGCAATCCAGTAATACGGCAGAGCTGGAATATGGGTTACAAGGGTTCGCCTGTGCAAGTTGAGATTGTAGACTATTGAGGGTGCCCTAAAGGCTCTCCCTAGGACGGCTTATATAGATATCTGGCCTAGGGTTTACAGGAGAGATCTATCCGACTATGACTAAGAGTTGGTTACAGAGTACATCTTGAACTACAAGTAACACTATGGGCCTAAGTCGGTAAGTCTTCTAGGCCTTCCCGTAGCCGGATTGGACTCCGTATTTTCTCCCTGACTGGGCCGCCTGTGAAGCAAAGCTCTAACCCGAAGTGGGCCACCCTGGTCAGTGAGGAACTATGAGGATACCCGGAAAGTATATCCCCAACAGCAGCCCCCGAAAGTCTCCAAATCCAAAGTCGGATTTATCATCGTCTAGCTTGATCTTCGGCTTGCAGAATCTTGAAGGGTTCCTGAAACTTCACAACAAAAAATATGATCCGGGTCTTAAAAATAAGTCGGACCTATCAACATGTTACTCGGATTTTCCAGCTTGATTTCAAACTAAGCCGAAACTTGGCCTCTAACGCCACCTGACACCGGTCATGGTCAAGTCACGTCATCTGACAAACATCCTGTTAGCACGACCATTGGTGGGTCCGCCGTTCGCGGAACCAAGGCACCGTTTCAATGTGTACACGAAGATCGAAGCGACGTAATCATCGCGTGGCTCCTTCCCAGTTCCTTCCACGACGCGTGGGGGTTACACAGTGTCATTTGCACGAATCTTGGCCCGGTTAGGTGGATATAAGAGGTGAGGATTCTTCTTCATATCTATTGACCTGTTCCCTCACCGTTTCTTCTCCTCCAAATCTCCCTCGCGCACAGAGCTCCCCTGCTTCCCAAACTCCCAGCGCCGCCCATCTAAGGTCACCGGCACTCCAGAAGAATGGCTTCGTCTTCATCTTTCGGCTTGGCTGCGGCTGCGGCGACGGAGGCAGCGGAGAAGGAAAGCTATCGCGGGGGCTGGATCCCCTGCGTGCTGGATGAAGAGAAGCTCTGCAATGTGGAGATAGAAGGGCTCCTCCACGCTGGCGACTGGCGGATCGGCTCCGGCGAGACCATCCCCAACCCGCGCGCCGACGAGCGGGTACACTTAGGCACCCACCTCGACAGAGGTTTGTCATTTCCTCCCTCAGAATTCTTTTCCGAGGTGATAGATCACTATAGTGTTCAACTCCACCATCTTCCTCCCAACTCCCTCCTAGAGATGAGCGCCTATGCGGCTTTTGCGAGGGACTTCTCGGCATTAGGCCGAGTCTTACCTTATTCCGGTACTACTTCCATGTCCGGAGAAATTCTATCACTGCCGGTAATCCTTATATTACCGGTACAATTAGCTTTTCACTTAGACGTGAGCGCGCATATCCTAAGATTCTAGCCAGTGACTCGGTCAAACAATGGCCAGCCACCTTCTTTTATCACAAGGATGTTCCGGCTCCCAGCAAAGCCACTGCTTTGCCGGCTTTCATCGACGAAGCCGCCACGGCCCAACCGTCTTGGGACGAGGCTCCTCCGGTCCTCAGTGACGATCTAATCCTGGCTAAGAGGCGGATCAAATATCTAATAAAGCACAAAGGACTGAAGGGATCCGACTTGGTCCAATGTTGGGTGTCACGCCGGATCCAACCCCTTTAGTACCACGGAGACCGACTGATGCACGCCATCACGTTGTCCAAAAAGTATTCCCTCCGCATCAGCCCCAGAGCCTATACCTCGCAAGGTTATATAAGCCAGATTAAATGGCTGATAAGGGAGCGGATCGAGAGGAGTATCCCGGAGGTTTCTCTAGATATGCACACAGCGAAAAACCCTGTTGTGCCGATATGCTTCTAACAATAAACCTTTTTAGGTGTTTCATTCTTTCGGTTATATCGCAATATTGATATGTTTTCTTATTTTCAGCTTGCTGACCTCCCTGAGTCGGAATTTGCCCACTCGAGGGATATCCACCAGAGTTTTCTCAGGAGGCGGAATTGGTCCCATTGCCGGACATTGTGCCCAAGAAGCGCAAGGCTCCGACAGTGGCTGTTGGCACAAAAGGAGGTGCCTGTTGTGAAGAGGTAACTTTCAACACAACTTCCGCCTTTGTAACTTACTCGAATTTTGTTCCGAGATGTAATGTTTTCGACTCTATTACATTCTCAGAGCTCAGAAGCTCATCAAGGGCAAGGGGAAGGGAACTTCTTCGAATCCCCTGCAACAGACGAGGCTTACCATAGCTTCTCCTGCCGTGGCTCCTCCGACTCCTGCCCCTCAACCTTCCGCAATGCCGGTGATCACTCCTTCGCCGGCTATCGCAGAAGATTCGGCTCCTTCAACGGAGCATGCGATCCTTGAATCGCAAACTGACGTCACCATGAGTGAGTCAGGTATAGATAAGGGTGAACCCTCTTTGGGTAATGATCCCTCGGCAGAAACCTGCCAAAAACCTTCTCAGCAATCTGGGACTTGCCAAGTTTGGCCTATCTCGGAAATATGCGGAAGAGATCTAGCGGCTGGCCAGGCAATGCCTGGAGAAAAGAAATCTATCTGCCAAAGAAGAATCGCAAGAGGCAGAGGACATCAAGCACTCTGACCTTCTTGAACAAGTGCATCTTCACAACGAGAGGATAAGGTCTGGTGAGCTTCCAACTGCTCCAGTGACTCCTCTGACTCTCGCTGAGAAGGTTGCTGTTGAAATGAATGCGAGTTTGGATAAACTTACCCGCGAACAATATGTAAGTCTGAATTCTAACTCCTGTCTTTCCTTTATTTCATATCATATCCTCTAGCCCCCAAGTAGGATATATAATCCAGGTTTATGCTTCCTTAGGATGCCAAAGAATGAACTACTGTAGCCCCCAAGGCTCGTGCTGATATTAGTAAAAATATTAGCCCGAGTCTTTAGTAGAATTCTGACTTTGGGTATTCTGACTTACAGAAAGTATATTCCTATAACCAGGATTTGTTGAAAAATGTCTGCAACAAGCGGAGAGAGATCAGAGCTCTCCGACTTAAGAATGCTGAGCTTAAGGTTGCCAAGGATGAGGCCGAAGGTAAACATTCCAAGACTCAAACCTTGTCTTTCATGTTTTCATAGTCGAATTTGTACTGGACTGTTGTTCTTTTTGAGTTACAGAGCTGGTAAAATAGTCCTGCGCTATGATTGAAGAGGCTGAGAACCTCAAAACCTTGGTGGTGGAGAACAAAGAACTTCGCCAAGAGCTTGATAAGCTCAAGGAGGATCATGAGAAGAGCATAGCTTAGGTTCTTGAGTCCTCCTCCATGGCTACTAACGAGCGTGATCGTAAGATTGCTGCTCAGGATCAAAAAATCTCGGACCTCAATAATGAGCTGTGCAGAGAGAAGGACCTTTTCAAGGCGCTCCGGGCTGAACTCCGGAGTCTTCGGGAAGAGAAGATCAAAGTTGACCACGTCATCTACGGTATGTTCCATCTGTCTGATTTGTCTATTTTCTTCGACTTCTTTCAATGTCGGATTTTCTTAACTATTTTGTGTATAGGTCCTCTGAACTTGACAGATTCCACCTCCGCCGAGCCCCGCACCCACCGGCTTACCCAAGTTGGTGACCTGCTTCATGACTTCTGCCAATCCCTTGAGGATATTGGCGAAGCTCGCAAGATTCTGGACATGCATAGCATGTCAGATTTTCAGGTGCGGGACAAGGCGTTGGAGATGCCGCAACTTGTCCAGGATTGGAACATGTCCTACGCGCGATCCGCAGCGCAGAACGCTCTTACCATGGTCATGAGCCACCATAGAAACATGGAAATTTGGCAAGTGACCAGAGAGTACTACAAGGTGGATGAAGACGGCCAGGAGCAGGACATCAAGGCCATTATGGACTCCTGCGCCGGATATGGGTGCCACGTAGCTAATTTGACCAGCTACGAAACTCCTTTCTTCACCCGCGTGGACACTCCGCCTCCGCCTCTAGAAGAATCAGCAGAAGTTTCTGACGATGACCACACCGTTTCAGATGTGGACATCTTGGAACGATATCAAGGCGATGTATCCAGCGAGCCGGCAGCTCCTTCCTCTCCTCCTACATCATAGATTTCCAGAAAAAATTGTATTATTCTGAGAAACATGATGGGTCTGTAAAATATGCAGTACTTATAATTTTGCTAGTGCTAAGCTTTTGATCTATTCAGCACTTTTGGCTTTAAATTTTTGTGTGCCTGAAATGTTTACATAAGCACTTGTATTTTTTCGCCTATACTTATCGTTTATCTGGCTTTCCGCCTCGTCCCTTTCATGAGCCAGTAAACCTTCTGCACGGAAACTTTGCCGAGCAATGGAGCTCAATTGCAAAACCAGTTTAAACTCGGAAACAAAGCCGGCTTCCAGTACCAACAATTCACTACTCGGAAAATACCCGCATCCGGTAATCAGACAAATAACCAAAGAATAGACTAGAAACTTTAGGGTTATACCCGAAGGTAGCATTTTTAGAATTGGAAATCTAAACAAGAACAAACATGAGCATAAAGTACTTTCAAGTATTCTGGTATTTTTGACTATGACATGATCATTAGGAAATAAGATGGTAAAAACTTCTCAGAACAAACTTGCGGCAACCAAGACTTTTATTTCTCACAAAACATGTACATATATATGTTTACAAAGAAGGATAAACTAAGAATAAAGGGGACGTAGCTGAGCAATATTACAAGGTCTGTCTAACTCATCCGGATTTGTACTGCATCCAGCTCTCTTTCTCTTCTTAGTAGCAGGTCTTTCTTTGACTGGCCTCATGTCAGTTAAGTAGTACGAACCATTGTGCAATACTCGACTAACTAAAAAGGGCCCTTCCCATACTGGTGAAAGTTTGTGCTTTCTTTGTTGCACAAGCCGGAGAACCAATTCGCCTTTATTGAAAGATCTGTTTCAGACTCTCTGGCTATGATACTTGCGTAACTTCTGCTGATAGGCTATTGATCTCATTTCAGCAACGACGCGAACTTCTTCGACCAAGTCGAGATCATTTTATCGAGAAATCTCGGCATCCTCTTCAATATACGCGGCCACTCTAGGAGAAGTATGAATTGAATCACTAGGAAGAACTGCTTCTGCACCATATACCAAGAAGAAAAGTGTGTATCTGGTGCTTCGAGTCTCGGTTTTAGGCCTTGTAGGATTAAACCATTTTCTCTTTTGACTTGTCTGTTAGCCTGTGATGTGCGACTGACGCAATGTCAAGCGGATATTTTACTCGTTGCAGAATTTGGCCAATTCTCCCATAGAGAAATTACTCCCGTTGTCTGTGATAATGCTCTGCGGATAATCATACCGGATTATAACATCCTCGACAAATCTTTTGGTTGTTGCTCCATCACAACTAGTGACAGGTTTAGCCTCAATCCATTTGGTGAATTTATCCACCATCACTAAGAGGTGAGTAAATCCACTTGGAGCCCGTTTAAATGGTCCTACCATATCAAGCCCCTAGACCGCAAAAGGCCATGTTATAGGTATTGTTCGCACCTGATCAGCCGGAACATGAGCTTGTTTGGTGTACTTTTGGCAGCCTTTGCACGTCTTGACTAATCGTTCGACATCTGCCTGAGCTGTAAGCTAGAAAAATCCGTGTCTAAAAGCTTTTGCCACTAAAGATTTGGCTGCAGGATGGTGACCACACTCGCCTTCGTGGACTTCTCTTAAGATTTCCACTCCTTCTTCCGGAGATACGCAGCGCTGAAAAACCCCAGAAACACTCCACTTGTAGAACTCACCTTTAACTATAGTATAGGCTTTCGCTCGTCGGATAATCTGCCGGCTCAGAACCTCGTCTTCGGGTAATTTGCCATCTTCCAGATAATCAAGGTAGGGTTGAGTCCAGCTGGGAATTACAGCCAGAACTGCTATTAGAGGTGAGTCGGATTTGGTCGGATATTCCTCATCTACTCCCTTTATTGAGGGGACTTTCAGGTGCTCTAAAAAAGCGCCATCCGGGACCTCTTTCCGTGTGGAGCCTATCCGAGATAATGCATCTGCTTCCTCGTTTTCTGCTCGAGGGATGTGTTGAACCTCAAACCCTTCGAACTATTTAGATAAATCATCCACGACAAATTTATATGCTGCCATGTGTTTATTTGCATTACAAATATCCGAAACTTGCTGAGCAACAAGATCCGAATCTCCATAACACATCAAACGTCGGATGCCGATATCCTTAGCAATCCGGATTCCATGCAGCAGTGCTTCATACTCGACAATATTATTTGTTGCTATGAAATGGATCTGCAACACGTATAGAGGTTTATCTCCTTGGGGTGATTTGAGCACCACGCCAGCCCCCGAGCCCCCTCGAGCCTTAGACCCATCAAAGTAGAGGGTCCAATATTCCGACTTAGGGAGGGTCATATTCTCCGTCGTCTTTGTCCAATCATCGGCAAAGTCGGCAAGGATTTGGGATTTGATTGATGTCCGAGGTTTATACTCAATATCAAAAGCTGAAAGATCTATGCCCCATTTGGCGACGCGTCTTGTGGCGTCACTGTTGTTGATTATATCTCTCATGGGAGTTATGCTCACCATGATAATTGGATGCTCCTGAAAATAATGTCGTAGCTTACGTGATGCTAGAAAAACACTGTAAGCCAACTTTTGATAGTGCGGATACCGCTGTTTTGATTCTGTCAGGACCTCGCTAACAAAGTAAGTAGTTTGCTGCACCAGGTGTTCCTGATTTTCCTCTGGTCTCTCCACCACCATGACGATACTAACGACCTTGTTTGTCGTAGCAAGATAGAGCAACATTGGTTCCCATGGTTCCGACGCAGCAAGGATAGGAGTAGATGAGAGTACTTTCTTCAGGTCTTGTAGTGCAGCTTCAGCTTCGTCGGTCCAAACAAAATCCTTGGTCTTTTTCAAGAGTTTGTATAATGGTGCGGCTCTTTCACCAAGTCGGCTTACAAACCGACTGACTGCAATGATGCAACTAATTAGCTTTGTATGTCCTTCAGGCGAGTTGGCATGGAAATATTGAGTATAGCGTTGATTTTGTCCCGGTTCACCTCTATGCCTCTATGAGACACGATGAAACCTAACAATTTTCCGGCTGGTATTCCAAAGAAACATTTCTCCGGGTTAAGCATGATGCTGTATTTTTGTAGATTGGCGAACGTTTCCTCCAAGTCGGAAATCAGCGTTTCCTTCTTTTTGGACATCACCGCAATATCATCCACGTATGCATGTACATTGTGTCCGAGTTGGTCGTGGAGGCAACATTGCATCGTGCGCTTGTAGGTAGCTCCTGCGTTCTTTAGCCCAAAGGGCATCGTAACAAAACAAAAGGTTCCGAAGGGGGTTATGAATGAAGTTTTGACTTTGTCAGATTCCTTCATCCGGATTTGGTGATAACTGGAGTATGCTTCGAGAAAACATAGGAGTTCCAAGCCTGCCGTATAATCGATAACCTCATAAATCCTAGGCAGAGTGAACAAATCTTTTGGACAAGCCTTATTCAAGGAAGTATAATCAACACACATCCTTAAATCAGTGGTGTCCTTTTTAGGGGCCATTACAGGATTGGCCGACCACTCAGTGTGGATGACCTCTTCTATGAATCCGGCTAACTCGAGCCGTGCTAGTTCCTTAGCTATTGCCTTACGCTTTTCATCGCCGAAACGTTGTAAGGACTGTTTGACGGGTTTAGCGTTCGGGTTTATATTTAAAGAGTGCTCGGCAAGTTTCCTAGGTACTCTGGTCATGTTAGATGGCTGCCATGCGAAGATATCTCGATTTGCTTTGAGGAACTTGACGAGCGCGCTTTCCTATGCGCTATCTAGGCGTACACCTATCTGGGTCACCTTGGAGGGGTCATCATCCTTCAACGGCGTCTTCTTCGTCTCTTCTGATGCCTTGAACTCCGGATTTGGCTTTGTCACCTCCTTCTTCATTGCGGGCATCTCGGACGGATCTATGCTCTTCTTGATCTCCTGGTACTCCTAGGCGTGCAGCACGACTTCAGCAAAGGCGGCATTTCCATCCTCGCACTCTCGCGCATTCTTCAGGTCTCCCCTAATGGTGATTACGCCGTTGGGACCTGGAATTTTCATCATATTGTAAATGTAACACGGACGATCCATAAAACCCAAGTAAGCCAGACGTCCGAATATAGCGTGGTACGTGCTCTTGAACGGGACCACTTCGAAGGAAAGTTCCTCCGTCCGATAATTCTTTGGTGTTCCAAAGGTAACATCCAAAGTGATTTCTCCTAGGAAATTACCTTGTCTTCCCGGGACAACTCCGTGAAAGATCACAGAGCTATAGTTCAGCTGGGTCTCCGAGATCTTCATCTGGCGTAGCGTTTCGACATAGAGAATATTGATACTGCTGCCACCGTCCATGAGGGTCTTGGAGAAACCATAACCGTCCATAAGTGGATTGACGATTAAGGCGTATTTTCCTCGCCTATGTAGGTTAGGAGGATGATCAGCGCGGTCAAATGTGATTGCCACTTCTGACCAGTCCAAAAATTGGGGGACAGCTGAAACTGTTGCGTTGAGCTCATGTAGAACTGCTTTCTTAACCTTTGCTGGTTGAGATCCGAGGAAGGTGACATAAGTGTCTTTCTTGGTCATAAATTTTTCTTCCCTTCCGGCTTGGGACTTGAAGCATCAGCTTCCTCCATGTCGGAATCTTCCTTGGTCTCTTTATCTTTTTTGGGATTCTTCTTTCCCTTCTTTCGCTTAGCTTTGTAGCCCGTGGTGTCATCTCTTTTGATGTTGTCATTGAAATGACATTCGGCATTGGTGTGGGACGAGCCCCCATTGGCGTCTAAGTGATGCACACATGGGTTATTGGCAATGTCGACCCAAGAGTAGGTTTTGCCCGGTTTTTGGTCTCCTCTACCTTGGACTCTCGAAGTCCCATGGCCACGCTCGCGGCCTCCGCCGCGTCCTCCTCGAACTCCAGACCCGAAAGTAGCAGTGACCACTGCCGTTTCCACGTTGGGTTTTTCTTCCGAGGTATTTTTGCGCTTCTGAGCTTGTTGCTTTGGGTGTTTTGCCGACTGTGGCACAGCTAGGGAATTGAGTAATCCCTCTGCATCATCGTCGGCATCTGCATACTTGCTCGCTGTTTCTATCATCTCTCCCAAACCAGTGACTTTGTCACACTTCAAGCGATGACACAGTAGACCAATTGGGAGACCAGCAATGAAAGCTTCAATCACAGTTTGATCATTTACTCCTTCACATGAGTTCTTGGTGTCGATCCATCGTCCGAGGTAATCATGGCAAGTTTCTCCGGCCTTCTGAGTGCAACGTTGCAGGTCTCCGACCGTATAGGACCTCCGGTATGTGCCTTCGAAATTCTGAAAGAACGCACTTTGCATGTCATACCAGTTGTGGATGGTGTTCTCCGGAAGTTCATTAAGCCATGATCGTGCCATCTTCCGCAACATAACTAGGAGATATCGAGTGGCGACCATGCTATTTCCGCCTTTGGCGATGGAGCAAGCTTGGAAGAAATCCGGTAGCCAGGTATCTGGCCGAGCAATGCCGTCGTAGGCTTGGATATGTCTTGAGATAGCAAATCCTTCCAGGAATCTTGTAGCTCTGATGCATGGTCCGAAGCACTTTGGGCCCACGTAGATATCATCGTTTTCGTAGCGCCGTGCCTCTATGTTGGAGTTGATCCTGTGCCTTGCGTCGTTCGGGGATAGAGATCGTCCCGAATGTCTATTGTGGCTGTGGTGCCTTGGAGCCGGACTTCGGCTTCTGCCACCACCTCCTCCGCCACGTCGTCCTCCTTGTCCCCCTTGAGAGCCATTGTGATAAATGCTTGGTAGAGAGGGTGGGGCAGCTGGATTATTTCCGGCTGTTCGCCGGCCTCTGTCTGGAGCGTCTTTATTCCGGTTCCGAGGAGGGTCTTCACTACGACGAGCCCCCTGTTGGCTTGTCCCGGCATGGTTTCCAACGTTCCTTCGTCTGTCGTTCCCACTATGGTGAGGCTCAGCCGGACGGCTTGCATGTCTAGGAGGTGGCATTTTTTGACGATCCTCCTCCCGACGTTTCTCTTTATCTTCTCCCCTTCGATCGCTTGACTCTCGTCCGGGAGGATTCCTCGGATACAGTGCAGCAATGGCCTCTTGCTCGGCTGTTGGAGCGACGTTGCGCCAGCCACGTGCAGATCTGTGATGCTGTCCTGATGATCCGGTTCTGGAGTGGTTGTCTTCCCGTTGGTTGGAACGGTGATGCTGTTCCGGAACATGCTGGGGCCTTATACCATTCTAGGCTGAGTCCGTGTGACATTGGTCGGATTTGGAGACCAGCTTTTCGCTTCCCGATTTCACAGCCATCTGTTGCTCCAGACCCTTGGTGAGTAGCTTGATGCCCAATCGAACCTGTTCTAGGCCTGCGTTATTTGACAGGATATCTCGAGCTGCGACAGTGTTCTGTACCGGTGTTGGGCACACCAGATCTCCTCTGCTGTCGAGACGAGGCATCCCTGGATCTCCTTCAAAGAGAACCTTGTTCACTTCTGGAAATTGACTGTCACGTGTGTAATGTTTCCGTGTCTTCTGATGCAACCGAGGGATGTAATCCTTAGTTGCCATGCATTTCTTCTCCTCCTCGATGTTTTTGGCTTCATCCAGGAGTTGTTGACGACACGCTTCTAGGGCTTGGGCCCTTTCGTCTAGCTCTTCAGCAGTAAGCTCTGCAGCTGTAGGGATATGTGTGGTTAATGTAGCATCGATGAGTTTACGCGCACCTTCAGTGATCACGTGTCCATCCATCGATTGTTCTTTTTCGGCTCTTCTGGGATAAGTGCTCCATCCGAGTCTTCCACATATTCCTCGGCAATCACCTCCTCTATCAGAGGGTCTTTTGCCGGGGTCTTGTTCTTCTTGTTCTTCTTCTTTGCCTTCTTGGCAGCGCTGGCAGCAAAGATGGCTTTGGGTCCATTTCCTGGAGTCAAGCTCTGATCAGTACATTCAGACCTCTGGATTTTCGGATTATCTCCGATTTCCATGTCATCCAGCGTTTTGGGAGAGTGTTCCCCAGATCCTTCATCCATGGCTTGTCCTTCCTCTACAGCTTTGGAGTTATACTCCTCTTTATATTCCGCGGAGAACTTTCGGAAATCTGCTGACGTCATCGATTCATCCGAGGATGCGGGTACATCGGCGTTTGCTCCAATTGCCTCCAGCACAGAGTCGGTGTTGTCTCCAGCATCGGCAGAGCCAGATCCGGATACCATGTATCTGACAAAGTGCGATACGTTCCTCCTGATGTACCTGCGGCTCTCGCGATCAGCTTCGTCGAAACTTTTGATGGTCTCGAGAATTGCGTTTACGCCTGAGCTTTGCATTATCATACGTAGCAGTGTGTACCTTAGGAAAGGCATGTCTGTCCCGGCGTCGTCAGAGCCGGAATCAGTGTTGTTGCTATGCTCCTCCTGGACTTTGACTTCGGCGGGAGGGTCAATCCGGGATTCGGTCTCTCCAAAGAGATCCACTCCAGATTCGACTTGGGCCGCTAGGTCTTCTTCAGGCTCGGATTTCTCCACTATCTCCGTAATTGGTGCGGGCTGGGTGGGATTAGAGTTTTCTGAGATCCGAAACTCTGCCGCCTCCGCGGACAAAGGGGACCCAGAAGATTCTTCTGCCTCTATCATCACCGCTGGGGTGGGTGGGGCAGGTTCAGCGAAACCAATGTAAACATTGATCTTGCCAAAAGACATGATGGTGTAGGTAGTCACAGCCTCCCTAGCCAGAATCCAGGTCTCGTCGAGAACGATGAGAGGGACGTTGCTAGAATAGAGGACGCGACCGACGGCGATAGTCACGTCGATTCCGATTCTTGTAGATTCTGCTCGGAACGCAGATCCGAAGCTCACTTGACCCTCGGTGGGCGCCAACTATCGTCGGATTGATGACAAGTATGCCATGAGGCGGTCCTCGAGGCGTGCGAAAGAGAGGGGTGTGAGACGTACGGTGTTCTGGGATGGTGAGCACACAAGTTTACCCAGGTTCGAATCCGCCAGCTTTGGACGGATCCTACTCCTGCTAGCAATCCAGTAATACGGTAGAGCCGGAATATGGGTTACAAGGGTTCTCCTGTGCGAGTTGAGATTGAAGACTATTGAGGGTGCCCTAAAGGCTCTCCCTAGGACGGCTTATATAGATATCCGGCCTAGGGTTTACAGGAGAGATCTATCCGGCTACGACTAAGAGTTGGTTCCAGAGTACATCTTGAACTACAAGTAACACTATGTGCCTAAGTCGGTAAGTCTTCTAGGCCTTCCTGTAGCCGGATTGGACTCTGTCTTTTCTCCCTGACTGGGCCGCCCGTGAAGCAAAGCTCTAACCCGAAGTGGGCCACCCTGGTGAGGAACTGTGAGGATACCCAGAAAGGATATCCCCAACAGCGGCAGGTCAATGCTGTGGAGGGTGCGCCGGATGCACCGGCTAATGATGCAAGAAGGCAGAAGCCGTGGCTCACCTTCGACCAAATGTTTGACGACCCGTGCAAGTGGCATAGCGGTCCCTTCAAACCGGCTATGCACACTACCCGGAACTGCAGCTGGACTCGCCAGCTAAAAGACCAGGGCAACCAGCGACGTCTCCCCCCGCCCCCTCCTGGTGGACCACCACTACTGGCTAGGGGAGCCGGCAATGATGGTAATGGCAGCAACAATGACAACAACCACAACAACACCGGCTACCCCCAGCCGCATGCCGCCTACCACATCTTCGAGACGGAGCTGGACGACAAGCACAACCACAGGTGACGCTCCAAGGAGGTCAACGCCATCGTCTCTCCAGTCCTCCAGTACCTGAACTGGTCAGAAACCCCCATCACCTGGAGCCGAGAAGACCAGCTGGAGCAGCTGCCGACTCCTGGGGGCTACGCCATGGTACTCGACCCCCTCATCGTCTCCAACGAGCACACCTGCCGTTTCTCATGCGTCCTCATCGACGGAGGCAGCAGCCTCAACCTCCTCTTCTGGTCTTCGCTGGAGAAGCTGGGCATTCGCGAATGCGACCTGCGCCCGACTACCACAACGTTCCACGGCGTGCTACCAGGACCGGCTTGCGCCCTGCTGGGTAAAATCTAGCTGGACGTCATCTTTGGGACCAAGGAGAACTTCCGCTGCGAGCCGATCTGGTTCGAGGTGGTAAATCTGACGAGCTCCTACCATGCTCTCCTCGGGCACCCCGCCCTCGCCAAATTCATGGCCGTCCCCCACTACACATACCTCAAGACGAAGATGCCAGGACCCAACGGCGTGATCACTATTGCCGGCTGCTTCAGGCGGTCAATGGAGTGCGCCTCAGCCGGTTCCAAACTGGCAGAGGCCCTCATCATAGCCAAGGAGGAGCGCATGATCATGCGCAACATGGCCATGGCCCAGCAAGACATGCCGGCTAGCAGCAAGCCGGCTGGAGAAGGAGCTTTCCAGCCGGCAAAGCGGGCGAAGAGGATCCTGCTCAACCCCTCCGACCCGACCAAGTTCATCACCATCGGTGCCAACATGGAAAGCAAATAGGAAGGCATGCTCGTCGACTTCCTCCGTGAGAATCGGGACATCTTTGCATGGTCACCCAAGGACATGCCAGGTGTACCGAGGGAGTTCGCCGAGCACTCACTTCATGTGCGGCCGGATGCCAAGCCAGTCAAGCAACCTCTGTGCCGGTTCGTGGAGGAGAAGAGGAAGATTATCGGTGACGAGATCACCCGGCTCCTTGCAGCCGGATTCATCATGGAAGTGTACCACCCGGACTGGCTGGCAAACCCTGTCCTAGTTTTGAAGAAGAACAAGACCTGGCGTGTGTGTATCGACTACACCAGCCTCAACAAGGCGTGCCCGAAAGATCCATTCGCATTGCCCTGTATCGATCAAGTCATCCATTCCACGGCCGGCTGCGATTTGTTGTCTTTTTTAGATTGCTATTCCGGTTACAGTCAGATCCGGTTAAACCCGGCTGACCAGATCAAGACATCATTTATCACCCCCTATGGGGATTTCCGCTATGTAACCATGCCTTTCTGTCTGAAAAATGCAGGCACTACCTATCAAGGCTGCATGCAGAAGTGCTTGCACTCGCAGATCGGCGGAAACGTGCACGCCTATGTGGACGATGTGGTCATCAAGACCAAGGAGAAGCGCACCCTCCTCTAAGATCTGGGAGAGACATTTGGCAACCTCCGGCAGTACCAGATGAAGCTGAACCCGGAGAAATGCGTCTTCGGAGTCCCATCCGGCCAGTTACTTGGTTTCCTCGTATCACAACAAGGGATTGAGGCGAATCCGGAGAAGATCGCGACCATCGAGAGGATGCAGCCGCCTAGGAGCCTACTTGGAGTCCAGAAGTGCACCAGATGCCAGGCCTCCCTCAGCCGTTTCGTCAGCCGATTGGGGGAGAAGGCACTCCCGTTGTACAAGCTGATGAAGAAGTCGGACAAGTTCTCCTGGACCTCGCAAGCCGACGCCGCCTTTCATGACCTCAAGCGCATGTTGTCCACAGTGCCGGTTCTAGCCACGCTAGCTAGCAAGGAGCCAATGTTGCTCTATATAGCAGCCATCAGCTGGGTCGTCAGCGTCATCCTTGTGGTGGAGCGCCCCAAGGAAGGCAAGGCTCAGCCGGTTCAGAGGCCCGTCTACTACCTCAGCGAGGTTCTCTCCCTCTCCAAGCAGAACTAGCCCCACTACCAAAAGATGTGTTACAGCGTGTACCTGGCATGCAAGAAGCTCAAGCACTACTTCCAAGAGCATCCGATTAAGGTCGTGTGCACCGCACCCCTGTCAGAAATCATCGGCAACAAGGATGCCACCAGCCGAGCCGCCAAGTGGGCTATCGAGCTCGCCGCCTACTCCATCCAGTATGAGCCCCGACTCACGATCAAGTCGCAGGGGCTGGAGGACTTCCTCGTCGACTGGGCCAAGACCCAATACCTCCCACCGGTTCCGGATTCAGACCATTGGAGGATGCACTTTGACGGATCAAAGATGCTCGGGGGCTTGGGAGCCGACATCGTGCTCACCTCGCCCAAAGGAGACCGGCTGGAGTACGTCCTGCAGATCCACTTCAAGGCCTCCAACAACGTAGCCGAATACGAGGCACTGGCGCACGGCCTCCGGCTAGCCAGAGAGATTAGCGTCAACTAGATCCTCTGCTTTGGTGATTCGGATCTGGTGGTGTAGCAGGTATCCGGAGAGTGGGACGACTGTGATGCAAATATGGCTCTCTACCGGCTCCACATACAGAAGCTCACCGCTTGCTTCGATGGGTGTGAATTCCATCACGTCCCTCGTGCCAACAACGAGGCAGCCGATTCGCTCGCACGAATCGGATCCACCTGGCAGGCGATCCCGCCTAGGGTCTCCTTGGAGCACCTACGCAAGCCGTCCATCAACCCGTCACCCGAGTCAGATTCCATCATATGGGCAGGGAGCGCTCCGGTTGACGGGGTGGTAGATGCAGAGCCGGCAGAACCTCCA
The DNA here is from genome assembly GCA_910589775.1 of Avena eriantha. Taxonomy (NCBI): domain Eukaryota; kingdom Viridiplantae; phylum Streptophyta; class Magnoliopsida; order Poales; family Poaceae; genus Avena; species Avena eriantha. The sequence goes on along the minus strand of OU342743.1, from coordinate 535,283,033 downwards.
AAGAAGAAGTCCCGCGCCAACTCCGGCAAGTCCGTACCCTCTGGCTCGCAAAACCTGCGGGTTGCCGACTCATCAAGCGGCTCGGGGGCTGCCTTCCCGGGTACCTCACCCGGACGACCACCCGACAACCATCAACTGGAAAGCGGAAGCATCCTCGTCATCCGGGAAATACCATCCTGGGCAGAGCCCTTCATGAACTACATCGCCAACAGGGAGCTTCCGGATGACGAGCTAGAGGCCAGGCAAATCCGGCACCGCACGCACACGTACACCATCATCAACAAAGAATTGTACAAGCGCAGCGTATCCGGCATCTTCGAAAGGTGTGTCGACGTGGACACAGGCTACCGGCTACTCAAGGACATCCACCAGGGAGAGTGCGGGCGCCACGCTTCGTCAAGGGCAATAGTCGCCAAGGCGTTTCGCCATGGTTTCTATTGGCCCACCGCCCTCGAGGACGCTGAACAGCTAGTCTACGCGTGTAATGGGTGCCAGCGCTTTGGGCAGCTCAGGCATATGCCGACTTCGGTGCTCAAGACCATACCGATCACCTAGCCCTTCGCTGTTTAGGGCCTCGACATGGTCGGTCCCTTAAAGCGGGCGCGCGCGGGCATGACCCACCTGCTGGTGGCGGTGGACAAATTTACAAAGTGGATCGAAGCCAAGCCCATCCAGAAGCTGGACGGGGCAACAGTCATCACCTTCTTCACCAACATCATCAACCGGTTTGGCTACCCCAACAGCATCATCACCGCCCGGTTCTACAGCAACAAGGGCATCCGGCTGGACCTTGCTTCCGTCGTGCACGCGTAGTCCAACGGGCAAGTCGAAAGGGAAAACGGCTTAGTTCTAGCCGACATCAAGCCACGACTCATCGAGCCGTTGGAGCGGTCGCCTGGATGCTGGATCGAGGAGCTTCCGGCTGTGCTGTGGAGCCTCCGCACCACGCCGAATAGATCAACCGGCGACACCCCGTTCTTCCTAGTCTACAGATCAGAAGTCGTCCTCTTTGCGGATATCAAGTTCGACTCTCCGCGCAAGCTCCTCTACGATGAAAAGGCCAACCAAGAGGCACGAGAAGATGGTGTGGAACTCCTCGAGGAGGCCCGCGATCTGGCATTGTCCAGATCAGCCCTGTACCAGCAATGCCTACGCCACTACCATTCAGGCCGGATCCGTCCTGTCGCGTGCCACAAGGGCGACCTGGTCCTCTGGCTGCTGCAAGACACGAAGGGCATGCACAAGCTGTCGCCACCCTAGGAGGGTCCCTTAATCGTCAGCCGGGCGCTGCCCAACGACTCCTACTACCTCATCAACGCGCAGCAGCCGCGCAAGAACAAGATGGACAAGTCAGGCGAGGAGACTGAGCGTCCCTGGAACGTGGCCTTGCTGCACCCGTTTTACACCTAGTCACTAGACAATGTATGTATCCCGCAAACCCTATGAATGAAAATGCGGACCCCTATGAGATGCTCGGGGGCTCCTTGCTAGAAATGTGTATGCATCTGTTTTCCGGTTTAGATTTTCCGGCTCCGGCAACCCCTACCCAGAGGCTTGCCGGCTGGCCCGACCTGCTAAGTCAACAAACCGGCTGAGTAGTGTGCGACGATGTTAGAGGCCCACTCTTCGTCTTAGCTACAAACCGCAACCCGGCTGTCCAGCTAGCAAGAGCAAAAACCCGAGGCATCCCACATGAAAAATGGGGAGGAGATGGGACAGATCGGGCGTCCCAGCCTTGCAACTAGCTTAAGACAATCCGGTCGCTAAGCCGTTAGTACCGTGCGCAATGTATTGTCAGCTCCCTTCGATTCCGACTGCAGACCGCAACCTGGCTGCCCGGCAAGGACGCAGCAAAAACATCAGAGCACACGAGAAAACGACTAAGTGTCCAGAAAGGCACAAGCTAGTTTTCAAAAAACAAATCCGCCTTCCGGCTACAGTTTAGCAGACTAACCTATTAACGGGTGAGAATGTATGTGTACGTATATATTTTTGTACGACTACTTTGGGTCGGAATTTAGGAAGAAAAGAAGAAGAAGATTCAAAGTCCTTGCCTTCATCAAGCGCTCCGAATCTCGGGGCTACACCCACTGGGTGCGCTCGCGCGCCCCTAGTGGAATCTTGTAGTTTCCCGACTGGCTAAGGGAGTTTAGCCGGATATTTGGAGCCTAGGTGAGGGCAAGGGAAGGAGCAAGAGCAGAAGAAGATTCGAAGTACCAGGCTACGCTAGCTACTCCAAATCTCGGGGGCTACACCTAGTGGGTGCGCTTGCGCGCCCCCACTGGAATGTTAGTTGCCCCGGCTGCAGGCGTTCAGCTAGCGTAAGCAACCGACTAAGATGCGTCTAGTCGGATGAAGCTAGAGGACTTAAGAAAACAAATAAGATTCGAAGTACCTGGCTACGCCAGCTACTACGAATCTCGGGGGCTACACCTAGTGGGTGCGCTGACGCGCCCCCACTGGAATCGCAGTTCCTCCGGCTAAAAGCGTTTAGCCGAGCGAAGTCAAGCCGGACAAAGTTAGTTGGCGAAATACTGAAAGGATATGCAAAAAATGCAAGTTGAAGGCAAACCAAATTAGTTCAGATTGACATTAAAAGGAAAGGGGAGACGAAGCTCCCATAAGTTTACCCGGTGCCAGAGGCAGCCTGTCGTGGTGGTGTCACGGCAGATGCCATGGATAGGCTAAAGGTGGGGACTAATATGCACTAGGGGAATCTAGGGAGGGATAGTGAGGTGACTCCTCACACGGAAGTTATATTTGAATCACTTCCAATGTTTACAAGTGCTCCTAGAGCTGTCCTGGGGAGAGGAGGAAGAAGGGACTCTCTTACTCTCGCCACTAGCTAACCCGTACAAGACCGACCCGTAGAACCCAACCTTTCTACAGAGGCCCTAGCCCTCCTTATATAGGGGTGGCTAGGTCTCCACTTAGGGCACACGTGGAGGCATATTCCAGGGAATATGCCTCCTCCCAAAATAGTAAGCTGACCGGGTTACTTTTCCCCCGCGTCATCCATGCAGAGGCTACGTGAGCCTCTGTGGCGCCTGCGTCACCCGACATTGGCTTCATCACCTTTGTCGGCCACGCCTCGCTGGTCCTGCCTCTGTCCGCTTCGCTCATGCCGTGCGTACCGGGGCTACTTTTGACCAGCGAGATTCCTTCCTTCTCCTAGAAGCTTGACATGACCCGGATCGTAGTTGATCCGGCCTCACCCGTTCCTGCATGAAAGTTAGATACATCCTTCCGACTTACGGCTTAAGTCAGTTGAGACCAAGTTAGGTGGACGCCCCCTGGTCTGGGTTACTCAATGATTCGGCCTGCTTTTGGCCAGGCCAGCATCCGCTTTGACCTTGCCGAACCTCGGCTAACTCAGCCTTTATACCCCGGCGTGACCCTACCCGGGGGTATCCCCCCAACATTAGTCCCCGAAGCTAGTGCGGTCTTAGCTGCCTTGACCGCTAAGGCCACATCAGGTTCCATTTCACTGAGCTTAGGATCTTATTTCCGAGTTACCTCCTTATCTCGGATCCTATGGATTTACTTTCCCTTGGAACATTCCAAGTTTTCACTTGCTGGCCGGGTTACCACCTTATCTCGGATTCTATGGATTTACTTTCCCTAGGCACATTCCAAGTTTTCACTTGTTGGCCGGGTTACCACATTCTCATCCGGGTTGTTCTTCCTTCTCTCGTACGCTTTCCCACGTGGAGGATAATCATCACATTGCCTCATTTTAAGGGCCAGCCACAGTAACCGCTGTAGTGATTGTCAGGAGTTACTGTGCGCGTGTCATGTCACGCGTGCCTCCTCGTTAACTGCATCAATGCGTCGCGTCATGGGATCTGCTGCGCCCTGTGACCTTCCGTGTGGCCTGGTTCTGATTGGCCAATCCGGTGTGTACACGGCCACACCGTGTGGCGTAACCGCAAATCACGATCCCACTTCCCCCACGAGGGAGTGGTTAAATAGGGGAGGGGCGCACCCCTTAGGTATTTTCCCCCTTCCGCACCCCTCTGCCTCCTCTTCTTCGTCTTCTCCCGTGACAGCGCCGCCGCCACCTCTTCTAAGTAGCAGCGCCGCCGCCGCACCGCTTCCACGCGCCTCTGCATCACCGCTGCCGCTGCGCACCTCCTCCGCCACGGGTCGTTGTCAGTCTAGGCCGCTGCCCCCGACCGCCGCTAGCGCTAGCGAGGGCAGCAAACTCGAGATGACAGAGGAGGAGCTCACTGTCGCCGAGCAAGAGATGGAGGAAGACGCCGCCACGGTGGACCGTGGTGCATGGGCCGGATCCTGGGTCTGCCAGGATGACCTGGACTGGCTCTACCGCACCAGGCGCATCCCCGCCGGAGTCACCGCACGCCTCGCCTCCGCCGAACTTGCCCCCTCACCCAATCCGGGTGAGTATGTGGTGTTCTTGTCACACTTTCAGCGGGGTTTCAGTTTGCCGGTCAGCGATTTCTTCCATGATTGGTTGAATACCTACAAACCTCAGCCACACCACCTTCCTGCCAATGCAATCACCTCTCTCTCTCTGATTTCGCCTCCACGATCGAAGGCTATGCCGGACTATGGCCCACGAAGGAGCTATGGATCCGGTTTTTTGGCCTTCGTCGCAACGTCATTCCGAACATTCAGCTTGACCCGGAGGACAAGCAGCTTACGTAGTTCGGGGCTGCGTCCATCTCTCCCCGGAGGCTATCCGCTTTCCCCCGAGTCACCGGGCTGGAGTCCTGCAAGGGATGGGCCCGGTCTTTCTTTTATGTCCGGAACGCTGGCACCGAAGACTTGATCCGGCTGCTCCCCTATGCTCCGGGTCCTCCTAACCTGGAGTTGTGGGCCGTTGTCCCCAAGAAGCCCACGACCTTGGCCAACCAGGTCAATAAAAGGTTCACGGAACTGAAGAAGCTTGGGTTGCGCAACAAGGACGCCATGATCACGTTCGTCTGCAACCGGATCGCCCCCCTCCAGAAGCGCACTCACAAAGTGTGTCACATGAGCTGGGGCCGCGACCCCAACCGGACCTCGTCCTTCGAGTTGAGAAACACAGAGATCTATCACCGGGTCAAGGCTCTCTTCACCACCCACAAGGAATTCTCCGCTGAGTGGACATGGGGAATTCAGCACTTTTGCCGTGATAGGCTTCCTCCCGTGGTAAGTTTTATGCCGCAAACTTTCTCCGGATTAAACCTTACGTCGGTTCCTATTGTATTTTTAACTCTGTTGTCTGTTCTTTTCCTTAGCTATTCCTTTAGCAAACCCTCGAAGATGGCACCGACCCCACCCTTAAGTGGGAGCCTGACCGGGAGACCTCGGACGAGGAAGAGCCGGATCAGGAGATGTTCCTTCCAATGACCGACGCTACGAAGCGACCCACCGGTAAACCCTCTTCCATTAGAGATTGGCCCGATGATGAAGATGACTCGGATGTTGAGGTGATGGAAGCTCTTGACGCTGTCCCCCTTTCTGATGCTTTTCCGGCATCAGCTAACCCCGTTGGGCAGATTCATGAGGACCCTCCCCTTGCCGTGGGTGACCCTGTTCTGGTTGCACCGAAGAAGAAGCGGGGAGCTGCATCAACTTCTTCCTGCGGACCTTCTTAGCCTACCAAAAGGCGAAAGAAGTCCGGGAACAAAACTGCCTCCAAGCCTGCAACCAAGGCCTCGACACGAAGGGCTCAGAAGCCTAAGGATCCCCTGACCTCGGATGCGTAAGCCTCTTTTCCCTCAGCCCCCTACTTGTTCTTGTACTGTTTTAGTTTCTCATCCGAACTTGTTTGATTCGGCAGGGCCGCGGTGGAGGTCCCCCAGAGTGGGTCGGCATTGCTTCGCCGCTCCGACGTAGCCCTTCTCCCCCTCATGGCGACGAGTCACACCCGCTGAGCCCTATTCCAGAGGGTTCTGTGGCTGCTCCGGGTTCTGCTCCGCCTCGTCAAGAGGGGGGTAACCTTGAAGCAGGGGAGACTGGCCTAGCCGAGGCGGCGACATCCACAACTTCGGCTCTGCCGCAACCAACTACCACCGAGACTACCTCAACACCAGCACCAGCACCAACTCCGGCACCAGCACGAACTCCAGCAGCAAGAGCGCTAGTAGCAGCACCAAGCCTAGCAGTAAAAGCACCAGCGCCAAGCTCCTCCGCCTCGTCCGAGACTTCTTAGTCTCGGCGAGAAACTACCCAAACAGCTCCCAAGGGAAAATCTGCTTCAACCACTTCCTCCTCCCAGCAGCCCAAGAGAAAAAAGGCCCCTGACGACACCAGGACAGCGTTCGTCGAGGCTGGACAGTGCACTCTCGCATCCATGCTTCCCAAGAAGCCTCCAGCACCAAAGGACACCCCTGCCGAGCCAGCTGATGCACAAGAGATGGTTTTGCACACCAGCCCGACCCTTGCCCTGGTTGAGAGGAGGGAGGCGCATGCGAAGGGCTTGGTGGCGCCCCATATGCCCACCGGCGAGCGATACCCTCCGAGCCTGATCGAATTCGTCTTGAATTGGAACAAGGCAGAGTTCGTCCACGACGACGATCTTCCGGAGAAGTTCGGCCCTGCTGAATTTTCTGCTCAAATGAACACAGCCGCTAAGGCAATCAACCTCACGAGTCGGATGATGGAGGTACGTTACCTCCTTAGCATGTTGTAGATATTGATGACATAACCATTAGTCCCCGAGTCTCCGAGTGAGTAACTTGTTACTCGGTCGGATGCTCCTTAGAAAACTAACGTAGCTCCGTGATAACTTTGAATATGCACACACCTAGAGCCGGGTTAAGTTCCACTTGGTCCGGATTTTGTACACTTCGAATATGCACACACCTAGAGCCGGGTTAAGTTCCACTTGGCCCGGATTTTGTACACTTCGAATATGCACACACCTAGAGCTGAGTTAAGTTCCACTTGGCCCGGATTTTGTACACTTCGAATATGCACACACCTAGAGCCGGGTTAAGTTCCACTTGGCCCAGATTTTGTACACTTCGAATATACACACACCTAGAGCCGGGTTAAGTTCCACTTGGCCCGGATTTTGTACACTTCGAATATACACACACCTAGAGCCGGGTTAAGTTCCACTTGGCCCGGATTTTGTACACTTCGAATATACACACACCTAGAGCCGGGTTAAGTTCCACTTGGCCCAGATTGTGTACACTTCGAATATGCACAAAGCTAAGTTGTATTTTTGTATTCTTCCCAGGTGACCACCAACCGCCGGAGTGCTGAGTTTCAGCGTCTCCTGGACACTCATAAGATGCTGCGCGCCAAGCATAACGCACTTCTCGCTGAACACGAGAAACGGGGTAGGTTTCTTCCTTGACACTTATCCATTTTCCTTCATCTTCTTTTGCCGAACTAATCCCTCATTCGGTTTTCGCAGCTGGGGTGGAGGCTAAGAACAAGCTTATGAGGAAGAATCTGGATCAGATCAAGGGTAAGTTATATCTACTCAACCTTGCTTGTGCTTTTCATCTTCTTTCCTCCTTGGCTCGGCAACATTCATATCCCAGCTTTGCCAGGTTGACAAACTATTTCAGTATCGCTGGAAGATAGTGTGCCCGTGCCTGATATGATGCTGCATTTTCTCGAACAAGCAGGGCAGCATCAGCCCGAGCTTAAAAAGAAAGACGATGAGCTTGCCCTTCTCCGGACCAAGGATGATGAGATCGCCAAGCTTAAAGCCGAGATGAAAAAATTGAAGGCACAGCATCAATCCGAGCTCCAAAAGGCTGGCCAAGACTATACCGAGGAGCGCGAACGCCTCAACCTCCAAATTGCCAAGGACCGAGAACTTCTCCGGGAGTCTGACGTCAAGCTTGAGTCGGCGAATGCGGAACTTGTGCAGCTTCGCAAAAGACGTGATGACTGTACCAGGGAGTTGACTCGAGTCCTCAGCCATATTTCACGTGAGTTCCTTTCCCTTATCTAACATATTTCTCCGAGTTACTTCACATGTCTTTTCTTTATATGCTTCTCTTATCTCGTTTTCAGGCAAATTTCCAGAGGGCACTGCCATCGCGAGCGCTGCTGTTGCTGATTTCCGCCGAGAGAGGGGTACTCCCGTTGGGCCTGACGCTGAAGAGATTCCTTATGACATGGAGGACCTGTTGGTCAGCCTGTCATCTCGCATGGAAATCATCAAGAACTATGGCAAGGATATCCTTGACGCTGCAGTCCGAGTCTTCAACACGTTTTGGCCTACAGAAGACACTCCGGAGGGAACCACACTTCTTGTTGAAAAATTGATGGAGTGCGAGACCCAGCTCGACCTTTGGAGGGAATCCGTTGGACGCGCCGCAGCTGAGACCGTTCTTCACTACGTACTCACGTGGTACGAGAAGATCGACCTCAACCTCTTAACGCGCATGCGCACTGGATCCAAATGGACCAGTGACCCGGAGTGGGTAGCTCGGCGCAAGGCTTGCGCCCACAGCCTCATCGAATATGCTCCCATTCACGAATAGACTGAGGGACCGAGCTTCCTAGAAGTCACCGGTGACGAAAACGCTGAGAATGTTGAAGATGGGTTGGATGAGGACGAAGAGGGCGATGCCTTAGACATTGAAGACAGCGAAGATGACGTCGAACTTCCTCCTCCTGCTGCTCCTTAAGTGAAAAAACTTTGAAGTTTATCAGATCCCCGGTATGCCGGGTGGAATTGTATCCAGTACACATGTGATATTTTGCTACTAAGTTTTTATGCCCGATTAACTTGGGCGTAGTCCCCGAGTTTCCTTTTCTTGTTCGTCCAATCTTTTGGCTCGGCTCGTGTCTACCTTGATTCGGTTTTACGACTTACGAATCTGAGCTTCAAAAATTGTCTTAACAATACTAGGAAACTTTTAGGCTTAGCTCAAAATAAATCAGCATAATAAAATAAAAACAAACAAGGTTAGTTCGAAAAACAAATGTCGGCTCGATTAAGTTCTTTTCCTTACTCGTTTTTCATGTGCTACGCAATTCCAAACTTGTTCCCTTGCTTGCCATGAAGCCAATTCTTGTTGGACAGCAGCAAGTCGAAGAGTTGGGTTTTTGGTGCTCACACACTACTAATCCGAGTTAAGTAGAACAACTTACTCCAGCTGACGCACAAATAACAAAAGACAACAAATATTATTAAGGCAGTCCCCGAGTTACTGCTCGAGGCGCCAACATTTCATTGATAAGCTCATTGTCGGCATTCATACCGACATATGAGATGACTCGGATACATACACTTCTCTGCTAAGTGTAGAAAGGACGAAGTAGAGCTACATTCCACAGACGCTTAGATTCCTTGCCGGACCTGTACGCCTTGTTCTTTACCTGTGGCTTTGCATCTATAAGATAATAAGAATCATTGTGCAATGCTTTGCTCACAATGAATGGCCCTTACCATGGAGGAGTTAATTTATGCATGCCAGCAGTATGTTGTACCAACCGGAGCACCAGATCGCCTTCCCGGAAAACTCGGGGGCTTACTTTCCGGCTATGATAGCGTCGGAGACTTTGCTGATATATGGCGGATCTGGACAATACCAATTCTCTCGCTTCTTCCAGCAGATCAACATCATTTTGTCGGGCTTCTTGCACTTCGGCTTCTGTGTATTGGGTGACCCTAGGCAAATCATTCTCTATGTCGGTTGGTAATACAGCTTCTGCCCCATATACTAGAAAAAATGGCGTATAGCCTGTTGATCGATTCAGAGTTGTTCTTAAACTCCACAGTACCGCTGGTAGTTCTTCTATCCAGCACCCCGCTGATCTTTCTAGTGGCTCAATGAGCCGGGGTTTTATCCCGGATAATACCAATCCGTTGGATCTTTCCACTTGTCCGTTCGAAGCGGGGTGGGCTACCGAGGCAACGTCCAACCGGATCTTCTTATCCCGGCAGAAACGCGCAAATGCTCCTTCCGCAAAGTTTGTGCCATTATCAGTTATGATACTGTGAGGATAACCGTATCTCAAGATGATGTCTTTGAGAAACATCCCGGCCGTAGCTCCATCACATTTTCTTATTGGCTTCACCTCGATCCACTTTGTCAATTTGTCTACCATGACCAAAATGTGAGTCATATTTCCCCTTGCTGGTTTAAACGGGCCCACCATGTCCAAACACCACACGGCAAATGGCCAGGTGATTGGTATGGTCTTGAGCTCCGACATTGGCATATGTGTCTTGGTAGCATACCTCTGACAACCATTGCACTTTCTCACCAGATCTTCTTCTTGTTCTAAGGCACTTGGCCAGTAGAATCCATGCCGGAAAGCTTTTGCAACCAAGGCTCGGGACGAGGCATGATGCCCACACTCCCCTTGATGTATATCTCGGAGGATGTCAAGCCCTTCTTCCGGGTCAACGCATCGCTGGAGGACGTTGGTTACACTCCTTTTGTATAGCTCGGAATTGATGATTGTGTACACCTTTGCTCTCCTCTGAGTTTGCCTGGACAGCACTTCCTCAGTGGGTAACGTTCTGTCTTTCAGGAATTGAAATATAGGTAGTGCCCAAGCTGGTATTGCTCGCACAGGGAACACATCCTCATCAATTTCCATCTGATCCACCGGCATAACTTCAACCGGATCTCGCTGAGCAGTCCCTGGGTCTCGCGAAGCAGTCCCCAGGCTCGCCGAGGCAGTCCCTGGGTTTCGCGCACCACCTCCCGTGTCAATGTCCATGGGCACGGCTCTGGATTCTGCATCCTCCGGGACGTAAATTGAGTCGGTTTCTGGGGACGGCCTGATAGACGGTTTTCTAAGGTGTTCCAATGCTACCCCCGGTGGAATTGCTTGTCGGGTTGATCCGAGCTTCGACAATACGTCAGAAGCTTCATTTTCCACCCGGAGTACATGGTGAAATTCACATGCACAAGTGCTTCATACTCAGCGACATTGTTTGATGCCATGAAATGGATCTGTAGCACATATTTCAGCTGGTCTTTCTTTGGCGAGGTAAGTACAATTCCGGCGCCTAGCTCGGTTTTTGTTTTAGACCCGTCAAAGTGCATCCTCCAGTAATTCGGATCGGGTAGCGGTGGTTCGTATTGTACCTCAGCCCAGTCCACAAAAAAGTTAGCCACAGCCTGAGACTTGATTGCTTCTCTTCTATCATATTGTGGTGCATAGGGAGCTAGTTCAATTGCCCATTTTGCAATTCTACCACTTGCATCCTTGTTACTCATTATCTCGGATTTGGGAGCCTCACATATTACCTTGATGGGATGCTCCTCAAAGTAATGCTTCAACTTCTTAGCTGCCATATACACACCATATGCCACTTTCTGATAGTGTGGGTAGTTCTGCTTTGAGGCAGACAACACCTCGCTCAGATAATATACTGGCCTTTGCACTGACTTACCCTCTTCGTCACGCTCTACCACAATTACTGCACTTACAACTCGGTTGGTTGCGGCTATATAGAGCAGCATTGGCTCCTTTGATAGTGGAGAGGCTAACACTGGTGTAGTGGCTAACATCTTCTTTAAGTGAGCAAAGGCTTCATTGGCCTGCGGCGTCCAAACGAACTTATCCGACTTTTTCATGAGTTGATAGAGAGGCAATGCCTTTTCTCCCAACCGACACACAAACCGACTTAATGATGCCAGGCAACCAGTGAACTTCTGGACATCGTTAAGACACATCGGCAGTTCCATTCGCTCAATGGCCCGGTTTAGTTGGATTAACTTCAATACCTCGGCTGGAAACAAGGAATCCGAGTAATTTTCCAGCCGGGACACCGAAGGTACACTTTTCTGGGTTAAGCTTCATCCGAAACCTTCTTAAGTTCGCGAACGTCTGCCTGATATCGTCAAGGAGCATCTTGCTTTCCTTGGTCTTGATAACCACATCATCCACATACACTTGTACATTTTGACCTATTTGGTCGTGCAAACATTTTTGCATACATCTTTGGTACGTTGCTCCTGCATTACATAAACCAAACGGCATGGTGCGATAGCAATAAGCCCCATACAGGATGATAAATGCGGTCTTTATTTGATCATCCGGATTCAGAGGTATCTGGTGGAAACAATAATATGCATCAATGAATGACAGCAATTCACATCCAGCAGTTGAGTCTATGACCTGATCTATCCTAGGCAGTGGAAATGGATCTTTTGGACACGCCTTGTTCAGGTTCGTGTAATCGATACACATATGCCAAACCACTGCCACATTCGGATCATCCTTCTTCTTCTCCACCAGCACCGGATTAGATAACCAATCCGGATAAAGAACTTCCATGATAAATCCTGCAGCCAACAATCAAGCTATCTCATCTCCGATGACTTTCCTCCTATCTTCGGCGAAGCGGTGGAGAGGTTGCTTCACCGGCTTTGCTCCGGGTCTCACATTCAAAGAGTGCTCGGCCAACTCCCTCGGAACACCTTGCAAGTCCTGTGTGGACCAAGCAAAAATGTCCTGATTCTCATGGAGGAAGTTGACGAGCTCGCTTTGATATTTGTCATTTAACCCGACACCAATTGTTACGGTGTGCTCTGGGAACATATCATCAATAGGCACCTTCTTGGTATCTTTCGTGGCTTGGAATGAGACACTCCCATGCGGGTTACTCAGCGCCGGCATATACTGCTGCGCGGACTGAGCCAATGCCATCACCTCTTGAATTTTTCTTTTCTCTTGCGCGATCACGAGTGACTTGGCTAGATTAGACCCGGCCGACGCACACTCAATGGAACGTCGGAAATCTCCAGCAATAGTAATCACTCTGTTTGGCCCGGGCAACTTCATCTTTAAGTAACTGATGTGACAACTTGCCATGAACTTGTTCAGTGCTGGTCTTCCGAGTAACGCGTGATACACACTTTCCAAGTTCACCACTTCAAACTCCAAATTCTCAGTTCGGCAGTTATCTCTTGTGCCGAACAATACGTCAACCCGGACCTTGACTATGGGGTCACAAGAAATGCCGGGCACAATACCATGGAAAGTTGTCCTTGTAGCCTGGAGCATGTTCTCCGAGATACCCAACTTGCGCATTGTATCCGCATACATGCTATTAATGCTACTGCCATTGTCAATCAGTACCTTGGAGAACCTTACATTGATGTTAGGCCCAATGAATGTCGGATCCAGCACTAACGCATACGAACCAGGACTTGGCATAAGCTTGGGGTGATCTTTAATGCTCCAGGTGATTTCTTGGTCCGACCAAGGCATATACCTCGTCACTACTGGCATTACCGCATTCACCTCCATATGTCGGCGCTGCAAGCTCTTTCTGTCTGTTTCCTCAGTGGTAAACACACAGTAACTCTAATGATGCTCTCTGTACTCATTCCTCCCCTCATTTCCGGGGTACCTCTGATCCGGCTGATGCTGGTTTTCTACCCGATGCACTGCATCCCTTCTCTCATGGTTATCATACCTCGGCGGAGGGGAAGGCAACATTAGCTATTGCGTATTCGCTCTGGAGAGCAATTGCTGACGGGTTAACTCCTGCTGAGTTTGATCATTCCGAGGTGCCTGAGCATTCCCCGAACCACCTTGTTCTATTTTACGCATCCACTCACATTGCCTCGTCGTATGACCTACTGGGTTACTCGGATTTGGCGTGTGAAATTTACACGGCTGATCCAACATCGACTCATAAGTGTACCTCGGACGGTCCTTCTTTTCTTGCCACTGTTTCTTCTGCTCTGGCGTCCAAGTTTTCTTGCCATCATTTCTTGATGTCCATTGTCCCCCTCCAGTTTTCTGATGTTGATTGCCTCCTGCTCCAGGCTGATCTTGATTCACAGCTGCAACTTGTTGCGAACTGTACCGGTGATAAGGTCTGTCATCTCTTCTTTTTCCTCTGTAATCATTCCTCCAGGATGATCCGGCTGCATCTCTCTGGTAGTATTCCTCATTTGACTCATTTGACACAAGCCTGGGTTGAGTCAGATCACCCAAAGCATATGAATCAGCAATCCGGATCATCTCTGCCAATGTGGTTGGCATTTTCCTTTGCAATTTCTGCCACAGCTCACTTGCATATCTGCACCCTTGCGCAAACCACGCTATGGCCTGTGACTCTATCACACCCTCACACGAGTTTCTCACGGTACACCACCAGGTTAAAAACTCCCGGTTCGTCTCGCTTGGCCTCTGCTTACACATAGCTAGGGTCTGTGGCCTATTTGGCCTCTGATACGTACTTGAGAAATTGCTGATAAACATTTCCTCAAAATCGATCCAGCAGTTAATACTTCCGGGCGGCAAATTGTTCAGCCATACCCTTGCTGGCCCCTCCAACATCTGGGGTACGTATCTCACAGCCCATCTCAAGTTGCATGTAGCAATTTTCACAGCTGTAGCATAGTTTATCAACCAATCCTACGGCTTAGTACTGCCGTCATACGTCTTTGTGCCTCTGGGTAACTGGAAGTTAGGTACTGGCGGCTCCTTCATGATCCGGGGCCCAAAACACGCAGGACCCGGTGGACCTTAACATTCGATCTATTCCGACCTATACAGTCGATCCAGTTTCAACCTGGCATCATCAGGCATCAAATCCCTGCTTGCCAATCTTGACCCTATCACATGATAATCCGGCCTTGGCTATCCTTCGTTCACCATTTCCGAATCTCCATCATTATACCGGTCTTGCTCTTGTGGAGCAGATCTCTGTTGCATACCTTGGCCGACACTTTGCTCTTGCCTTGGTATATTCCGCTGCTGCGTTTGTCCTGCACCTGCCGAGTTTCGCTGTCCGGCATTGCCGTTTATAGCATTTCCTTGACCGGCATTGCCTTGGTCGCGGTTACCTCGGCCAGCTTCACCTCGGCTCACACTTTGTCGATCATCATTTTTCTGTACTTCTTTTCCTTTCCCTGCCGTGTTGGGTCATACGTGACGATCTGTTTATTCCTTCTGGCCGAGGTTACTACTTATTCTCTCCTAGAACCACCATGAGGAGACGATGCGGCTCCAGCGGATTTCTTCGGGTTACCCACCGCTGAACGAACGATCTTGGAGGCCCCAGCTCTCTCTGGGTTAGCCCTGAGCAATTCCTCATTTTGCCTGTTCGCGATCCGAACCAACTCATTGACCCTATCTTGCTGTCTCTGACGGGCCTCACCCGTTAGACCCTCTAACTCGGATGCAGCAGCGTCTGCTGCCCTAAGGTTCTTAGCTGGGGTACTATACCTCGGCAGCCCCATGGACAAACAGTTCTCTGACTCCTCAATCCTAGTGTCTCCGTCTTTGTTCATTTCACTCATGAGATTTCTCCCTTCACTTTTACAGCATCAATTTTGTTTAACTTTGCATACTCACGCAGCGTCATGTTCAACGACTGCTGAGCTGCGGCTATCTTTTTTGCACCCTCTAGTATTTTTTTCCTAGTTTCCTCTAGCTCGGCCTGTGCCTGAGCCGGATCTACTGCTGCTACTACAGGGTTTGCCAAGCTATCCATCGCTTCCCGCAGCACATTCTCAGGCCTCTCTAGTGGAGGACCTCTACCTTTCCTCGGTGCCTTAGGCGTTACCTCCGGATCTGGTGCCAGATCCTTTCTTGCGCCTGCACCAGGCGCAGTCATCATCAGCTCAGCACGGTCCGGGGAGCGAGTGATACGCGCCCCGTGAACCACGCTAAGGGGTGGCTCCCCTGCCTCGACGACATGCCGTGGATGAACGCACGACACATCAACAGCAACGTAGACCTTGTGTGCGCCGAGCTTGACGAAGAGGCCGTTGCGCGGAAGCGGGCGCGTGCCGAAGCAGCCAGCGTTGTTGCTGACAAAGTCTAGCGCTCCAAAGCGCTGAACGAGCCCGGAGACGACGCGTTCGCCGGTGCCGATGAGGTTTCCCGTCCGGATCTTGACCCTTGCTAGCGCCGCTAGCCCCACGGTGGGCGCCAACTGTCATGGTGGTGTCACGGCAGATGCCATGGATAGGCTAAAGGTGGGGACTAATATGCACTAGGGGAATCCAGGGAGGGATAGTGAGGTGATTCCTCACACAGAAGTTATACTTGAATCACTTCCAAGGTTTACAAGTGCTCCTAGAGCTGTCTTGGGGAGAGGAGGAAGAAGGGACTCTCTTACTCTCGCCACTAGCTAACCCGTACAAGACCGACCCATAGAACCCAACCTTTCTAGAGAGGCCCTAGCCCTCCTTATATAGGGGTGGCTAGGTCTCCACTTAGGGCACACGTGGAGGCATATTCCAGGGAATATGCCTCCTCCCAAAATAGTAAGCTGACCGGGTTACTTTTCCCCCGCGTCATCCATGCAGAGGCTACATGAGCCTCTGTGGCGCCTGCGTCACCCTACATTGGCTTCGTCACCTTTGACGGCCACGCCTCGCTGGTCCTGCCTCTGTCCGCTTCGCTCATGCCGTGTGTACCGGGGCTACTTTTGACCAGCGAGATTCCTTCCTTCTCCTAGAAGCTTGACATGACCCGGATCGTAGTTGATCGGGCCTCACCCGTTCCTGCATGAAAGTTAGATACATCCTTCCGACTTACGGCTTAAGTCGGTTGAGACCAAGTTAGGTGGACGCCCCCTGGTCCGGGTTACTCCGTGATTCGGCCTGCCTTGAGGTGGCCTGGCCAGCATCCGCTTTGACCTTGCCGAACCTCGGCTAACTCGGCCTTTATACCCCGGCATGACCCTACCCGGGGGTATCCCCCCAACACAGCCGGTACAGACAAACAAGTTTCAAACAAGACAGAATAAACAAATACACCCGGCATCCCGAGGTGATAGCTAAATGGAGAGGCCTTTGCCATGCGGAGAGTCTTGGACGGTAGCAGTCTCAGGCGGTGGAGGAGGCGCTGTGGTCGATCCGGTTCCGTCGCCGCCAGCAGCCAGCTGCATCGAGGCTTCCGCATCCAGAGTGCCGATGGACTCCGAGTTGGTGAGCACCTCATCGGGATCCACATAGTCAGCAATCTTGATGGCGGAGGCCTGGAGCTCCAGATGGGCCTGGCAGATGGCGGCAAGGTTGGCGCCGGCGCGGAAACCCCCGTCGATCTTCTCGACGTGGGCGTCCTTGTACCACGAGAGCATGAGGGCCAGGGCCATCTTTGCTCCAGCTCGCACTGCCAAATCTCGCAGCCGGTCCACGGTAGCCGGTACCTCTCCCACCTTCGCGGCCAGCTGCGCCATCGTCTCCGGGATCGGAGCGTCCGGCCATAGGAAGGAGAAGACGGTCTACGCTGCCTGGTAAAGCTTGGCAGCTTCCTCGCTGGGAAGGACGACGAGCTCCTGGGCTGTCGACTGCGGTCCCGGCCAGTTCTCCTGCAGCCAGTTGTAGGCCAGTAGGTCTATGCCGGGATAAAAGGCTGTTAGAAAAAAGATAATCAGATCCGGCTACCGGATTCGGAAAGACGGGAGGAGACGGAAAAGGAAGCTTACCCTTAGCCATATGCCCGACTTGCAACAGCTCTTCCACCAAGGCTTTCTCCTTCATTGCCAGCCTCTTGATTTCCTTCTCTTGATCCTTGTTCTAGGCCTCGAGAAGGGTGAAGGCATTGATCCGGCTGGCGAGCGAGGTGTCGCGCTCCTTGACGGTGGCCTCCAGAACATCCACCTTGGCGTGCCAATCCTTGTTCTGCAGCCGCAGCATGGAGTTGGACATGCTCAGCCGGTCGTTCGCATTCTTCAAGTGTTCGATCTCCCACTGAGCGCACACAAGGATAGCTACGACAAAACCGACTATCTTAAAAAAAGGGACGATTCCGGATGAAGCAAACTTACTCTAGGAGGTTCCGTTGGCAGCAGCAAGCTTCTGCTCCAAGGACCGATTCTCGCCTCGAGCAGCCGGATCTCCTTCACCGCCAGCTCGAGGGTGGTGGCAAGATTCGTCAGCGAAGCAGCGGAGGAGGCGTCATCATCCACGGCATTGGCGGCCAGAGACTCCTTTGCCGCAACCACCGCCGTCCTCCATTCCTCCCCCGGCTCGTCGTCGGAGCTGTCTTCACCGACAACTACGAGCTCCTTGCTGGTGGCCGCCCTCCCCCCGCAGAAGAGCCATCCCCGCTCTGCGAGGTGGTCTCAACCGTTCCCGGCTAGACCACCGCGGCCGGTTGGGGACCCCATGCTCCGGCTGAGGCAGCCGATTCAGCTCGAGGCGGGGGAGGTGGTGCCTCGAAGGAAGGAGGGGCGGAGGCAGACGTGGGCGGTGCGCGGGGGTGGCGACCCAGTCGGCGCCCGTGCCGGGCTCGCGGCCCCAAAAGAGACCAGCGTGCTAAAAAGATAGAAGGAGAGAAAAAGGAGAAAGAAGCAAATAAGCCAAAGGCAAACAAGAAAAAGCGAAAGAAGCGGAAGACAGTAAAGGCGCCCGGAGAAGGACTTACCCCTGTACCACCGGGGGCGACCATTTCTTCCGGCCAAGGCGGCTCGGGGGAAGGGCGCTGGTTCGGCTCCTCTTAGGCGCTGGACCAGTTGGAGCCACTTCCGCCAGCGCCAGACTGGCTGGAGTTGCCGTCCGTCGTAAGGCGCCGTGCCGGCTCGGGGGCCGGCGGGCCTCTTCCCCCTCATCGACCTCTGCATGGGGATCAGCGTCCGGCTCATCGTTCCAGCCGGGGAAGGCGTCCCCATCCCCGTCCGACTCCTCGCTTGACCGGCAAGCGCGCGACTCGGGCAAGTCAAGCGTGAATGTCTGAAGAGGGGCATCGCCCTCCTCACGAAGGATGCAGGGGAAGATCTGTGGAGTACAAGAGATTAGTCGGATAAAAAGAAGAAGGGAAGCGTGAAAATTCCGGCTAGAAGGACCTACCCGGGGCGCGCGGTTGTCACGGCTCTAAGGGGCCACCCCGAACTTCCAGCCTTCCGGCAGCCGCTATTTGGTGATGGTCCACACCCACTCCTTCAGATTATGGAAGCAGGGGTCGCGGCGAGACAGCCAGGTCGGGTCTAGATGGCCAGAGTAGAAGCACATCTTGTATGCTCGCTGCTGTAGCGGCATCATCAGCTGGGACATCCAGCTGAGGGTGATATCCAGGCCGGTTAGACATGCGGTGACGAGGGCGCGCGTGCGTTGCAGCATCACATCCGACTCCGTCTTCTCGCCGTAGATCTTTAGGTCCCAATGCTGCCGGCTAGATTCCACGTCCTGGAATGCCCAAAGATTGATTCGGTCGACGGCGGTGAGATTACGGGCGTAGAAGTATGACTGCTTCCATAGTCGTATCGTGTCGTGCAGCAGGAACTTCGGGTAGCCGGTCTACGTGCGGGAGTAGATGGAGGCACCGCTGTAGACGACCAGCGGCCCCTTCGTGAACTGGACCTGCGGCCGGACTCGGAAGAGCCGGCAGAAGAGCCCGAGATCTGGTTGGATCCCGAGGTAGCTCTCGCAGAAAGCTATGAAGTGCGCCACTGTGCCAATCGCGTTGGCGCCGAGATGGTGGAGGCGGAGATCGAAGAAGGCGAGGAAGGTGAGGAAGAACGGGTGCACCGGCAGCACGAACACCCGTTCCCCCTCCGCTGGATGCGGCGACACATCCCCCGCCGGCGCAATCCGCACCGCCACTTCCTCCTCCGACGGCAGGACGCGGGTGGCGCGATACTTTTGGATGTGGTCCTCCGTGACGGAGGATCCACACCAAGCTCCGCGCTCAGTGGCCTTCTCCGGTTCGCTAGGGGGCGCGGCGGTGGATGAGTGGCGGTGGCCCGTACCACCGACCATGACAAACGGGCGGCACGGCGGGCTACAGTAGGAGCGGCAACGAAGCACAGAAGGCAAGAGTGCAGAAGAGAGGAAGGCAACTGGGAGCGGGGGGAAGCGAAGGGAGGAACTGCCCTCCCCCGGGTGCCCCTTTAAAGGCCCGGAAGGGCAACCGTCCGCGGCACCACGCGGCATCCATCGAGGCGCTTCCCACCCGAACCGCCGCCCTAGATCCTGTGTGCAGATGCGGGGTGCGCAGAAGATCCTAGAGCGAGAACCAAAGCGTCAGGCGGCAGTTTCCCGAGGCGACGTGCGACGGGATGTTCCACTGCCCGCCGTAGAGCAATGATGGTGCGTGCGCGCGTGGCTGGCGTCAGCACTGACGTCACGGGTAGCGCAACCGCTAGGCGTAGCCGGCCAAAAATTCAAAATGAAGAGGGAGCGCACACACATTTCACCTAAGGGCGAAATCTACATGCGCTCGGGGGCTAGTGTCGGGGGCAGGACCTTCGGATACCTCAACCGGACAAGAAATACAGCAGTCGGATCTTGTCCGGCTAGCCAAGCGCAGCCGAACAAGGCAAGTCAAGCCGGCTACCGTGAGGTAGCCGGAGCGGCAGGAAGCAGCCGGCTACAGCAGTGTAGCTGGAACCAATCAACACGACAAGGCGACGTACATCACAGTGCGCGGTACGGCCCGTACGACGAGAAGACTAGAACCTACTCGGCCATACCGAAGACTTTGCGGGGATGACGCGGGAATAGTGGCCCGATGCTGATGATAGGCTCCCACGGTGTTCACTATTCCCACAACAGCCATACCGCTCGTACTTTGATGGGACACGGTTGTACCAGATACTATAGATGACCAGCCGACTGGGGCCCACCCATTGGGCCTGCCAATCGGACTGGCCAGTGAGACCGTTGCCTCTCTGCCTATATAAGGAGAGGCAAGGCCTCAGTAGAAAGGGTTGGTCATTGTGCATTTAAGGCAGTAGCAAGAGAATACAGCTCGAGGAGCACTTGTAGCTCGTATATCGCTCATAGTCAGATCGGCAGGAGTAGGAGTTTTACCTCACCATGAGGGCTCCGAACCTAGGTACTTCCTGCGTCCAGCTACGCTTGCTTGTATCCAATCCCGCATGCAGACACTATCGATAGCTTCCCTGCTAGTCCCCATACCTCTATCTAACCTTCTTAGGTACTGTCGTTCCCAATACAACGACAGGGTGCGTGGCCAACATCGCGTATTTGCAGAATCAAGAGATGCGACCATCCGAGGAGGGACTCGGCTCGGGCCTTGAGTTTATGGCATAGCCAGTTGTTTTGTCGACTCCTGTTGGAGGACTCAATAGAATAGCTCAATATAGTCTGACATCCTTGTAAGATGTAGAAAATGCAAACAATTGTGAAGTATCTATATCTGGTAAGAATATTTGCCAGTTGGCTTGTAAAGTAAAATTCCATTGCCAATCAAGTCGACACTTTTGCACTATATGCTAGGCCTTTTCGTTAGCCTGATTACCCTTAGTCTTGGTACCTCGCCGAGGTACTCGGAGTTCAAGGATTCGACGATCAGGTAGAATCAGCTACTCGGGCTGTCGCATATGAGTTGCTCGAGTGCGTGGAGCCGATGGAATATTAGGTTACTCAAAGAGGGCTGATGACCCACAAGTATAGGGGGTGTATCGCAGTATTTTTGATAAGTAAGAGTGTCGAACCCAACAAGGAGCAGAAGGTGCTGGCTAGTGGTATGGATCAGGAATTCTCTGCAAATACTTAGCAAGCGGATTTTTAGGGGTTTTTGATAAAGCAAGTAAACAAAGTACGAGTAAATAAAAGACAATAGGAATAAATGCAGCAAGTGGCCCAATCCTTTATGCAGCAAAGGACAAGCCGGTTGTATTACTTAAGATGACCAAACGTTCTCGAGGACACATGGGAAGACTATCAAGTGATTTTGCTTTATAGTTGATTAATCTTCTTTAGCTTGCTAAGTGTTGTGTGGGTGAACCTGTGCTAATGTACCGACCTTCCTAGGACTAATACATACTTGTGATTATACCCCATGCAAACATCCATAAGTACAAGAAAGTAATTAAGGTAGAAACCTAACCACATCTTTAAACTCTAAGACCCTTACGTCCCTTGTCCAATCGTTTCCTAATGGGGGTTCAGGTTTCTGTCACTCTGGCAACCCCTATGATTAGTAGCAAAATACACAATGCATTCCCCTTGGCCCATATAGGTGAAGTGTCATGTAGTCGACGTTCACATGACACCACTAGAAGAAGTGCACCACAACTTAAATATCAAACTATTGAATCTTTCTCAACACAACTCCACTACTAACAACATGACTTCTCCCATGTCCTCAAGAACAAAACGAACTACTCACAAGACATCATATGGATCATGATCAGAGATGGAATAATGATGTATAACAATCTGAACATAAACAATAATTCAATGGTTCCACTCAATAGCATCAACTACAAAGAGGAATCAACACCGGGAAAGTTTCCCCTAAGAACTATGCAAGATTCAACCAATTGTTACAGCAATATGGAGATGGTGCTGAGGGTGATGATGGTGGTGATGATGATGATGATGATCCCGATGAAGTCCAGCTTGATGGTGGTGTTCATGGCGACGATCCCCCCTCTCTGGGAAGGAATTCCCACGGCAGAAATCTATCTGCTGGAGAGATCTTTCTCTCTCGGTGTTTTCCGCCCCGTAGAGGCGGTGGAATCTTTCTGTGGTTGCTCCCCGAATCTTAGTGTTTCGGGAGGATAATATACGGCAAAGGGGAGTGCCAGGGGTGGACCAGGGCAGCCACACCACCTGGTGGCGCGGCCCAGGGTGGCCCACGCCAAGGGGTGGTGTGGGCCCCTCTGGCCCATCTCCAGCTCCCCTTTTGGCTTCCTTCGTCTTCTGGAAAAATAGGATTTTCCATATATTTTCCCGGATTTTCTGATCTTCGTGAATTTTGCCTCCAAACAGCACCTTTTCCATCTGAATCCGGACTGCAGCGGTCCATGCTCGAAAAGTCATCAACCATGGAAAAACAGATGAAATAACATAAGTATCACCTGTCAATACGAAATATATCAATAAATAACAGTGAATTATGACATAGAATAGTGATGCAAAATGAACGTATCAACTCCCCCCAAGCTTATACTTCGCTTGTCCCCAAGCGAAACTGAGCTCAATAAACATGGCCTCAGGTTTATGGAGTGAAGAGTTGATAAAAGAATACGGACAAGAAGCATCACATTCATCAATACATAGATCATAACAGAAGACAACTCACTATTATATATCTTAACTTGTAATAAGTAGAGGAAACACAATAAAGATACATAAAGTAAATTGTAATTGGTAATGGCAAACTTAGCTCTTGGTCGAAGAATAGTTGATAATTTGCTGGAGTTCACAAATAACTGGTTTTCAATGATAGCTTTCAAAGTAGTAAACATCAAGATAAGAGCAATGTGCAAAACAAGGAACATAAGAAACATGATTTGAATAAATCATCATATGAATGAATGAAACACAACAACTGAAAATACTTGTTGAGATAGAGAGGAATAGGTTTACTGACTCAACTACAAAGTAAAAGAAAGGCCCTTCGCCGAGGGAAGCAGGGATTCCAAGTCTCATAAAGAACTCCCAAAAATTATGATACTTACTAGCTTTCAGCTCTCATTGCCCCTATCATAGGCATATTTAGTTGATTAAGGTTAAAGTGATGAAATATGAGGATATGCATTGATAAGTTGTAAATTGAGAATCTCATGTTCCTTGAATACGAGGGCCGCTCCTCATGCTACTCAAGTTTAGTAACCGGTAAGTTTTTGTCATCGTAAGCATATGTGTATCATAGAGAACCGCCAACGGGGTACCCCTTGCCCGATTATACGGAAGAATCCCCATTTCAAAATGACAAGGCAAGCAGAGAACAAGCATCTCAGCAATCTTCTTATTTACCATGGGAATATGGTGCTTTCCTCTTTTCATAGTATCTCTTTTTTTCTTTTATCATTTTCTCAATCTCTATCTCTTTTTTATAAGAAGAATGCTTCATAGATACTCGTTACTGTTATGGTGCAGGTTTCCACCATGTCAGCATGGATTAGACCAGCGGCCCAGGCGTTTCTCTAACACATATGCATAACTCCATGGACTTACAAGCTCCCCTTTCATTTCACACCAACGACATCCATAGACAAAAGAACATGATATCAACTTGGTAAAAAGTACCAGTGCAATGTTGAAAGCGTTCCCCATGACAGCATGGTTCTGCTAATTCACAACTTACAAAGCGCAAGCATATACGCAACATAGGTGAGCACAATGGTTCAAGTTCATTGAGTGCAAGAAAGTAAAGTGTGCCATCAAGTTCGTGAGAGCTTTAATCACTAATTTTCACATAATAAGTTTAATTTGGAAGGTAGAAAAAACACGAATTTACTTGGAATAGCAATAATGCTACTAGGTAGGTATGGTGGACACAAATGGCACATGTTTTGGTTTTAAGGAGTGGATGCACGACAAGAATTCCCTCTCAGTACAGGTTTTTGGCTAGCAAGGCTGGGTAGCAAGTACAAGAGTTGAAGGAAACAAACAAACATATAAATGATAAAGACAAACATGCAATATTCCTTGGAAGCACAAAAGATCTTAACTAGAGAATACTAGACTTGTGAGCAAATCAAAGAAAGAAATATGATGAAATTATTTTTCTTTAGAGTACTTTTATCTTTTTCATTCAACTCTCAAAAATAGTGTGCTACTGACCGATCCAGGTTTGCCAAAACCAACTAAATTAAATCAATGATCCCAAAGTGATACCAATACTAACAACAAGATCAATCATATAACCACGAATTGAAAACTAATATAAGCTATGCAAAAGAGTGAATGATAGAACTTCTCGTTAATATTCCATAACGGCAACTCACACCAAGGGATACATATCTAACGAGAGAGGGGACACTTCCATAATGCAAACCATCCTACATAATAACTCCCCTATTCATGATATGACTCTACTAAAAAGTTAAAAAGATAGAAGATAGTGATGTGATACCATGGCACTCCCCCAAGCTTGGAACAAACCAAGGGGATGCCAAACCTGATGATGAATTACTCCTTCGGTGGTGGTGGTATCCTCTTGATGAGCTTCTTCACCAATTTCCCCAAGTCCTCAATCTCGAAGGTGAGGGTACGAATCAACCCCGAGTTGTGCTCGATGCAGTGCATGATCATGTCAGATTGTGGATCCCAGCTCTTGTGATTCTTTTTCCGCTCCCCTTCCTTGCGGTCTTCTTTTCCTGCATGGTTATGGATAAAGGTATGGAAGGGACTCTTGGTGCTTGTAGAAGGCGTCCGTGGTGCCAAACAGTGACGCGCAGGCTTCCCTCCAGTTGACATCCGTGTAGTCCTTCTGATCCTGGTAGGGTTGGCCACCACTCCAATGCTTGCAATGGTAGTGCCGGTGTGCTTTGCCTCCTCTTCACCTTCACTCTTGATCTCCTTCTCTTGCCCGGGGTCTTGGAGATCCTCCTCCATAGGCTCCTTCCCTTTATCCTTGGCGGACACCATTGTGCTTCTAAACTTTCAAAGAGTATGTCCTGACAGAAACAGATCGAAACAAAAACACGACGAAAACACGATATACGAACTTGGGGGATCCGGGGGATTATATATTACGAAGTTTCATATCGAAAGGAAGGTACTGGGAGAAAACGAGTCGGAGGCGGAGTCCGGGGTGGACTCACCACCTGGTGGGGCGGCCAGGGGTGGGCCTGCACCACAGGGTGGTGTGAGCCACCCTGGCTCCGTTTCTGTCCCTTTTTCGTTTCGTAGCTATCCTTATTGACTAAAAACTGCAAAAAATATAGTAGTATAGTATTTTCGCGAACTTTTCTTACCAGAACTGTTACCTATTTGAAAACAGACTCTGCAGGTCCTTGAATTTGGTATCTAGTAGATTCTTCCGGAGTCATCACCTAAATAACATCAATATATTCATCTTCATACACTTGTTACTTGAGTCATAAAACCCTTCTCTTCATTATTACACCATTATCTCCACTTTCTGGAAATTTCTTTCACACAAAACCTCACACAGTTCTCATTAGCAACATTAGTATAAGTGAAGTGATAAAAACTTTTGAGTCCAACTTCAACTGAAAACCATCAAAACAAAAGCTACTGTAGAAACTCCTTCCGAAAACCAAAAAATAATTCAAAAAGGAAATCGAATAAAGAAGCAAATGCAAGAGTGGCAAAATCTGTCAAAACAGACCAGCAGGTAAAGATCATTTTTTTAGAAAATCTTCTGTTGCTGAAATCAAAAGTACAAAACTAACGAAAGTTAAATAATAACCTGGGGCAGAAGCACAAAAAATTACAGCTCAATCTTACATACAGAGATCTCTCATGAATTTTTATGGTGAAGCACAAAAATCTTTTTCGGGACAGCAACTTCCCCAAATCTTACTTCTCTCTCATTAGAGGTTGATCTTGACACAAAAACCAAACAAAATGGATAAATAGCGGTTATTACCAAAGTAATAACTTCCAAGACTCAAAGAAACAAACACAAACTGAAAGCAAAAACAAATTGGGTTGTCTCCCAAAAAGCTCTTTCTTTATAGCCATTAAGATATGCATGATAGTTTTGAAGATGCTCACATAGGAATATGAATTGAAGTGAAAGAGAGCATTAAGAAGCAAAAATACACACATTTAAGTCTAACCCACTTCCTATGCAAGAGAATTTCATAAACAAACAAGTTGTTGAAACCAGAAGCTACTAGCATAGGAAGGCAAAAGAAGTGCAACATAAAAACTTTCAGCATAAAACGAGGAAACTTGATATTATTGAGATGCATAAGAACACTTTTCCCTCTCTCATAATAACTTTCAGTATCATGCATAAACTTAACGATATAGCTATCACAAGGACCATCGAAGCAATGATTGCTTATTCTAACAGAAAACACAGGAATACTATCTCTCATAACATTATTTTGTGAAACAATATTAGAGGTATCCTTACAAAGGATAGTGTGTCCCTCTTCTACATATTTAGTAACAAAGTCTTTCACATTTTCTATAATAGGTTCATCAACCATTTGTTTATCAGGTTCAACAGCTTTATGTGTACTTACATTAACCATACTAGCTATCATAGAATGTTCCTTTATCTTAACTGGGAAAGGCATCTTCTCAATATAAGGTTCAGGTAAAACATGATTAGCAGGATAAACTTTAGTATTTCTTGCAGGAACACTCTTAGCAACATATTTATAAGGCTCATGATACTTATTCCACTTCTTTTTAGGCACTTCAATGTAAGAAGCAAAAGCCTTAAAATAAGAAGCAATAGCTTGAGAGTCCAGACCAGAAGCATTTTTAATATTTTGAAAGTCATCAGTTCCCATAAAAGATACAATGCATTCATAATTGTAATTTATACCTGAATTTCTACCTTTGTCATTCGCCCAAGCTTCAGCATTGTCTTGAATACGGTCCAGAAGATCCCATTTAGCTTCTTCTTCCATGCGAGTAAATGATCCAGCACAAGAAGCATCCAATAAATCCTTATCATGTAGAGGGAGCCTTGCATAAAAGTTATTAATAATAATATGGTGGGGAGCTCATGAATGGGACATTTGAGCATTAATAACTTCAATCTCCCCCAAGCTTGAGCTGTACTCTCTCCATCAAGAGGCCAAAAGTTGTATATTTGATTCCGATCTTTATGAATCTCACTAGGAGGATAAAACTTTGAATAAAAGAGAGGCACTATTTCCTCCCATTCCAGAGCTTGACCATTCTTCAGCAGCTTATACCATTCCTCAGCTCTTCCTTTCAGTGATGATGAGAATAACTTCATCTTAACTTGATCTGTAGTAATACCTGCACACTTGAACAACCCGCATAATTCGTGTATAAAGAGCAAATGATCACCGAGATGGACAGTTCCATCCCCAACATAATAGTTATCCATAACACGATCAATAATTCTTGTAGGTACTTTAAAAACATCATGCTCAGCAGGTGGTGGCTTATCTACTACCTTAGCAGTGGTAGTAGCATTACCAAATAAGAAACTCAGCGAATTATCCATAACGAAAATAAAGTAACTAGCAGAAGTAAACAATACTCACAGCAGAAGTTTCATTTACCAGTTCCACTCTCCAATAGCGCTTCACTCCACAACAACGGCGCCAGAAAATAGTCTTGATGACCCACAAGTATAGGGGGTGTTTCGCAGTATATTCGATAAGTAAGAGTGTCGAACCCAACGAGGAGCAGAAGGTGCTGGCTAGTGGTACGGATCAGGAATTCTCTGCAAATACTTAGCAAACAGATTTTTAGGGGTTTTTGATAAAGCAAGTAAACAAAGTACGAGTAAATAAAACACAGTAGGAATAAATGCAGCAAGTGGCCCAATCCTTTATGCAGCAAAGGACAAGCCGGTTGTATTACTTAAGATGACCAAACGTTCTCGAGGACACATGGGAAGACTGTCAAGCGCTTTCGCTTCATATAGTTGATTAATCTTCTTTAGCATGCTAAGTATTGTGTGGGTGAACCTGTGCTAATGTACCGACCTTCCTAGGACTAATACATACTTGTGATTATACCCCTTTCAAACATCCATAAGTACAAGAAAGTAATTAAGGTAGAAACCTAACAACAACTTTAAACTCTAAGACCCTTACGTCCCTTGTGCAATGGTTTCCTAACGGGGGTTTAGGTTTCTGGCACTCCGGCAACCCCTACGATTAGTAGCCAAATACACAATGCATTCCCCTAGGCCCATATAGGTGAAGTGTCATGTAGTTGACATTCACATGACACCACTAGAAGAAGTACACCACAACTTAAATATCAAACTATTGAATCTTTCTCAACACAACTCCACTACTAACAACATGACTTCTCCCATGTTCTCAAGAACAAAACGAACTACTCACAAGACATCTTATGGATCATGATCAGAGATGGAATAACGATGTATAACAATCTGAACATAAACAATAATTCAATGGTTCCACTCAATAGCATCAACTGCAAAGAGTAATCAACACCGGGAAAGTTTCCTCTAAGAACTATGCAAGATTCAACCAATTGTTACAGCAATATGGAGATGGTGCTGAGGGTGCTGGTGGTGATGATGGTGGTGATGATGATGATGATGATCCCGATGAAGTCCAGCTTGATGCTGGTGTTAATGGCGACGATCTCCCCTCTCCGTGAAGGAATTCCCACGGCAGAAATCTGTCTGCCGGAGAGATCTTTCTCTCTCGGTGTTTTCCGCCCCGCAGAGGCGGCGGAATCTTTCTGTGGTCGCTCCCCGAGTCTTAGGGTTTCGGAAGGATAATATATGCTAGAGGGGAGTGCCAGGGGTGGACCAGGGCGGCCACACCACCTGGTGGCGTGGCCCAGGGTGGCACGCGCCAGGGGGTGGTGTGGGCCCATCTCCAGCTCCCCTTCTGGCTTCCTTCGTCTTCTGGAAAAATAGGATTTTCTGTATATTTTCCCGGATTTTCTGATCATCGCGAATTTTGCCTCCAAACTGCACCTTTTCCATCAGAATCCTGACTGCAGCGGTCCATGCTCCAAATGTCATCAACCATGCAAAAACAGATGAAATAACATAAATATCACCTCTCAATACGAATGAATAACAGTGAATTATAACATAGAATAGAGATGCAAAATGGACGTATCAAGGGCGCAGACCCCAAGTGTTGTGAGTGCGAGTTAAAAAAGAATCAGTTCTAAGTAGAGGAAACTTAGATTTATCAGTTGTTGACGTGGCAGATGGACTCCACATGAGCGCGTGACTCACCACCAACTGGCCGACATTGCATCGGGTCACGTGGCGGACGTAGTCGACGCAGTAGGTGGAGTCGACAAGGCAGACACATACTCAATTGCGATGGACAGAGGTCAACCCGCTGGAGTTGGGCAGTCGGTGCAGTAGTGGTAAAGTAGACTATAGCTGCACTAATCCATTGAAGCCAATCTAGTGAAGCTGCATCAAAAAAGGTATAGTACACGGTGGAGTCGAAGCAGTCCTGTAGTTCTTAATCGATCGAAAAACATGGCCTCGTGGTTGTAAGTAGTGTCCTTGATCTCACGTGAAGCATCCATTAAATTTGCTTGCTTCAATTCTTTTTTTCCCAAGACAAGGAAATATGGATACATCAAGTAGTATTTTCCTTGGCAACTCCCTAGATCATATTTTCTTATCGTTGGGAATTAATCCAGTAAAGGATTTGCTTTTAATTCCTTCTGAAATTAGAACACCTCCGTTAGTACGGTTTGTACACGCTGCTCCAGGCACCCCTGATGTTTTGATCGCGTGCATGGCTACGCCTAGCGGCTGCTTCGATGACCAAATCCATGCGTGGATCCTTCCAAAGTAGTATGGATAGACTAGCTGATTTTCAGGATGTGATCCGTTAGAATCAATAAAGTAATGCTTCTTGATGATTCCTTGATATTGTTTCTAGATCAGAGATTAAACTCATGTTGGCTGCTGCCTGCATGCGCGACTAGATTGACACCATGGAAGCATTTTTTCCTCGTGTAACCCGAGCGACACCCACCGACAACCATGGTCGTGACAGGTTTGTTCCCAAGAAGTAGACGAGTCGTAGGTCGGCGGAAATGAGGCCATCGAGATCGCAACATCAGCGCGCCCAGTTCCCACAGACAGCGCCAATTGACGAGGGTTAGACTCATCAATGCCCATTGTTATGGACTTGGGTTTAGAGGAAGAGGGGTGCACTAGAGGTCTTGTTCGGCTAACCGACAAGCAACACGAGACACGATGTTTACCCAGGTTTAGGCTCCCGGATGGGAAACCCTACTCCTACTTGTCTGATGTTGATTGATGATGATCCGAAGGATTACAAGGTCGCCGATAATGGAGGATGCGTAGATTGGATCTGGCGTATGTGTATGCTACGGGTGTTGTCTAGATCTGTTGTGTTCTATCTCTATTGTGGCAATGTCTAGATCTATTGTCTATTGTGGTAGAGGTGGAGAGATTGCCTCCTCGTTGGACCCTCCTAGCCTTTATATATGGGGAGGCTAGGTCTCAGGTACCAATACGAGTTGGTTACAAGTTATATTTGAACTCTAGCTTTGAGATTTCCTTGTCTTGCGCGCTTGGAGTCCGTGTCCATATGGGATTTGTACCACCCAAACTGTCTTGGGCTTTGTGGAACTTGGTAGGTTGTCGAGTGGGCCTTTCGTCAGGCTGCACCAGGTAGGCTGTAGTCGGGTGCCTGTTGGGCATACCTATGTTAGAGACCAATATTCGAGTGAAGACTATCACCTTCTATGATGGTCACATGATAGCAAAGTATCATGTTAGTATCCATCTACTAGAGAAGCTTAGGTCGAGTATGGCCATGCCACTTGGAGAAGGTCGTAGTCAGTTGGTGGCATATAATATTGCATTAGTAGATGCACTAGCCACTATTCGGGAGCATAAGGCTGGATTTCTTGCAGAATGCACATATGCTGTGATTTCTCATGAATCCATGGACTCGAAGTTAGATATGGACCATTTTCAGTTAGTTAAGGAGCATCCGGAGTTAGCTTCCAAGTTTATGGACCAATATAGGCTATTAGTTGAGTCTTTCTATCATACTCACCATCTCATAGTATAAGATAGGGATATTATGCTAGGGGATCTCACTGATCCTAAGGAAAATGGGAGATGTTATAGTAGTAGTGAGTTCGTATCATGTATTGTAGTGTTTGGGAGCCTGATGTATTTAAGTAAGTGAGGTAGCACTCACATGAGACCGTATTATAGTAGTTTTTCATGTATAATGTATTAGCTATGTGATTGTATAGTATATGATGCATATTTGGTTTTTATTTTGATTTGGATCTTGATTTCCGTTGTGTGACTAGTGTTGTACATAAAGTCGAGCTCAGAAAATATGAGCATGATGTAATTATGAGTATTCACTTTGTGTCAAAAAACTAGGGGTTTATGGATACGCGAGTAGGAACCAAGTCTGAACAGCAGCGCTTGGAGCACGAAGCTAAAGAAAAGGTGGATGAAGAAACTAGAGCTCAGGCAGAATTACCACCACCAATGAGGCCATTGATGGAGCAGAAATTCATGCAATACATGCACATGATGTAGGAGTCTCAGAACAAGTTTATGCAAGACCTGATTAGTCCAGTCGTAGCTCAGAGGGAGCCTGAAGGTCGGGGTGTGAGTCTCTCTGATTTCTAGAATGCAAGGCCATTACCTTTTTCGTCAGCCCTAGAACCAATGGATTCTAAGGTTTGGTTGGATGATACAGAAAGGAAACTTAATACTATAGGGTGCAATGATGAGGAGAAGTTTAGGTATGCAACATATCTTTTAACCAAACCTGCAACATCTTGGTGAGAGAATCAGCAAGCAATGCAACCTCCAGGTAGGGAGTATACTTAGGAGGAGTTCAAACTAAGATTACTTGAATATCATGTTCTGGAAAGTGTTATCGAGCTAAAGCGTAGGGAGTTTGTGGAGCTGCAACAAGGTTATTCTAGTGTCACGAAGTACATTCGAGACTTCAGCTAGTTATCACGTTATGATGAAGACGATGTAAGCACGGAGGAGAAAATGAAGAAGCGGTTTATGTGTGGTTTGAATTCATTTGTGAAGATGCAATTGAGGTTTACCAATATGCAGACTTTCCAACAATTTTTATATGCATCCATTACCTTTGAGGATGACTATAAGAATGTCCAAGAAGATAGAATGAAAAGGGCGAAGCAAGATACCAAGAAG
This sequence comes from Avena eriantha, assembly GCA_910589775.1. Taxonomy (NCBI): domain Eukaryota; kingdom Viridiplantae; phylum Streptophyta; class Magnoliopsida; order Poales; family Poaceae; genus Avena; species Avena eriantha. The sequence continues at coordinate 535,250,609 of OU342743.1, read as the reverse complement.
TTCCAAGCAACCAAACCAACCCCAAACCTGAATTTCATGCCGAGATCTCGACCCTCCAATCACAATCACAACAGGGGAGTGCCATCGCCCAGGAACAGTATCATTTCTCACAGCTGTGGACTTCTAGGACATATCAGTAGGGAGTGCAAACAGCCGATGATTATATGTTATGGCTGTGGTCAGAAGGGGCACATGAAGGGTAGTTGTCCCAATAAACCACCAGGTGGATGGCTTGGAAGTGGAGGAGGTGGTAAGGATGGGAAGAATAACAATGGAAAGAGAACCAAACCCTTTGGAAAGCTGAACTGCACTACTCTGGCAGAAGCGGATGATTCTAATCAAGAAGTGATAGGTGTGCTCAATATACTCTCCAATCCTGGAAAAGTTTTATTTGACACCAGTGCAACTACTTCTTTTAATTTTGAGAAATTTTGTGAAAAAATTGGGGTTAGAAGGGCACTATTAGAAAACCCATTGTCCGTGATAACGATAGGGGCACCATAGTAGTAACCCATATAAAGATAAATCAGGTTATCATGATATGTGGAAGTGTTTATTATGTGGATCTCTATGTGATTCCATTAAAAGGAATAGCAGTAGTTCTGGGAATGGATTGGATGACTGAACATGGAGCCCAGATTAATTGTGAAGACAAGACTATCTCAATCAAAACTCTAGGAGGATGAATGTTACTTTACCAAGCTGATCGACACACACATATAGATGTGGATGTACAATTAAACTCCATGAGTAAGGCAAAATTGGAGGATATCCCGGTAGTGAATGAATTCATGGATGTCTTTCCAGCAGAATTATTGGGAATGCCACCTGATCGAGAAATTGAGTTCACCATTGATTTAATACCCGGAATAGAATAGCTCAAGCACCATATAATATGGCCTCGAAAGAGCTGAAAGAGCAAATTGATGACTTAGCTTGTAAGGGTTTCAGTCAAGAGAGTGTATCACCTTAGGGAACTCCCGTCATCTTTGTGGATAAGCACGACGGAGGTCGGCGGATGTGTGAATATTATCACAATCTGAACAATGTTACCATCAAGAACAAGTATCCTTTGCCGAGAATTCAAGATTTGTTTGATCAAGTTAAGGTAGCACATGTATTTTCCAAGATTGATCTTAGATCGAGTTATCATCAAATCAAAATTAAGCACGAGGATGTTCCAAAGACTGCATTTGTCTCAAGGTATGGACATCATGAATATTTAGTCATACCTTTTGGATTGACCAATGCACTAGCAATATTCATGAATCTGATGAACAAGATCTTTATGCCATATCTGGACAAGTTCATCATAGTATTCATCGATGCTATCCTGATATATTCTGTAACACCCTCGCCTGATAAGGCTGAGTTCCTGTGTATAGTGCTAATCCCTGGATCGGTTCACTAGCACACACAGTACAAAATGATACCAAATATAAACGTGCAACATGAATATAACGAATATGATCCAGAATTTACATTATATTACAGCGGAAACAATACAAGGTAGATCTCCATCCTTCAAATGTGCCACGGGCGAACAATTGTTGAGTGGAGTCTCGCGACCTAATACGATCACTCAAAATCGGTATAACCTGCAACATAAAACGTAGCAGCCCCGAAGGGTCAATACTTGGAATGTATGGCAAGTAGAGCTAAGTAAGGAGATAGTATACCTAGCAACTACATGCTTATTTTGGCTAAGTGGAGGCTTTGGCTAGCTTACATTTTCTTAAACAGTTTTACCCTACTTTTAAATCAAGTTTGATCACAACAACCTATTAAGTTCATCCATCAAGTTTTAGTAATTATCAAATTGGAATGAACGAGAACATGTCATAGCACCCATAATTCAGCAACTCAATCATCCATTACCGAGGACATGGCTAAGCAGTTAGTTTTACACCCTGCAGGGGTTGCACAGTTTACCCATATGACCCAGTCGACCCGCTCGTACCATGACACGCATATTGAGTCATGATAGGGAGAAGCCCGTGAAGAGACAGTTCGGGAAGTAGCTCCCCAAGCCCATCCACGCATCGTACCAACCTATCACATTCACTACATCTCTGGATACGAAGAGCTCGGGTCGCCACGACCTACTAAGTCCATCCATCCACCCATAACTCACTGGCATATGGTTGTACACGTAAGCTACCAAATCAAGACACTAATCATTTCTCTGAAACCTGGGTGGCCATCCACAAGTGAGCTACTCGGGTAAACCATAGACATGGGCCCCACATTCACGAACCAAGCAATTACCAATTCCAACCAGAGAGTTCATTGATCAAGTTGTTTTAGTTGAACAAAACATACACAATACCATAGCATGGTGTAGAGCCTTCCCTCGTCTAGATAGCATGGCTAAGCTCAACTAGCATACGACGGCTCAACTACAAGTGGCTCCTACCAAGATACATAGGACATAGCATAGCGATAGTAATTCCTACTCATGCATCTATAAGAAATACACTAAACATGCAGTAGGAAAATAGTAGGACAATTCATGATCAAAATAGCATCTACTTGCCTTTGTTGTAGATGTAGTCGATTAGATAATCCTCACAAATATAATGGTTGCACTCGTCGCACTCAAAAGACTTGCAATCACAATGCTCGCAATCATGGTTGTTGCGATCATAGTAGTTTCACTCCTCGCAATCTATCATTCAAAAGCAAAGACACAACAACATATCATTCAAACATTGCAATCATGCAACAATGCAACAAGACAATAAAACAATGATGATCAAATGCATGGATGATGATTTAATATGTGATAATGGTTGTAATTAGTTATCTAAACAATATTAGATCACATGATACATGCAAAAGTGTTTTAATGCAATATAGTATT
>OU342743.1:534279858-534646746 GCA_910589775.1 Avena eriantha | reverse complement strand
TATTCCTCCAAAATGTGTACATTTCTCATAGTGTGAGTGGAATAAAATGCACGTATCCAATGACGAATACATAGGAGGAGGTTTAAACAATATTAAGGATCAAAAGATTGCCAAAAAATTTAACAAGGTTTAAGAAGCATCAACAAATGAAGCAAGCAATCAAAAGATCCAAAGAACCACTTGACAAAAAGAGCATAAACCAAGGCATAAAACTTGCAATAAACAAATGGTTGAGCACAAGTAAGAGACAACATAGTAGCAGGCTCAACCACAAGGATGTGTGAGATGGCATCACAAAGCATAGTATAAGACTAATGCAAGGATGATCATTGAGCATCAACATAGTCTTCAATGAATGATATTCCTTAGTATGACCATACAACACACAAGAATCAAAGAAGATATCAACAATAGAGAAGTAACATCTCTCATGTGTATAGGTTTCTAAGTGGACAATCTCACGAAGATACTTATCCACAAATAAACATGTACCCACAAAATAGATTAAAAAAAGATCATGATATCCAAAACGAAGTCATCAATACACCAATAAGATCTTTGCTTTATAGCATGGCCAAACGGATCAATTTTGTCTTATTGTATATTGATGAACTTCAACCACAAACATATCAAATATATCACAACTATCACTAAGGGAAAAAGAGATAGTTAGAATGTATTTATAAAGGCAAAAAGTATCACAAAGAACGAATCAACTTTTCAAATTCATCAATATTCCACATGAGAGTACTTTGAGGAAGAGATAGGCGAAATAATTGCTAGATTGACAAATTTGGGATTGGTGAATCATGAGCATGATTTTGTATAGTCCCAATTATATGCACTCATCTCAACTTACTCACATATGCAATAAAAAGTTTTCTTTAAAACCATAGCAAGAACCACAACAATTTCAAACACAAAAATTCATGCCAAGACTCAACCTAGGAGAGGTTGGAAGCAATATATGTATGCATGAGTAATAGATACTTGTTACCGAGATATCATTGGTGTGATGAAGTAGATAGGAGTTTGTTGATCATCCTTGCTTGCCTCAAATTATCATTGAGTCATCACTTATTCCTTATGAAAGAGACAAGCATCCAATGCACCTCCAATGTACCTAAAACAAAATTCAAGTACAATATAGTCCCCAAGCTTATTGGGTCCAAAGTAGTTAGAGAAACTACAATACATAGGAGAGACTCCAGATAGATATGTGCATATTGATATGAAATTGAATTTCATGCACATCTTAGCCAATTAGGATTTTGTGTAGTTTCCCCTATATATTGGATCAAGTAAAGCAAGCACGCCATAATATATACATTTAGTAAATATGCATGCACACTACTTTCAAGAACCAAAGGAGATACAATTTGAACAAAATACCAAGTAAACCAAGAAGAAACACCAAAGTGTGACATGATAAAAGGTTGTTCAAATTATATCAAATAAGCAAATCAACTCATGAAAGACCACATGTTCAACAAATGAACTAGGCAAAAACAAAGAGAAAGCGATAGACCAAAAACACAAATGCTCAAGGATTTATCTCATTCTAAAAGGTCAAAAAAGTTAGCAAGGAATGAGATAAAGCCAACTCCCAAAAGAGAAAGGTTTAAAAAAACCACACCAAAATCTCAACACTTTTCAAGATGTCACAAAGTACCAAAAGAAAATTTATCTTCCAAAGACATAAAACACGATATGGAGCAAAACATGTTGTGAAGAAGCATAAAAGGAGTGTTCTACACAATATAGGAAAACTCCCCCATGATTAGTGCATTATTTAAGATTTTGCATTTGAATACAAAATGCACCCACATGGGATCATCATCTCTACCTACATCAAATAGAGCATTAACGTTTTCAAGTCAAAGAAATATCCAAAAATGAGATAACACGAAGATTTAATAAAGGCTCAACATAAAAAAACAAGTACATGGTGTGCAAGCCAACATACACAAATAAACCTGATAACTGAAGATAAGTAAGTGGTTATGCACAACATATAAAAACACATGCAAGGTACAAAAAAACCAACACATGCAGAAGGGGCAAGTAACTTTAAATGTAAATGAGTTGAGAACATGTTACCACAAGGAGGAACAATGGATATATGATAGAGATAAGATAATATAAATCACTTGGCTTGAGACAATATAATTGATGAAGTTCCCTTAATTCTTCATGATGTAGCAAAGTCTCCAATGCCCTCCACCAACACCTATTGATCAAGTTTTAGCTTGTTGGTCCCCAACCAAGTTGGGTCCTAAGAAGTTAGTCACAATAGGCTTGGCAACCCAAATGGTTCTTTTCTTGACACCACATTGGGCACCAACATATTTGGCAAACACATTTCCAACCTCATCCTTACGAAGAGAATAAACATCATAAATCATAATAGGGTTGGATGAGGAGTTACCAATAGTGCATGAAGAAGATAGGTGACATTTCTCATAACATATGTAGCAAGTTCTTTTCTTCCATTTCTTCACACTTGATTTATCCACCATGGGAGTATTATCTTGATTCTTTTTGCAAAGTAGCCTTTCTTCAATTTGAGGTACACCATGACCTTGAACTTGAGGCCTCTTCCCTTTTCCTTCTCACTAAGAGTCTTATTGTTCAATGGGCAAGATCTAACATGGTGCCCTTCAATTTTGCACTTGAAGCAAACAATCTTGGCCAAATTCTTGGCATGTTCTTGGCCCTTCTTCTTGTTTCTCTTGAACTTATTATTGTTAGTGGACTTGTTCTTGATATTGGATTTGAATCCAATCCCACTCTTGTCATTGGGGAATTTTTGCACACTCAAGATCTTGTTGAGTGTGGCCCTCCCTTCATGACCCTTTTTCAAGTCCCTCTTCAAAGATGAGACTTGGGCCTTGAGCTCTTTGATTTCCTCTACATGGTTAGTATCAACAGAAATACTAGAGGAAGTAGAAGCTTCATTGTTAGAGCAACAAGGCAAGGAATATAATTCATTACAAGGTGTAGCAATAATATGAGATGATGAATTACTAGGACTAGCACATGGCAGTACGACATTTGTAGTGGATGTAGTGATAATGTCCACATGAGGCTCATTAGATGTTACCTTTGACACAATAGCCTCATGAGCTAACTTTATCCTATCATGGGAGGCTAGAAGATCCTCATGAGAGCTTGATAGCATAACACGACTTTCTTCCAATTTCCCATAATTGCTAGTTAGCAAAGCAAGTTGAGCCTTTAGCTCAACATTATTCTTCAAAATAGATGCTTCACAAGAAATAGAGTTAGTAGCACAAGCATCATTATAATTAGCAATAGTAGAAGACAACTTGGCAATCTCATTATATTTTCTTTTCAGATCAATTGCCACCTCAAGAGCTTTATCACGAGTTTCCTTTACTTTAGACACTTCTAGAGTAAACGTCTCCTCAAGAGATTCTTTGGTTGCTTGTGCTTCTTCAAGAGCTTCATTTAGATTTGCAATATCATTAGCGTACTCACGCTCAAGGCTACTCATTTTGTCAATTGTGTTCTCATGCTCCTCAACTTGAGCTTCTAACTTATCAATACGTTCTTTGCTCTCAATAGCAAAACCCAAGATTTCAACAAAGTTAGAGCAAGCAATATTATTCTTAACAAGAGCATGATAAACAATCTCACCCTTTTCATGTAACAAATCAACATCAATCTCTTCTTCCTCATTATACTCATCCTCATCATCACAAGAGGTATTGGGTTCCAAAGTAGGATATACCTTTGAATCCCTAGCCATAAGGCATAGATGAGAACCGTGAGATGATGATAATGAAGAATTACTTGAGGCTTCATTCAAGATGTTGTCTTGACCCGTAGAATCTTCAGTTTCCTCTACATTGTTAGAAACACAACAACTAGAGGAAATAGAAGCATTTATATCATGGCAACAAGGAATATCAAGCATATCATCATGAGATTTATTCAAACAACTTACACATGATATGCAAGGACTAGCAACACGAGCATGTAAATCATATATAGTGCTAGAAGTGTTTAAGTCCAAAGATGAGGCATTGTAATGAGATATAGATGAAGAATCATCAACAGTAAGCTTACTATCAACATTGCAATTTTCATCACCACTTACCATATCATTACCTTGTGTCTTGCTACACTTTGGTGAAGTGGAAGAGGATGATAACTCATCATGGATGGAAGTGGAAGCAATACCATAATCCTCAATAATATTGGACACATCATATTTATCTTGAAGTTTTGTCCATAACTCACGAGCACTCCAAAAAGGTATGATTGAAGAAGTAACTACATGGCTCAAAGAATTAACAAGCACATTAGAAGCTTGAGCATCGAGATATAAGTTTTTCTCAACCTCACAAGATAGATTTAGGAAATCCATTGGAGGAGAAAAACCTATATCTACAATTTGCTCCAAATTTGGGTCCATGGACCGAAAATGATTAAGCATACGAATTTTCCAAATCTCATAACATGTGCCATCGAATATGAAAATGTCATCATGCACTAATCCCCTAGCCAACATCTTTACTCTCAAGGCGGTGAAGCCCAAAAAGAGAGACCAGGCTCTGATACCAATTGAAAAGGATACAAATGCCGCCTAGAGGGGGGGGGGTGAATAGGTGGTTTAAAACTTTTACGATATGGGGTTAACAAAGGCGGAATAAAACTAGCGTTTACTTTGTCAAGCACAAAACTTATATAAACTACGGTTCACCTATGTGCACCAACAACTTATGCTAAGCAAGACAAGCAACTATGTAATAGCTAGATATAAGACTTCAAGCACGAAGGCTATCACAAAGTAAAGTGCATAAGTAATAGCTCGGGTATAGAGATAACCGAGGCACGCGGAGACGATGATTTATTACCGAGTTCCTCCCATAAAGGGAGTACGTCTCGTTGGAGGGGTGGGCGGTACTAGGACCACCATGCCACAAAAGGCCTCACCCTATTCTCCTGTGAACCTCGCTACAAGAGGCCCGGTTCACTTCTTCACTATCGGTGCACTTGTCGGTGGCAATCCGTAACCTCTCACAAAGATTGGGGCACCTCTCCACAACTCAATTTGAGGCTCCCAACAAACAAGCTCAGGGAAAGCTCCACAACTTAATTGGAGGCCCCAAGTAATCCACAAACCTGCAAAACAACTAAACCGTCTAGGGTTCCAAGAACCCAAGAGTAAAAAGCTTCTCACCGAGAACTCAAATCGATGCACCAAATGCAATGGCAAGAACACAAGAAGTGCCCAAGTCCTTCTTCCCAAATTCCACCAAAGCTACAAAAGCTAGTTGGAGAATAAGAGAGGAAGAACACAAGAGGAAATACACAAAAGAAACCCTGAGATCTAGATCCCAATATGTTCCCCTCACATAGAGGAGAGATGTATTGGTAGAGTTGTAGATCTAGGTCCCCCTTTCAAACCCCCCAAAAAGATTCAAGAAATAGGGGAGGGATTGAGAGTATTTGCAAGCTCTTGAAGGTCAAAACAATGGAGGAGAGAGAGAATACAAGCAACTAGCCTAAGGAGGAAGAAGGGGTCTATTTATACCCCTCCCCAATGAAATATGACCGTTTGGGACCTCCCAGGCCGGATAATCCGCCCCTCCCCCAGATATTCCGGGTTCCCCGGGCCAAAATATGGCTAAAGACATCGCGACGCGACCCTCTGTATAGGGGGCGGATATTTGGGCCGGATAATCCGCCCCTGTTATAGAGAGCCACGCCTCAAAGTCCTTAGCCGTTTCCCAAAAATTGTGCCGGATAATCCGCCCCCCTGAAAACTGGCAGAAACACCAAAACTAAAACAATCATAACTTTTGCATCCGGACTCCGTTTTTGATGATCTTGGGATCATTTTAAAGAGGAAAATGAGCTCTACAAGATCATCCAGAAAAACATCATAGTACAACAATGTAGGATATAACCAAATGACGAAAGGTTTGACCTCTCCCAAAAAGACGAATCGATAAAACCTCCAACATCGAAAATGCAATAGAGAATGCATATGAAATTCGGTTTCGATGAACTTGATCTTGTCATGGAGATTAACACAAGATCTAAATACTCACATGAGTAAGGCGCAAATAAGAACCAAGAAACATGATGCCAAGTATGCAAAGGTTTGAGCTCTCACCAAGGGATATGATCAAGTTACTCACTCGAGAGCCCCTCTTGATAGTACGGTTATCTATCCTATAAACCGGTCTCCCCAACTAACACCACAAGACTGGTAAGAAAGAAACCCTATCAAGATCAAACAATTGCCTTGTGTATATTCCACTTGATGTTGATGATGATGATCTTCTACACCTCAAGATGGAACACCTTTCTTGATTGCGCTAGCTTGGTGAAGACTTGGAATTTGCTCCCCCATACTCCACTATGGAAGAGCCTCTCTATAAGCATATGTTCACATATCCATGATCACCATAAGGATGGCAAGCTACACTTGAGATCATCTTATTATTCAAGACACAGTTGCCATAGGCTCAACTTCTAGTTGACCAATCTCCGGATCATTCCTTGAAACCTTGATCACCACTTGATCTTCTTCACTTTCTTCTTCTTCCAACCTTGAAGCCAACATATGGTTCAAGCATTGCCTATGGACAAATCCTACAAGTAAAACTCAATGCAAACATAAGTCCATAAAGATTGTCATTAATTACCAAAACCATACATGGGGCACACATGTTCTTTCAACTGGTGGATCCATATGTGTTTTAGGAAAAGAACACACATCCAATGACACTGGTGGATCCATACGTGGTTTGTGAAAGAACACACATGCTCATGTGGTTTATGAAAAGAACAAACATGCAATGACGCTGGTGGCTCCATATGTGGTTTATGAAAAGAACACGCATGCAATGACTCTGGTGGATCTATATGTGGTTTGTGAAAAGAACAGACATGCAATGACTCTAGCTGTGGTTAATGAAAAGAACACACATGCAATGACTCTAGCTGTGGTTTATGAAAAGAACACACATGCAATGATACTGGTGGATCCATGTGGTTTATGAAAAGAACAAACATGCAATGACTCTAGAGGATCATGATGTGGTTTGTGAATAGATCACACATGAAATGACTCTAGTGGATCCTTATGTCTTTTGTGAAAAGAATAAACGTGCAATGACTCTAGCTGTGGCTAATGAAAATAACACACATGCAATGACACTAGGGGATCCATATGTGGTTTGTGAAAATAACACACATTCAATGACACTGGTGGATCCATATGTTCTATGTGAAAATAACACACATGCAATGACTCTAGCTGTGGTTTATGAAAATAACACACATCCAATCACTCTAGCTTTGGTTTATTAAAGTAACACACATGCAATGACACTGGTGGATCCATGTGGTTCATGAAAACAACAAACATGCAATGACTCTGCTCGATCCATACGTGGTTTATGAAAAGAAGAGACATGCAATGACTCTAGTGGATCCATATGTGGTTTGTGAAAATAACACACATGCAATGACTCTAGTTGTGGTTAATGAAAAGAACACACATGCAATGCTACTAGGGGATCCATATGTGGTTTGTGCAAAGAACACACATGCAATGAAAATGGTGGATCCATATGTGGTCTATGAAAAGAACACACATGCAATGACACTGGTGGATCCATATGTGATTTGTGAAAAGAACACACATTCACTAACTCTAGTTGAGGTTCATGAAAAGAACACATATGCAATGACACTGGTAGATCCATATGTGTTTTAGGAAAAGACCACACATTCAATGACACTAGTGGATCCATATGTGGTTTGTGAAAAGAACAGGCCTGCTCATGTGGTTTATAAAAAGAACAGACATGCAATGACTCTGGTGGATCCATATGTGGTTTACGAAAAGAACAGACATGCAATGACTCTGGTGGATCCATATGTGGTTTGTGAGAAGAACAGACATGCAATGACTCTAGTTGTGGTTAAGAAAAGAACACACATGCAATGACACTGGTGGATCCATATGTGATTTGTGAATAGAACACACATGCAATGACTCTAGTCTTGGTTTATGAAAAGAACACACATCCAATGACTCTAGCTGTCGTTTATTAAAAGAACACACATGCAATGACATTGGTGTATCCATGTGGTTTATGAAAAGAACATGCATGCATTGACTCTGGTGGATCCATATGTGGTTTATGAAAAGAAAAATCATGCAATGACTCTAGTGGATCTATATGTTGTTTGTGAAAAGAACACACATGCAATGACTCTAGTGGATCCATGTGGTTTATGAGAAGAACACACATCCAATGAACTCTAGTGGATCCATGTGGTTTATGACAATAACAAACATCCAATGAACTCTACTGGATCCATGTGGTTTATGAGAATAACACACATGCAATGAACTCTAGTGGATCCATGTGGTTTATGAGAACACACATCCAAAGAACTCTAGTGGATCCATCTTGGAATAATTTGATGTATGCCATGATGTATTTCATTGTCCAAGACACTCACTTTCCATTTTTATACTACTCAGTTTTGCCCTTGGTTTTTTTATACTACTCAGTTTTTCCCTCACTCTCTCTTTTGTAGAAGCCCAAACCTGTGCTCACTCTGTCTGCTATGCCCTTATTGGTTATCACGGTTGTCACACGGATCGTGCGCACCAACCGTTGATCCTATGTGATCCAAAGAGGATCGTTGCACACGCCGTGCCCTTCACAGTACAGTGTGAGACAGCACAGACGTCTCCCTCAACGAGAATTCTACAAGAAGGAACACAAAGCCGTCCATGGAAAAAGTCATCGAGTGGTCATGTCATGTTTAATCAAGTCTGAAAAGCCTACTGCTCCTACTACTACGCCACGACACATGCGTCATCGAGTGCACGATCATCGACAGGCAGCTGCAATTTTTTTCCACTTTATTTTAATAAGACATATCCCATTTTTACGCAGCGGCTCTCTATATCACTTCCAACTAGGCCCCACCGTAAGAAACTTCCACGTGTTAGCCGGATGCCGAAGAGCTGAGAAATGGGTCTCAAGGGGGGGGAGGGCTCGACAAGACCTAACATCTCCACCTTCATCGAGTCCCTCGCAGTCATCCACACATCCCTCTACCCGATCAAGCATAACCCCACAAATCTTGCTGTACAGCCACCTACCTTCTCCTCTACATTTCCCCTTTTAATTATCGCCAATTTTATGGCCGTGTCAAACTTTGTACATAGAAATTGTGTCTGTGCCCTTTGCATGTGGCTGAATACAGAACTGCCATGCATGGCCTAGGAAAAAACATGACGTACCGTGCGCATGTCGTGGTACACGGTGTAGTAGCCTACGAGGCGCATTGCATGGTGGTGCAACGAAACGTGCCTTGATTCCATTCACCTTAACTATAGAGCCCCTCTCCGCATACCCACTCTCACTCACTCTCCTCACGCAACCCTCTCCATTGTCCCACCAGCTTCTACAAACTCCCGAGAAAACCCCATCCACGCCGGCGATTTCGGAGGAGGATGCGGTGGGCATCGTCGTCTCCAAGGCCGCCAGTGAGGAGGCCCCCGTCTCCGTCCCGGTCCCCCTCGATGCATTGAAAGAAGCCACCATCCCTTTCCAGGCCCCTATCGAGGCATTGATGCCAGCCGTCATTCCCGTCCAAGCCCCCGTCCCTGCTACTGACGTAGCCGCCGGCGAGGAGCCTCTCGTCGGCGAGGAGGCCCCTGCTGGTCACGAGTAGATCCAGATCTTCTAGGAACCCTACGATCCAGAGGAGTACATCTCTCTAGTTAACCCCTACGACTCCGGCATCGACGACCCATGGTCGGAGGTAACTAGGGTTTGCTCCCCTTACCTAGTTCTTCTCCTGTTCCCATCGTTGGATGCTAGATCTTGGTTTATTAGGGTTTGCTTGTTCGCATTTCGATTGCTCGATCTTCTTACATCATCCAATCCTCCCTTTTTCTTTTCTTCCAATAGGTTTATGGCAGCGACGTCTACAACGATGACGCATCCAGGCATACCAAGACTCGTCAGGTGCTGAGGAGGCTGCAGGCTAGCCAATACGATGCTTTCGTCGCTGGCAGCGTCTGCAGTTGCCCCTTCTACAGGATGAGACTCACCGGCACCGACTTCAACTGCGTCATGATGCATGCAGAGGGCTCGATCTCCGGCACCCCCAAAGTCGGCTAGACCCTGAACGTCAACGCCTGCATCGCTGAACACCAGGCTCTCGGCACTCACCTCCAAAACCTCCAGCGGGTGGCCATCGAAGAGGGTCGCATGCCTCCAATCAAGCCCAAGGCCCCAAGATCAAGGGGCTAGGCAACAAGAAGTGGAGGAAGCGCCAGAGGGAGGAGGCGGAGGCGCAGGCGCATGCAAGGAGGGGTTGAACCTGTCTGCTGCTGCTAAGTAGCTTCTTTTGATTTTGTATATTTTGCTTGTGATGGCTGCTAAGCAGCTAATGTATCGAACCTCGTTAAACAACCTACTTTCTATCGATATATCCTATTTAGCTATGCACAGATATATCTACATTTTTTTTGTTTTCTGAATGAATGTATTCTTCCTGGTGTGATTTGCTGCTCCAGATTTGCTACCAGATCGGGCCAAAAAGAGGTCCAAAAGGGAACGAATGATCGAAGAGAGAAGGTGCTCTAGATTTGCTACCAATTTGGGCAAAATGAAACATATCTATTTAGCGAGAGAGGAAAAAGGTACTCTTTCAAACTGCTAGTTAACGAGCTGCCATATTGACAAGATACCAGACACATACAGAAACATAACACAAAGAAGTAAAAAAAATTTGCTACTCTCACTTGAGGCGCTAGCCATCTTGACAAGCTAACCGAGTTCCACAAAACAGAAACATAACACAAAGGAGTAAAATTTAATTAACTTCTCATCAGAACACTTGAGGCGCTTACCATTGTTCCTAGGCGACCAACTGCCATCATTCCAGGTGGATCTTATATTTTTGGCCCTCCACATCTCACAAAGTTCGTCCCACCTGGATCTGACTTGGCTTCCCTATCTTCAGCATCCTATGGCACAATTAGCGGTGCATCACATGCTTGATTGTTGCCACTAGAAGATGCTGCCTTTCTGTTTGCTGCTTCAGTTGCAGCCTTTCTGTTTGCTGCTTCAGTTGCAGCCTCTCTGTCAGCTGCTTCTGTAGGCTCTCTATCAGCTGCTTTAGATCCAGCCATTTTCTTTGCATATGCAGCATTAAACTCAGCTACTCTGCATTTTCTACTATTGGGGGATACCCCCGGGTAGGGTCACGCCAGGTGTAAAGGCCGAGTTAGCCGAGGTATGGCACGGTCAAATCAAGTGTTGGCCGGGTCACCTCAAGGCAGGCCGACTTACGGAGTAACCCGACTAGGTGGGTGATTGCCTAGCATTAACCCGGCAGGCATAAAATATATGTTGGCTATGTTAATCTGGGTATCCTCGTAGCCAGGCTAACTACATGCTAGCCGGGTTACCACTTGGCTTCCAAGAGAAGGAAGGAATCTTCCGCTGGTCTAAAGGTGGACTCTGTCCACTGTGGCGTGAGCAAAGTGAGCAGAGGGAAGGACTAGTGGGGTGTGGCCGATAAAGCTGACACGGGCTATGTCGGATGACGTAGTCTATGTCTGGTGACACCAAAAGACAAGGAGCTCACAAAGGGTTACGTTCATAGTTTGGACTAGCCATTTAAAGTGAATAAAGAGGCATCTAGCTTTAACCAAAGGGCATATTCGGGGAATATGGTCCCACGTATGCCCTAACTTTGTAACCTGGGCTCCCCTATATATGGAGCACTATGGCCTCCATAGAAGGGGATCGATCATTTTTTCAGTCTAAGATAGAACTCTAGAGCACTGTAGTGGGGGTAAGAGAACTAGTCTCCTTCTCACGAACAACTCAAGGAGCCCTTCTATTCCTCCATTGATAGAGTGATAATACAAACACAAGCGTGTGGAATCACCACACTATCCCTCCCTAGATTCCTCTAGCGTACATTGGCCCCATCTTTAGCCTATCCATGGCATCTGCCGTGCCACTACCATGACAGTTGGCACCCACCGTGGGGCTAGCACCACTAGCAGGGGTGGAAATCTGGATGGGAAACATCATCGGCACCAGCAAGTGCGTCGTCTCCGGCCTGGTTTAGCGCTTTGGAGCGTTGGACTACGTCAGCGACAACACTGGAAGCTTCAGCAGGCGTCCTCCTCCGTGCAACGGCATCTTCATCAAGCTTGGCGCACACAAGATCTACGTCAGCGTGGACGAGTCCTGCATTCACCCGCGGCACGTCGTCGAGCGAGGCGGGCCACCTCTCAACGCGGCTAGCGGCACGCGTATCACTTGCCCGACAAGCTGCGTTGAGGTCATGATGGCCATGCCAAACACAGGAGCAAGTAAGGACCCATTGCCAGATCTGGAAGTCACGCCAAAGCAGGCAGGGTCTAGATTCCCTCCACTAGAGCGGCTAGAGAATGTATGGAGCAAGCAATAGATAGCTTAGCGACACCAATAGCTCCTATAGTAGATCTGGCTTAGGCGCAAGCTGAGTTAGAGGAAACTAGGTAGAAAAATGCTAGATGGGGCGAAGAAAGTAGCGGAGTTGCAATAATCACTTTGAGGGAATATGCAAAGGCAAATCGCATAGATGGAGTAAAAATTCGAGGTAGAAACCTGATTACGGAAATTGACAAGGAGTATGAGCCTAGGCCAGGTCAGACAGCTACTATAGTAACCGGAGGGCTGGAGAGGTACAATACCCTGGCAAAGAACCTCATGGCTGCACATGCAGCTGCGTCCAAGTTAGAAGGCTTAACCAGAGAGGCCCGAGAAAGGCAACAGGAAAGAGTAAACCACTTGTTGAGGGTGGCGTGCAAGCAAAATGACGAAATGAACAAGGCATACCCGGCGTAGCCCGGAGCATCAAATATAGTTCATTCGGCTAGAAATAACTCGGCAAAATCAGCTGGAGCTGCATCTTCCCCTGGTCATGGCCCAAGGAGAGAGGAGGTGGTAACCTCGGGTAGAAATGACAAACATATGGTCCCCTATGATCCGGTGAGAGCCGGAAAAGGAAAAGCAGGTCAAGTTGATGAAGATCGCCACAGTACCAGCCGAGGTGAAGTTGGCCGAGGTAACCGCGACCAAGGCGATGCCGGTCAAAGGAAAGTTGCCAACGGCAATGCCGGACAATGTGATCCGGCGGGAGCAGGGCAAAATGCACCTCAACAATAGCAGCAACGATACACACCTCGGCAGGGGAGAAGCGTTGGGCAAGCGATGCAGTAGCAATATGCTCGTCTAGACCAAGACAGGTACAATGATGGTTACTCTGCTATGGTCAATGACCAGAGCACCATGTGATTGGATCAAGGCTGGGAAGCAGGAATTTATAGCTGGATGATCGAGGTGCAGGGCCCTCCAGGTCCGACATGCTCCGGACCTCGAATTATGAGGGAACTCCTAGTACCGAACTATCAGTTGGCCAGTGGAACAAGGACCTATAATGGCAACACCAAGCTAGAGGACTGGCTCATTGACTATGTAATAGCAGTTAAAATCGCGACAGGAAATTGGAGGTGGGCAGTAAGATATGTGCCCTAGATGTTGGAAGGACCTACAAGAGTTTGGCTGAACAACTTGCCACTAGGGAGTATAAACATTGGCTGGAGTTTGAGGAGTTATTCGTTAGCAATTTCTCAAGCACCGACAAGAGGCCCAATAGGCCACAAACTTTGGCGTTATGCAGGCAAAGACCGAATGAGCCAGACCGAGATTTTCTGACTCGGTGGTGCAACGTCTGCAACTCATGTGAGGGGGTAATTGAATCACAAGCAATTGCGTGGTTTGCCCAAGGCTGTAGATATGGAAATATGTTGTGGCAAAGGTTGCAGCGAGATATTCCAACCACTTTGGCCGAGACAATCCAGATCGCGGATTCGTATGCTTTGGGAGATCCGACCCAACCCCGGATAATGTTAAGCGAGTCAAATGAAGAATACTATAATAGGGATGGCTCTAGGTCATCTAGGAGAAATGATTTCCGGGGTAAAAGAAGGGATGATTGTCCGGATTACAGGCATAGCTCGCAGCAGGTGGCAGCCGTAGACCGAGATCAGCCCAATGTCGGCACTAGCCAGCGCCAAAAAACTGGAGGACAACATTGGCAGCAAAAGGGTGAAGGCAAGAAGCCTTGGACTCCGAAACAAAAGAACAGTGACAAGAAAGAAAGGATTGCCCGAAGGTACACGTTCGAATCTATGTTGGACCAGCCTTGCAAATTCCATATGCCAAGTCCAAATAGTCTGGCGAACCATACAACCCGTCAATGTGAGTGGATGAGGAACCTAGAACAGGGTAGTTCGGGGAATGCTCAGGCACCTTGGAATGAAGCACCTTGGCAACAACTGCCACAGGGGGGAATGGACAGCAACTAATGTTGCCACCACCTCCACCGAGGTATGAAAATCAACAAAGGAGGGATGCAATGCATCAGGTGAATAACCAGCAACAGCAAGACCAAGGTAACCATGGTCATGAAGGAAGAAACAAGTACAGGGAGCATCACCAAAGCTACTATGTGTTTACCACGGAAGAAACTGACAGAAAGAGTTTGCAGCGCCGACATATGGAGGTGTGATGTCTACGCACTTCTATTCTCGTAGACAGTTGTTGGGCCTACAAGTGCAGAGGTTTGTAGAACAGCAACAAGTTTTCCCTTAAGTGGATCACCCAAGATTTATCGAACTCAGGGAGGAAGTAGTCAAAGGTATCCCCTCTCAAGCAACCCTGCAATCAAGATACAAGAAGTTTCTTGTGTCCCCAACATGCCCAATACACTTGTCAGGTGTATAGGCGCACTAGTTCGGCGAAGAGATAGTGAAATACAAGTGGTATAGATAATTATAAGTGGTAACGGTGATAGAAAATAGCTTGATGGCGTGGAAGAGACTAAAGGCAAGCTGAAATAAAGATAGAAGCAAGAAAACGTGTAACAGATCTAGTAGCAAACGGTGTTTCAGTGCTTAGAAACAAGGCCTAGGGATCATACTTTCACTAGTGAACACTGTCATATAAATATCTTCTCTTTATGATACTACTCTTAACTACTCTCCGGCTGAAGATTCTAATCAATGGTAGGGCTATAACAACACTCCTCAAAGTCCGCTTTCCCCATCCAGATAACCCCACATTGTCACCTTGAGCTCTAGATGGTTCCAACAAACACCACAATTTCGTCAAGACATCCAAATCCAAATATAACTCATAACAAGTATGTGTAATCTCTAGCCTAAGTGCCACCATGGTGTGCACGCTGTCACTTTCACACACATGGGGAGAGCAGAGATCTATTAAAGCACTTGAGTAGCAAGGTAGATCTACTTGATTACAAATCTCATGATCACAATATGATCATGCATAGAGAGAGAGATGAACACATAGCTACCGGTAGAACCCTTAGCCTCGAGAGAGAACTACTCCCTCCTCATCATGGGAATCGGCAATGGTGATGGTGATGGAGATGGAGATGGCAATGGTGATTTTTATTGATGAAGAAGGGAACCTGGGTAAGTTCTTGTCATTGTAAGTACATGTGTATCATAGAGAACCACCAACAGGGTACCCCTTGCCCGATGATACGGAAGAATCCCCATATCAAAATGACAAGGCAAGCAGACAATGAGCATCTCAGCAATCTTCTTATTTACCATGGGAATATGGTGCTTTGTTCTCTCTTTCCTCTTTTCATAACCTTTTTTTCTTTTTTTTCTCAATATAGGACTCTTTTTTTATAAGAAGAATGCTTCATAGACAGCTCATTATAGTTACGCTGCAGTTTTCCACCATGTCAGCATGGATTAGACCAGCGGCCCAGGCATTTCTCTAACACATATACATAACTCCATGGACTTACAAGCTCCCCTTTCATTTCACACCGACGACATCTATAGACAAAAGAGTATGATATCAACTAGGTACAAAGTACCAGTGCAATGTTGAAAGCATTCCCCATGACAGCATGGTTCTGCTATTCCCTAACAAATAAGTGCAAGCATATACAACATAGACGACACAATGGTTCAAGTTTATTAAGGGCAAGAAAAGTAAAGTGTGCCACCAAGTTCGTGAGAGCTTTAATCACTAGTTTTCTCATAACAAGTTTAATTTGGAAGGTAAACAAAAGCATGAATATACTTGGAATAGCATAAGCTAGTAGGTAGTTATGGTGGACTCTTTGGAATAACTTGGTTTAGGGAGTTGGATGCATGAGTGGAACTCATACTTGGTTGTGGAGGCTAGCAAAAGACTGGGAGCGACAAACTAAGAGAGCAGTAATGACCATAATCATGCAGAGCGACAAAACATCATTGATCAAGGCATAAAGTGATACTACAAGTTGAAAACTAAAGGATCATAAAGGCTATCATGGTGTGAGCATGCGCCAAGTCAACCCAAACAAAGCATCAAAGGAGAATACCACTATACTATGCTTTAATATGCTAAAACAACGCATGATTCATCCAAGGCACATTAAGCAACCTCAATTGTTTATAACAAGTCATGCTACAGCAAAGAATACTGAGAATAAAGCCAAAACAATATCAAGCATGGCATGACAAAGCATAGGACACCGTCAAAAACAAGCTCTCTTTACCACTTAAGCATGAACATTCCTACTCTTTTCCAAACCAAACCAAACTATTTGTAAACCAATGTATGAAAGAGGGGGTCCAACCAATTTATTCAGCAAACTAAGTAAACAAAGCAAACAAAAAACAAAAACGAAAACGAAAAAGAAGACGCTCCAAAACGACACAACTGTGCATGAAAGAATAAAAATGAAGCGTTTGGAAGGAACCTAGGATTTTTATGGATGGAAGGAACCTGGGCATCCCAAAGCTTTGACTCTTGTACTTCTTGGATATTTCTTGGGGTGACACGCGTGGCATCCCCAAGATTGATCTTTAGTCCATCCTTCATCTCATTACTCATTCCTTCCATACACCTGGAATTTTTCCTTCATAAAAAACTTCACATAATCTTTATTAGCAACATTAGTGCACTCAAGATAAATAAGTCTTCAGGTTCAGTTCTAACACCAATAAAACTTCCATTAAAACACTAGCTACTGCAGCACTTCTCTCAAAAAGCTCAATTCCCCAAAAGAACTCAAAAAGGAACCAACAAGAAACAAATGCAGAAAATGGCAGAAATCTGTCAAAACAGACCAGCAGGTAAAGATGAATTTTTTCGATGACCTTCTGTTGCTCAAATCAAAACGTGTTGAACTAACAAAAGTTAGATAACAACCTGGGGCAGAAGCTCAAAAATTCACGCCTCAAAAGTACGTACAAAGATGTTACACGAAATTTTACGCTGAAGCACAGAAATCTGTTTCGGGACAACAATTTTCCCAATCATTACTTCTCTCTCATTAGAGGTTACTCTTAGCACAAAATGCAAATAAAAGGGATAAGGAGCAGTTATTACAGAGGTAATAACTTCCAAGAGTCTTCTAAATTTTTTGGGTTATTTCCCAATAAGTACTTTTCTTTAACGCCTTTAAGTTAGGCATGATAGTTTGAGAAGATGCTCATATAAGAAATATGAATTGAAGTAAAAGAGAGCATCAAGAAGAAAATTCAAAACACATTTAAGTCTAACCCACTTACTATGCATAGGAATCTTGTAAAGAAACAAGTCATGAAAGCACAAAGGAACAAGCATAGGAAAGCAAAACAAGTGCAACTTCAAAATTTTCAACATAAAGAGGGGAAACTTAATATTGTTGAGATACATAAAACCATGTTTCCCTCTCTCATAATAACTTTCAATAGCATCATGAATGAAATTAACAATATAAATATCACATGAAACATTCTTATCATTAGCCACATGCATAAAAGAATTAATAATCTCCACATAAACATAGTCATTCTTATTAATTGTGGTGGGAGCAAATTCAACAAAATTGCTATAATTATTATTCTCATCACCATAATCATCAAATATAGGAGGCATATTGTAATCATTAATTTTCTCCTCAATAGTTGGTGGACTGAAAATATCATATTCATCATTGTAATGATCATATATTGGAGGTTTGGTATCATCATAAGCAATATAATAGCTATCTTCCAAAGCCGGGGAACTAAAAAGATCATTTTCATAAAAACTAGCTTCCCCAAGCTTACACTTTTCCATAGCATTAACAATAATGGTGTCCAAAGAATTCATACTAACAACTATTGCTATTAGCACGCAAATAAAATTCCATAGATATTTTAATTTTCTCTTCAAACACTTCA
Source organism: Avena eriantha (assembly GCA_910589775.1). Taxonomy (NCBI): domain Eukaryota; kingdom Viridiplantae; phylum Streptophyta; class Magnoliopsida; order Poales; family Poaceae; genus Avena; species Avena eriantha. Next base: position 534,628,427 of record OU342743.1, on the reverse strand, counting down.
TGTCCTAACTCAAGATAAATACTATAAAGCTCTCTAATTTTGTTGTTGTTTTCCATTAAGCCTAACTAGTGAAAATAAAAACAAGAAACAAAAAGATATAATTGCAGAATCTAAAGGAAATAACTTCGAGCACTCACACCGGAGGATGTGAGTACCTTTTACCTTACCTCCCCGGCAACGGCGCCAGAAAATAGCTCGATGTCTAGGCACTTCTATTTTTGTAGACAGTTGTTGGGCCTCCAAGTGCAGAGGTTTTGTAGAACAGCAGCAAGTTTTCCCTTAAGTGGATCACCCAAGGTTTATCAAACTCAGGGAGGAAGTGGTCAAAGGTATCCCCTCTCAAGCAACCCTGCAATCAAGATACAAGAAGTCTCTTGTGTCCCCAACACGCCCAATACACTTGTCAGGTGTATAGGCGCACTAGTTCGGCGAAGAGATAGTGAAATACAAGTGGTATAGATAATTATAAGTGGTAACGGTGATAGAGAATAGCTTGATGGCGTGGAAGAGACTAAAGGCAAGCTGAAATAAAGATAGAAGCAAGCAAACATGTAACACATCTAGTAGCAAACGGTGTTTCAGTGCTTAGAAACAAGGCCTAGGGATCATACTTTCACTAGTGAACACTCTCATATAAATATCTTCTCTTTATAATACTACTCTTAACTACTCTCCAAATGAAGACTCTAATCGATGGTAGGGCTATAACAACACTCCTGAAAGTCCGCTTTCCCCATCTAGATAACCCCACACTGTCACCTTGAGCTCTAGATGGTTCCAACAAACACCACAATTTCATAAAGACATCCAAATCCAAATATAACTCATAATAAGTATGTGTAATCTCTAGCCTAAGTGCCACCATGGTGCGCACGCTGTCACTTTCACACACATGGGGAGAGCAGAGATCTATTAAAGCACTTGAGTAGCAAGGTAGATCTACTTGATTACAAATCTCATGATCACAATATGATCATGCATAGAGAGAGACATGAACACATAGCTACCGGTAGAACCCTTAGCCTCGAGAGAGAACTACTCCCTCCTCATCATGGGAATCGGCAATGGTGATGGAGATGGCGGTGGAGATCGATGGAGATGGCTTCGGGGGCACTTCCCCGTCCCGGCAGGGTGCCGGAACAGAGACTTTCTGTCCCCCGAATCTCCTCTTCGGTTGCGGCGGTGCTGCAGAACTTTTCGTGGATTTCTGATTGACTCCCTAGGGTTTATGCATCGGGAGGCTCTTATAGGCGAGAGGGGAGACCGAGGGGGTGCCGGAGGGGCCCACACCACCCCCTGGCGTGGCCTAGCCTGGCCCGTGCCACCAGGTGGTGTGGACACCCTCTGGCCCTTCTCCGTCTCGTATTCTGGCTCCAAGTGTTCCCTGGTAAAATAATAACTTTGGCTTTTGTCCCGTCTAATTCCGAGAATATTCATTTTCTGACTTCCTGGAACAAAAAACAGCAGAAAACAGGCAGCTGGCACTGTGGCTCTTGTTAATAGGTTAGTCCAAGAAATCATATGAAAAGTACTCCAAAGTTGGAACAAAACACAAGAAAGTAGATAAAACCAAGCATGGAACATCAAAAATTATAGATACATTTGCAATGTATCAAGGTGAATGCTGTAATGTTATTCGTGATGAGGTACATGCCTTTGTCGGATCAGGAGATTACGTGGAATATCAAAGATCATCCCCGGCTCATGCCAAATCCGGGATCATACGCGCTAGTGCTGGATCCGACGTTCATCGGTCCAAATATCAACGTGAGATTTTCCAAGGTGCTGATAGACAATGGCAGCAGCAGTAACATCATGTACAAGGACAAGTTAGGGATCTCGGAGAACATGTTCCAAGCTATAAAAACCACTTTCCACAGAATTGTGCCAGGTATCTCTTGTAAGCCCATTGGTAAGGTCTGGATAGATGTGTTATTCGGTACAAGGATAACCGCCGAACTGAAATCTTGGAGTTTGTAGTGGTGAACTTAGAAAGCGCTTATCACACGTTACTCGGTAGATGTGGCGCCCCGCCAAAACCACTACTAGAAAATCACGTTATTTTTGTGCATTGCATCATCATGCCGCATGCTCATGTCATCATGCCACCTTGCATTTGAGCATCGTCATGTCATCTTGCATTTGTTTGCATAAACTGTTTCCGAAAAGACTGTTTTTGCTTTCGAAATGCCCCGTCTTTATTTTTAAATGAAAACCCGGGTCTGTCTGGAATATTTTGTTTTGTCTACCAACGGATTTAAAAAAAACCCGTTTTAAATAATAAATTTTTTTATTTATTTTTGGGAGGCATCCCCCTAGGCCCGAAAGCCCGGCCGGCCACCTCCACGCCCTAAAATAAAACCTAAACTAAATCCCTAACACTTTCTATGAAATAACCTACCCAGCCTATCCTACCCAGCCCCTCCACCTCACTTGTACCAACCGGTGCCCGCCACCTCACCTCTGCCCCACACACACGCTGCACACAGCTAGTAGCAAACACACACGCAATCACCCGCGAGTCCACCCGCACCCTGGCCGATGCCCTCCCCTGGCCCCACCTCTTTTTCCCTCCTAGCCGGCCGCGTTCCACCCCACCTGGCCTGTCTCGCACGCACGCGAGTGCGGCGCACCCCGCGCCTGCCGCCCGACCAACCACCTAGGCGCGCCTCCCCACCGACAGCCTCGGCTCGCGCGCCTCCCCGTGTCCCCACCACGACCACACCTCCCCGGGGCACGCCACCCACCCCAGCGACGCGCCCCGCGCCTTCCTCTCTCCTCCTGTGCCCCGCCACCAGATCCTACCCCTGCCACCGGGGCTCCACCCTCCTCTTCCCCGCTCGCGTCGACGACCATGCCCCTCCCCGTCAAGGCTGCGCCGCCGCCCGCCGGAGCCACGTCGGGCGCCCCCTCCTCTCCGCGCCGTCTTCCGCATCGCCGACCCCGTCCTCCTCTCCCTCCCGCAGCACCCCCGTGCGCCCCGCCATGCTCGGGCCCTCCCCTCACCGACGGGTCGCCGCCGCCGCCAAGCTCCGTGCCGCCCTTCGCCGCCTTCGTCTGCCCGGGCCCGAGCCCCGGCCCTCTCTCCTCCTGCCTGCCGTCGTGCCGCCGCGGACCCCCACCTCGTCGTCGTCCTCCGTCCCACGGGACCCTCTGCTCCCCGGTCGCCGTCGACCTCGGCCACGACCGACGCGCCGCCGAAGCCCTGCGCCCCCGCTGCCTCTACCAGAGCCCGCCCCCTCGACCTCGCGCCCCTCCTAGAGTCGCCGCCTGCAGGAGCTCCTCGCGCCGTCTCCCGGATCACCGCCGTCCTCGACGCCCCTCTCCTCTGCCTCTGCAGCACCGCCCCGGACCACCGCTCCTCGCCTCGACGGCCGCCGCCCGAGCTCGTCTCCATCCTTGTCCGCTGGGCTCGACCTTGACCTGGGGCACCTCGCCGTCCCCGGCAGCCAGCTCCTTCCGCCGGCCGCCCCTCTAGCTCACCCAGGCGGCGCCGTACCGTCCTTCCCGTGTGCCCTCCGCTCGCCCCTCGTCCTCACCAGCAAGTCGCCATCCCCCGCACGCCACTGCCCGCTCGTCAGCAACCGCCTGTTGGGGGCCAAGTTTTCCTGTCGATGTGTGTTGTACGAGTGTTGTACGTTGATCTAGTAGGTGTGTTTGTACAATCCCAGGTGTGTTGTGCCGTGACCAGAGTTAGAGGAAGCCTCTGCCGCTTTTCTTCGCGAACCCTCGGCACACCAAGATCGTCCACGCGGAGTCGAAGACCCCAATCCCGGTGGCCAAAGACCTAACACGATGTCGTTCTCCCTCTCAGAACCTCAAGTACTCCATCCCGGATCTGATGTCGAGGACTCCTACCCGGAGCGACAAGATCGCCACATGTACGCCAAGTTGGTCGAGACCCTGAAGATATCTCCTGCATGGACGCCGAGGCCCCGACCGGAAGATGCCCGGAACACCAAGATCTTCACCCGAACGCGTTGATCCAAGCCGAACCATGATCTCCGCGGATGCGACAAGTTCTCCTTCCCGGAAGCATTGACGCCCGTGCAACAAGATCTACTTCCCGGATCCGAACACCCCGGTACCCGATCCACTCAAGTTCGCCATCGACGACAAGATCGACATCGACCAAGGCGAATCCGATGCGCTCCCGACGCCAAACGAAGTCCTTCTTCCCGGATGCGACAAGATCTACTTCCGTTGTCCGAGACAGATCCCGTCGAGCCGTTTCCGCCCCCGTCGAACCCTGTCGAACCCCGAGCCCCTCGGAGCCCAAGTTCGCCAAACCCTAATGTGATTCCCTATCCGACCCCCATTATTTTTATAATATGACATTATCGACTGTCGCCTATTAAATTGTTCATCTCGCATGCTTATCATAATCATGCCGGTTCTTCTGTCGTAGTATTAAATATTGCATCTAGTGTTTCTTCTAGTGTTTGCTTCTTCGCGGACTAGGACGATGAGTTCATGCGAGTATCGACAAGTTCTCCGGTTATGATCCTCCAGCAGTGTTTTCTCAGGCGAGCATCTCTCCCCCTTCTACCTATTTTGCATTTATAGTCTTTATTTCCTCCTGTTGATCTATTGCTATCCGTGTCGCGATGTTTTAGTTTCCGCACCCCAGTTATATCCCGTGCAGCCTCTATATTGCCTTGGACACATCCTATTACCTGTGTTTGGTAGATAGCTGGCCTTGCGAGTCGTAGTCGCTTGCTCAGGTGCGATCTCGTGTTGTCGAGTACCACAGTTGTTGGAATGGTGGAGATGTTTATTGCTGGCAGGTGTTTATGGTGGAGATGATCATGGCTTTAAATACAACTATTAAAAATGCTAGATATAATTAATGCAGAGGCATCGGTGGGCAATAGATGTTATTTGGTTCTTCCACGCTCACTTGTGTCCCGTAGGACCCCGAGTACTTGATACCTGTTCCTTGATTTTTCGCACTATCCACATCCAGGAGGCCTTATGGACCCCCCTGAGCCAGAGCTTGATTCATTTCTATTTCTTGGGGCCACAAAGTAGTTTGGGGCTTTATTACTATCTTGTACCTATGTCATGCTTTACTTCTTTATTTAAGATTGTGCGTGGAGCACCTGTACTGTTTAGGATTGCGTAGTGTTTTCGCGGTATCGACAAGCCTAGTTACACTTTCGGGTTCCCAGTCGTTTCAAGCCATTGGCGCAAAACTTGGGTCCGTCTCAGAGTCGGCCAACTTCGTTGCGGGTAGCTTAATGGGGTGGCCCCCTGAAATATTTCTGAATCCTGTGATCTCTTTGTCGCGAATGCCTCGTTGGGATTTGAGTTGGTTTTTCCGAGGTTGATCGAGTGTGTGTTGCTATTTGTGCACCCCTGCAGGGTAAAACTTTCTGAAAGCCGTGTCCGCGGTTATGGACGACTTGGAGCACAGTATCTCGATCATAGACAAGCATAACTAAAGTAGTGCTATAAACTTGACTTAATATGTGACTAGTAATCAGCTCAAGTATAACGGAATGGTTATTAAAATGCCAACAACTAGTGGATCTTGGTCGTATCGTGTTCAGATATACCTGCCTAGTAAGTATTACAACTTCAATGGAATGTGATAAAAGAGTTAACAACGGTTGGGTTTGGAATTCCTCAGGAGAATTATATCTGACTAGTAAATGTCCCAACTACAACGGATGTCCACTAAAACTGCCCACTACTTATGCTATCAGGATTACTCATGCTATCTATATTTGATTAGTAATTGTTGCAACTATAATGGAATGAATAAAACTGCCAACTGTGTGAGTTCCTTGGTCCGACTTCCTTGTTTGGTCTTGAGGGGGAAATACTATGATGGGTTTGTTTGGTGTTAGCTTTAGGTTGGATCCGAATCGGTCTTTCTTACCCCTCTCTCATAGCCGCCAGTGATACCGAGTCTCTATAGGTTGTTTAGTGCCGCTGCGCTGCCGCTTCAGTCCACCATACCTATGTAGGCAAGAGCCACCAAATTCTAGCCTCGCCGTGTACTGGCCTCAGTACTGACGCTCCTCTTTTCCCTTTGCCCTTTGCCGACACCCCTTTTGTTTTAGCAGGTTTGAGATCACTGTCGTTAGCAGGGTTACCCTTCCGGCTTGGCTTGGGCAGGGTTATTGACGCCATTGGTTATTCTTCAGGGCTCTTAGCCCCATTTGCATCTTGTCCGTAGTCGGACGCTCTATCGTTTTCAAGGTGATTTGGATCTTTGTATTGTATATCTGTATTCTTGACTCGTTGAGTCACTATTGTATATATAACTGTTCTGTGGGTCCCATCGAGGACTGTTGTGTAATGGTATTACTTCGTTTTCCACCCGCACAAAAGTGCTTGGTGGGCGTCCTTGAATCGTTTCTATGCGGGTTTGGCGGGAAGCGCTAAAACTTGCATAGGGCCGATTTGAGGGTGTTACAGAGTGGTATCAGAGCTCAGCAGTTGTGATACCCCACAAGTCCAGCCTGTAGGATAACCTAGGTAACGGCCGAAGTAGAGTGTCCAAACTATTTTGCAAAATCGGTTGGATAGATCTGATTAGATCTGCTTTTACTCCTTACCCCTGCTGTTCTCCTCTTACCTCTGCGTGTTTTGGATCTGCTCTCTTATCTTTCTTCAAGTCCAGGAATTCTCGTGGTTGGGTTTTCCGTCGTACCTTCAGGGTTTCGCGTCCTTCTTTGGTAACGGTGTTTCTACATCCGGTCTTCGTGCTATCTGAGGAATCCTTCATCTGTTGGACTTCTCTCTGTTCCTTGTTGTGCCTTCCGGTGTTTTCCGACGCGACGACATCATCTACACCAGATCTGATGCAGTGTTTGCATCCCTCCTTTGTTTCCAAATCTCGTTTGTCGAGATCTTCAGTCTGAGTCCGAGAATGGTTGCACGCTTTTCTACTAATTGTGCGGAGTAATAGTTTGGGTGCGTGATGGATTGGCCCCCATGCTGACTACTCACTCTATTTGCTTGTGTACATTGAAGTGGATGAGAATGCATCGGTTCTCTCTTTCTATCGAAGCTAGAGGTGGCTTTATTTGTTGATACCTCTGCCTTTGCCCTTTGTTCCCGGAGTGTTCTCTCGACGATCACGGACAATGACCTCTTGTTAGTGGTGTCGCGAGGATTTACACGAAGCGCGAAGTTTCAGATCATTGGTCTTCTTTCTGGTACCATGAGCCGGATCTCGAGGGCGAGATCTATTGTTAGTGGTGTCGAATTGTGGCGCCCTGCCAAAACCACTACTAGAAAATCGCGTTGTTTTTGTGCATTGCATCATCATGACCGCATGCTCATGTCATCATGCCATCTTGCATTTGAGCATCGTCATGTTATCTTGCATTTGTTTGCATAAACTATTTCCGAAAAGACTGTTTTCGTTTTTGAAACGCCCCGTCTTTATTTTTAAATCAAAACCTGGGTCTGTCCGGAATATTTTGTTTTGTCTACCAACGGATTTCAAAAAAGCCCCGTTTTAAATAATAATTTTTTTTATTATTTTTGGGAGGCAGCCCGCTAGGCCCGAAAGCCCGGCCGGCCACCTCCACGCCCTAAAATAAAACCTAAACTAAATCCCTAACACTTTCTACCAAATAACCTACCCAGCCCCTCCACCTCACTTGTACCAACCGGTGCCCGCCACCTCACCTCTTCCCCACACACACGTTGCACACAGCTAGCAGCAAACACACACGTAATCACCCGCGACTCCACCCGCACCCTGGCCGACGCCCTCCCCTGGCCCCACCTCTTTTTCCCGCCCAGCCGGCCGCGTTCCACCCCACCTGGCCTGTCTCGCATGCACGCGAGTGCGGCGCACCCCGCACCTGCCGCCCGACCAACCACCTAGGCGCGCCTCCCCACCGACAGCCTCGGCTCGCGCGCCTCCCCATGTCCCCATCACGACCACACCTCCCCGGGGCACGCCACCCACCCCAGCGACGCGCCCCGCGCCTTCCTCTCTCCTCCTGTGCCCCGCCACCAGATCCTACCCCTGCCGCCGGGGCTCCACCCTCCTCTTCCCCGCTCGCGTCGACGACCGTGCCCCTCCCCGTCAAGGCTGCGCCGCCGCCCGCCGGAGCCACGTCGGGCGCCCCCTCCTCTCCGCGCCGTCTTCCGCATCGCCGACCCCGTCCTCCTCTTCCTCCCACAGCACCCTCGTGCGCCCCGCCGCGCTTGGGCCCTCCCCTCACCGACGGGTCGCCGCCGCCGCCCTTCGCCGCCTTCGTCTGCCCGGGCCCGAGCCCCGGCCCTCTCTCCTCCTGCCCGCCGTCACGCCGCCGTGGACGCCCACCTCATCGTCGTCCTCCGGTCCCCGGGACCCTCTGCTCCCCGGTCGCCGTCGACCTCGGCCACGACCGACGCGCCACCGAAGCTCTGTGCCCCCGCCGCCTCTACCAGAGCCCGCCGCCTCGACCTCGCACCCCTCCGCGATTCGCCACCTGTAGGAGCTCCTCGTACCGTCTCCCGGATCGCCGCCGTCCTCGACGCCCCTCTCCTCTGCCTCTGCAGCCCCGCCCCGGACCACCGCTCCTCGCCTCGACGGCCGCCGCCCGAGGTCGTCTCCCTCCTCGTCCGCTGGGCTCGACCTCGACCTGGGGCACGTCGCCATCCCGGCAGCCTGCTCCTTCCGCTGGCTGCCCATCCAGCTCACCTAGGCGGCGCCGTACCGTCCTTCCCACGTGCCCTCCGCTCGCCCCTCGTCCTCACCAGCAAGTCGCCATCCCCCGCACGCCGCTGCCCGCTCGTCAGCAACCGCCTGTTGGGGGCCAAGATTTCCTGTCAATGTGTGTTGTACGAGTGTTGTACGTTGATCTAGTAGGTGTGTTTGTACAATCCCAGGTGTGTTGTGCCGTGACCAGAGTTACAGGAAGCCTCTGCCGCTTTTCTTCGCGAACCCTCGGCACGCCAAGATCGTCCACGCGGAGTAGAAGACCCCGATCCCGGTGGCCAAAGACCTCACCCGATGCCGTTCTCCCTCTCGGACCCTCAAGTACTCCATCCCGGATCTGATGTCGAGGACTCTACCCAGAGCGACAAGATCGCCACATGTACGCCAAGTTGGTCGAGACCCTGTAGATATCTCCTGCATGGACGCTGAGGCCCCGACCGGAAGATGCCCGGAACACCAAGATCTTCTCCCGAACGCGTTGATCGAGGCCAAACCAAGATCTCCGCGGATGCGACAAGTTCTCCTTCCTGGAAGCATTGACGCCCGTGCGACAAGATCTACTTCCCGGATCCGAAGACCCCGGTACCCGATCCACTCAAGTTCGCCATCGACGACAAGATCGACACCGACCAGGGCGAATCCGATGCGCTCCCGACGCCAAACCAAGTCCTTCTTCCCGGATGTGACAAGATCTACTTCCGTTGTCCGAGACAGATCCCGTTGAGCCGTTTCCGCCCCCGTCGAACCCTGTCGAACCCCGAACCCCTCAGAGCCCAAGTTCGCCGAACACTAATGTGATTCCCTATCCGAGAACCCCATTATTTTTATAATATGACATTATCGACCGTCTCCTATTAAATTGTTCATCTCGTATGCTTATCATAATCATGCCGGATCTTCTGCCGTAGTATTAAATATTGCATCCGGTGTTTCTTCTAGTGTTTGCTTCTTCGCGGACTAGGACGATGAGTTGATGCGAGTATCGACAAGTTCTCCGGTTATGATCCTCCGGCAGTGTTTCCCAGGCGAGCATCTCTCCCCTTCTACCTATTTTGCATTTATAGTCTTTATTTCCTCCGGTTGATATATTGCTATCCGTGTCGCGATGCTTTAGTTTCCGCACCCCAGTTATATCCCGTGCAGCCTCTATATTGCCTTGGACACCTCCTATTACCAGTGTTTGGTAGGTAGCTGGCCTTGCGAATCGTAGTCGCTTGCTCAGGTGCGATCTCGTGTTGTCGAGTACCACAGTTGTTGGAATGGTGGAGATGTTTATTGCTGGAAGATGTTTATGGTGGAGATGATCATGGCTTTAAATACAACTATTAAAAATGCTAGATATAATTAATGCAGAGGCATCGGTGGGCAATAGATGTTATTTGGTTCTTCCACGCTCACTTGTGTCCTGTAGGACCCCGAGTACTTGATACATGTTCCTTGATTTTTCGCACTATCCACATCCGGGAGGCCTTATGGACCCCCCTGAGCCAGAGCTTGATTCATTTCTATTTCTTGGGGCCACAAAGTAGTTTGGGCTTTATTACTATCCTGTACCTATGCCATGCTTTACCGCTTTATTTAAGATTGTGCGTGGAGCACCTGTACTGTTTAGGATTGCGGAGTGTTTTCCCGGTATCGACAAGCCCAGTCACACTTTCGGGTTCCCAGTCGTTTACAGCCATTGGCGCAAACCTTGGGTCCGTCTCGGAGTCGGCCAACTTCGTTGCGGGTATCTTAATGGGGTGGCCCCCTAAAATATTTCTGAATCCTGTGATCGCTTTGTCGTGAATGCCTCGTTGGGTTTTGAGTTGGTTTTTCCGAGGTTGATCGAGTGTGTGTTGCTATTTGTGCACCCCTGTAGGGTAAAACTTTCTGAAAGCCGTGTCCGCGGTTATGGACGATTTGGAGCACAGTATCTCGATCATAGACAAGCATAACTAAAGTAGTGCTATAAACTTGACTTAATATGTGACTAGTACTCAGCTCAAGTATAACAGAATGGTTATTAAAATGCCAACAACTGGTGGATCTTGGTCGTATCGTGTTCAGATATAAATGCATAGTAAGTATTACAACTTCAATGGAATGTGATAAAAGTGTTAACAACAGTTGGGTTTGGGATTCCTCAGGACAATAATATCTGACTAGTAAATGCCCCAACTACAACGGAATGTCCACTAAAACTGCCCACTACTTATGCTATCAGGATTACTCATGCTATCTATATTTGATTAGAAATTGCTGCAACTATAATGGAATAAATAAAACTGCCAACTGTGTGAGTTCCTTGGTCCGACTTCCTCGTTTGGTCTCGAGGGGGAAATACTAGGATGGGTTTGTTTGGTGTTAGCTTCAGGTTGGATCCGAATAGGTCTTTCTTACCCCTCTCTCATAGCCGCTAGTGATACCGACTCTCTATAGGTTGTTTAGTGCCGCTTCGCTGCCGCTTCAGTCCACCATACCTATGTAGGCGAGAGCCGCCGAATTCTAGCCTCGCTGTGTACTGGCCTCAGTACTGACGCTCCTCTTTTCCCTTTGCCCTTTGCCGGCACCCCTTTTGTTTTAGCAGGTTGGAGATCGCCGTTGTTAGCAGGGTTACCCTTCCGGCTTGGCCTAGGCAGGGTTATGGACGCCATTGGTTATTCTTCAGGGTTCTTAGCCCCATTTGCATCTTGTCCGTAGTCGGATGCTCTATCATTTTCAAGGTGATTTGGATCTTTGTATTGTATATCTGTATTCTTGACTCGTTGAGTCACTGTTGTATATATAACTGTTTTGTGGGTCCCATCGAGGACTGTTGTGTAATGGTATTACTTCGTTTTCCACCCGCACGAAAGTGCTTGGTGGGCGTCCTTGAATCGTTTCTATGTGGGTTTGGCGGGAAGCGCTAAAACTTGCATAGGGCCGATTTGAGGGTGTTATAGTAGACCTGCTCTAAGCAAGTTCATGGCAAGTACTCACATCAGTTACCTGAAGATGAAACTGCCCGGACCAAGGGGAGTGATTACCATATCAGGGGACTTTAGGCGTTTGATTGAGTGCGCATCTTCCGGGTCTCACTTGGCCGAGTCACTCGTGATAGCACAGGAGTTAAGTGGCGGCATTGGCTCAGTCCACGCAACAGCATATGCCGACTCTGACCAACTCGCATGGGAGTGTTTCTTTCCAAGCAACAAAAGATACGAAGAAAGTACCCATTGATGATCAGTTCCCAGAGCGCACCGTAACCATTAGTGCTGGGTTAGGTGACAAATAGGAAAGCGAGCTCGTCAACTTCCTCCGTGAGAATCGGGATATCTTTTCTTGGTCCACACATGATCTACAAGGTGTACCGAGGGAGTTGGCTGAGCACTCTTTGAATGTAAGACCCGGAGCTAAGCCGGTGAAGCAACCTCTCCACCGCTTCGCCGAAGACAGGAGAAGTCATTGGACATGAGATAGCTAGGCTCCTTGCAGCCTGATTTATCATGGAAGTACTTTTCCAAGATTGTCTCTCTAATCCGATGCTCATGGAAAAGAAGAAGAATGATCCGAATGTGGCTATGGTGTGGCGTATGTGCATTGATTACACGGACCTAAATAAGGCGTGTCCAAAAGATCCATTCCCACTGCCTAGGATAGACCAAGTCATAAACTCGACTACCGGATGTGAACAGTTGTCATTCATATATGCGTATTCTGGTTTGCACCAGATACCTCTGAATCTGAATGATCAAATAAAGACTGCATTTATCACCCCTTATGGGGCTTATTGCTATCGCACTATGCCATTTGGATTACGTAATGCAGGAGAAAAGTATCAACGATGCATGCTGATACGTCCATTTTGCATCACTATTCTATGTCTTAATTCACTATTATTCATTGATATATTTCGTATTGAGAGGTGATACTTATGTTATTTCATCTATTTTTGCATGGTTGATGACTTTTGGAGCATGGACCGTTGTAGTCAGGATGCTGATGGAAAAGGTGCTATTTGGAGGCAAAATTCGTGAAGATCAGAAAATCCGGGAAAATATACGGAAAATCCTATTTTTCCAGAAGACTAAGGATGCCAGAAGATGGAGTGGAGATGGGCCACAGGGGGCCCACACCACCCCATGGCGCAGGCAGCCCTAGGCCACACCTAGAGGTGGTGTGGCCGCCCTGGCCCACTCCAGCCTACTCCAGCCTGTCCCCTCTGGCGTATATCATCCTCCCGAAGCCCTAAGACTCGGGGAGCGACCATAGAAAGATTCTGCCGCCTCTGCGGGGCGGAAAACACCGAGAGAGAAAGATCTCTCCGACAGACAGATTTCTGCTAGGGGAATTCCTTCCCGGAGAGGGGAGATCGTCGCCATCAACACCACCATCAAGCTGGACTTCATCAGGATCATCATCACCGCCATCATCACCATCAACACCCTCATCACCATCTCCATATTGCTGTAACAATTGGTTGAATCTTGCTATAGTTCATATGGGAAACTTTCCCGGTGTTGATTACTCTTTGCAGTTGATGCTATTGAGTGAACCATTGAATTATTGTTTATGTTCAGATTTTTATACATCATTATTCCATCTCTGATCATGATCCATATGATGTCTTGTGAGTAGTTCGTTTTTTTATTGAGGACATGGGAGAAGTCTTGTTGTTAGTAGTGGAGTTGCGTTGAGAAAGATTCAATAGATTGTTATTTAAGTTGTGGTGTACTTCTTCTAGTGGTGTCATGTGAACGTCGACTACATGACACTTCACCTATATGGGCCTAGGGTAATGCATTGTGTATTTGGCTAATAAACATAGGGGTTGCCGGAGTGACAGAAACCTGAACCCCCGTTAGGAAACCATTGCACAAGGGACGTAAGGGTCTTAGAGTTTAAAGCTGTGGTTAGGTTTCTACCTTAATTACTTTCTTGTACTTACGGATGTTTGCAAGGGGTATAATCACAAGTATGTATTAGTCTTGGATGGGGCGGTACATTAGCACAGGTTCACCCACACAACACTTAGCAAGCTAGAGAAGATTAATCAGCTATATGAAGCGAAAGCACTTGACAGTCTTCCCATGTGTCCTCGAGAACGTTTGGTCATCTTAAGTAATACAACCGGCTTGTCCTTTGCTGCATAAAGGATTGGTCCACTTGCTGCATTTATTCCTACTATCTTTTATTTACTCGTACTTTGTTTGCTTGCTTTATCGAAAACCCCTAAAAATCCGTTTGCTAAGTATTTGTAAAGAATTCCTGATCCATACCACTAGCCAACACCTTCCGCTCCTCGTTGGGTTCGACAATCTTACTTATCAAAAATACTGTGATACACCCCCTACACTTGTGGGTCATCAAGACTATTTTCTGGCGCCGTTGCCGGGGAGTGAAGCGCTATTGGAGAGTGGAACTGGTAAAGGAAACTTCCACTGTGAGTATTGTTTACTTCTGCTAGTTGCTTTATTTTCATTATGGATAATTCGCTGCGTTTCTTATTTGGTAATGCTACTACCACTGCTAAGGTAGTATATAAGCCACCACCTGCTGAGAATGATGTTTTCAAAATACCTACAAGAATTATTGATCGTGTTATGGATAACTACTATGTTGGGGATGGAACTGTCCATCCCGGTGATCATTTACTCTTTATTCACGAATTATGCGGGTTGTTCAAGTGTGCAGGTATTACTACAGATCAAGTTAAGAAGAAGTTATTCTCATTATCGCTGAAAGGAAGAGCTGAGGACTGGTATAAGCTGCCGAAGAATGGTCAAGCTCTGGAATGGGAGGAAATAGTGCCTCTCTTTTATTCAAAGTTTTATCCTCCTAGTGAGATTCATAAAGATCGAACTCAAATATACAACTTTTGGCCTCTTGATGGATAGAGTATAGCTCAAGCTTGGGAGAGACTGAAGTTACTAATGCTCAAATGTCCCATTCATGAGCTCCCCAACAATATTATTATCAATAACTTTTATGCAAGGCTCCCTCTACATGATAAAGATTTATTGGATGCTTCTTGTGTTGGATCATTCACTCGTATGGAAGAAGAAGCTAAATGGGACCTTCTAGACCGTATTCAAGACAATGCTGAAGCTTGGGAGAATGACAAAGGTAGAAAGTCAGGTATAAATTATGATTATGAATGCATTGAATCTTTTTGGGAACTGATGACTTTCAAAATATTAAAAATGTTTATGGTCTAGATTCTCAAGCTATTGCTTCTTATTTTAAGGCTTTTCCTTCCTACATTGAAGTGCCTAAAAAGAAGTGGAATAAGTACCATGAACCTTATAAAGATATTGCTAAGAGTGTCCCTGCAAGAAATACGGAAGTTTATACTGCTAATCATGTTTTACCTAAACCTTATATTGAGAAAATGCCTTTCCTAGTTAAGGTAAATGAACATTCTATGATGGCTACTATGGTAGATGAAAGTATGAATAAAGCTATTGAACCTGATAAACAAAAGGTTGATGAACCTATAATAGCAAATGTGAAAGACTTTGTCACCAAGTATGAAAAAGAGGGACACCCTATCCTTTGTAAGGATACCTCTAATATTGTTTCACAAAGTAGTGTTATGAGAGCTAGTATTCCTGTGTTTTGTATTAGAATAAGTGATCATTGCTATGATGGTCTTGTGATAGCTATATTGTTAAGTTTATGCATGATACTGAAAGTTACTATGAGAGAGGGAAAAATGTTCTTATGCATCTCAATAATATCAAGTTTCCCCGTTTTATGCTGAAAGTTTTTATATTGCGCTTCTTTTGCCTTCTTATGCAAGTTGCCTCCGGTTTCAATAACTTGTTTGTTTACAAAGTTCCCTTGCATAGGAAGTGGGTTAGACTTAAATGTGTGTGTGATTTTGCTTCTTAATGCTCTCTTTCACTTCAATTCATATCCCTGTGATAGCTTCTTCAAGATTATCATGCCCATCTTAATGGCTATAAAGAAAGAGCTTTATGGGAGACAACCCAATTTGTTTTTGCTTTTAGTTTGTTTTTGTTTCTTTGAGTCTTGGAAGTTATTACTTCGGTAATAACCGCTCCTTATCCGTTTTGTTTGGTTTTTGTGTCAAGATCAACCTCTAATGAGAGAGAAGTAAGATTTGGGGAAGTTGCTGTCCCGAAACAGATTTTTGTGCTTCACCATAAAAATTCGTGAGAGATCTCTGTATGTTGGATTCAGCTGTAATTGTTTGTGCTTCTGCCCCGGGTTGTTATTTAACTTTCGTTAGTTTCGCACTTTTTGATTTGAGCAACATAAGATTTTCGAAAAAATTGATTTTACCTGCTGGTCTATTTTGATAGATTTTGCCAATCTTGCATTTCCTTCTTTATTCGATTTCCTTCTTGAATTATTTTTTGGGTTTTCAGAAGAAGTTGCTACAGTAGCTTATGTTTTGATGGTTTTCAGTTGAAGTTGGACTCAAAAGGTTTTATCACTTCACTTATATTAATGTTGCTAATGAGAACTGTGTGAAGTTTTGTGTGAAAGAAATTTCTAGGAAGTGGAGATAATGGTGTAATAAGGAAAAGAAGGGTTTTATGACTCAAGTAATAAGTGTATGAAGATGAAGATATTGATGTTATTCAAGTGATGACAACAGAAGAATCCACTAAATACCAAATTCAGAGACCTGCAGAGTCTGTGTTCAAATAGGTAATTGTTCTGGTAAGAAAAGTTCCGCGAAAATCCAATCCAACTATATTTTTTGCAGTTTTCAGTCAATAAGGGAAGCTGCGAAGCGAAAAAGGGACGGAACCGGAGCCAAGGTGGCGCACACCACCCCATGGCGCGGGCCCACCCTTGGCCGCGCCACCAGGTGGTGAGTTCACCCAGGACTCCGCCTCCGACTCGTTTTCTCCCAGTACCTTCCTTTTGATATGAAATTTCGTAATATATAACCCCCCCGGATCTCCTGAGGTCCGTATATTGTGTTTTCGTCGTGTTTTTGTTTCGATCTGTTTCTGCCAGGAACTATTCTTGAAAGCCTAGAAGCACAATGGTGTCTGCCAAGGATAAAGGGAAGGAGCCTATGGAGGAAGATCCCCAAGACCCCAAGCAGGGGCTGGTACCTTTAGTCACTTTCCCTGCATCAACGGAAGCCCTACGAGTCACTAAGGAGTTCTGCGAGAAGTACCGAGACTTGAGGAGGAAGGTGGACATGCTTCAATGGGATAATAATAGGCTTCGCAAGATGCTAGATGATTTCCTCACGTCAACTAAGAAAATATTACCACCACCACCGAAGGAGTAATTCGTCATCAGGTTTGGCATCCCCTTGGTTTGTTCCAAGCTTGGGGGAGTGCCGCGGTATCATATCACTATCTTCTATCTTTTTACCTTATTAGTAGAGTCATATCATGAATAGAGGAGTTCTTATGTAGTATGGTTTGCATTATGGAAGTGTCCCCTCTCTCGTTAGATATGTATCCCTTGGTGTGAGTTTCCGTTATGGAATATTAATGAGAAGTTCTATCATTCACTCTTTTTCATAGCTTATATTAGTTTTCAATTCGTGGTTATATGATTGATATTGTTGTTAGTATTGGTATCACTTTGGGATCATTGAGTTAATTTAGTTGGTTTTGGCAAATCCGGCTCGGTCAGTAGCAACACCTTTTTGAGAGTTGAAAGAAAAGATAGAAGTACTCTAAAGAAAAATAATGTCATCATCTTTCTTTCTTGATTTGCTCATCAGTCTAGTATTCTCTAGTTAAGATCTTTTGTGCTTCCAAGGAAGATTGCTTGTTTGTCTTTATCACTTGTATCTTTGTTTGTTTCCTTCAACTCTTATACTTGCTACCCAGCCTTGCTAGCCAAAAACATGTACCGAGAGGGTATTCTTCTCGTGCATCCACCTCCTTTAAACCAAATCTTTGCCATTTGTGTCCACCATACCTACCTAGTAGCATTATTGCTATTCCAAGTAAATTCTTGTTTTATCTACCTCCCAAATTAAACTTGTTATGTGAAAATTAGTGATTAAAGCTCTCACGAACTTGATGGCACACTTTACTTTCTTGCACTTAATAAACTTGAACCATTGTGCTCACCTATGTTGCGTATATGCTTGCGCTTTGTAAGTTACGAATTAGCAGAACCATGTTGTCATGGGGAACGCTTTCAACATTGCACTGGTACTTTGTACCAAGTTGATATCATGTTCTTTTGTCTATGGTTGTCATCGGTGTGAAATGAAAGGGGAGCTTGTAAGTCCATGGAGTTACGCATGTGTGTTAGAGAAACGCCTGGGCCGCTAGTCTAATCCATGCTGACATGGTGGAAACCTGCAGCGTACCCATAACGAGTATCTATGAAGCATTCTTCTTATAAAAAAGAGTCTGATATTGAGAAAAAAAGAGAAAAAGAAAAAAAAGATATTATGAAAAGAGGAAAGAGAGAAAAAAGCACCATATTCCCATGGTAAATAAGAAGATTGTTGAGATACTTGTTGTCTGCTTGCCTTGTCATTTTGATATGGGGATTCTTCCGTATCATCGGGCAAGGGGTACCCTGTTGGCGGTTCTCTATGATACACATATGCTTACGATGACAAGAACTTACCGGTGACTAAACTTGAGTAGCATGAGGAGCGGCCCTCGTATTCAATGAACATGAGATTCTCAACTTACAACTTGTCAATGAATATCCTCATATTTGATCACTTTAACCTTAATCACCTAAAGATTCCTATGATAGGGGCAATGAGAGATGAAAGCTAGTAAGTATCATAATTTTCGGGAGCTCTTTATGAGACTTGCAATCCCTGCTTCCCTCTTTGAAGAGCCTTTCTTTTACTTTGTAGTTGAGTCAGTAAACCTATTCCCTTCTATCTCAGCAAGTATTTTGAGTTGATGTGTTTCATTCATTCATATGCTGATTTATTCAATCATGTTTCTTTTGTTCCTTGTTTTGCACATTGCTCTTATCTTAATGTTTACTACTTTGAAAGCTATCTTTGAAAACCAGCTATTTGTGAACTCCAGCAAATTATCAACTATTCTATGACCAAGAGCTAAGTTTGCCATTACCAATTATGATTCACTTTATGTATATTTATTGTGTTTCCTTTACTCATTGCAAGTTGAGTTATATAATAGTGAGTTGCCTTTTATTATGATCTATGTATTGATGAATGTGATGCTTCTTGTCCGTATTCTTTTATCGACTCTTCACTCCATAAACCTGAGGCCATGTTTATTGAGCTCAGTTTCGCTTGGGGACAAGCGAAGTCTAAGCTTGGGGGGAGTTGATACGTCCATTTTGCATCACTATTCTATGTCTTAATTCACTATTATTCATTGATATATTTCGTATTGAGAGGTGATACTTATGTTATTTCATCTATTTTTGCATGGTTGATGACTTTTGGAGCATGGACCGCTGCAGTCAGGATTCTAATGGAAAAGGTGCTGTTTGGAGGCAAAATTAATGAAGATCAGAAAATCCGGGAAAATATACGGAAAGTCCTATTTTTCCAGAAGACTAAGGATGCCAGAAGATGGAGTGGAGATGGGCCACAGGGGGCCCACACCACCCCATGGCGCGGGCAGCCCTAGGCCGCGCCTGGAGGTGGTGTGGCCGCCCTGGCCCACTCCAGCATGTCCCCTCTGGCGTATATCATCCTCCCGATACCCTAAGACTCAGGGAGCGGCCATAGAAAGATTACGCCGCCTCTACAGGGCGGAAAACACTGAGAGAGAAAGATCTCTCCGGCAGATAGATTTCTGCCGGGGGAATTCCTTCCCGGAGAGGGGAGATCATCACCATCAACACCACCATCAAGCTGGACTTTATCGGGATCATCATAATCATCATCACCACCATCATCACCATCAGCACCCTCATCACCATCTCCATATTGCTGTAACAATTGGTTGAATCTTGCTATAGTTCATAGGGGAAACTTTCTCGGTGTTGATTACTCTTTGTAGTTGATGCTATTGAGTGAACCATTGAATTATTGTTTATGTTCAGATTGTTATACATCATTATTCCATCTCTGATCATGATCCATATGATGTCTTGTGAGTAGTTCGTTTTGTTCTTGAGGACATGGGAGAAGCCTTGTTGTTAGTAGTGGAGTTGCGTTGAGAAAGATTCAATAGATTGTTATTTAAGTTGTGGTGTACTTCTTCTAGTGGTGTCATGTGAACGTCGACTACATGACACTTCACCTATATAGGCCTAGGGGAATGCATTGTGTATTTGGCTACTAATCGTAGGGGTTGACGGAGTGACAGAAACCTGAACCCCCGTTAGGAAACCATTGCACAAGGGACGTAAGGGTCTTAGAGTTTAAAGCTGTGGTTAGGTTTCTACCTTAATTACTTTCTTGTACTTAAAGATGTTTGCAAGGGGTATAATCACAAGTATGTATTAGTCTTGGATGGGGCGGTACATTAGCACAGATTGACCCAGACAACACTTAGCAAGCTAGAGAAGATTAATCAGCTATATGAAGCGAAAGCACTCGACAGTCTTCCCATGTGTCCTCCAGAACGTTTGATCATCTTAAGTAATACAACCGGCTTGTCCTTTGCTGCATAAAGGATTGGGCCACTTGCTGCATTTATTCCTACTGTCTTTTATTTACTCGTACTTTGTTTGCTTGCTTTATCGAAAACCCCTAAAAATCCGTTTGCTAAGTATTTGCAGAGAATTCCTGATCCATACCACTAGCCAGCACCTTTTTCTCCTCGTTGGGTTCGACACTCTTACTTTTCGAAAATATTGCGATACACGCCCTATAATTGTGGGTCATCACATGCAAAAATGTTTACATGAGCAAATAGGTTGAAATGTGCAAGTCTATGTGGATGATGTTGTGATAAAAAGTAAGGAAAGCAATATGCACCTTGATGATATCCAGTAGACGTTCGCGAACCTAAGACGGTTCCGGATGAAGCTTAACCCGAAAAAATGTACCTTTGGTGTGCCGTCTAGAAAATTACTCGGTTTTCTCGTGTCCAACCGAGGTATTGAAGAGAACTAGATGAAAATCCGAGGTATAGAGAGAATGGAACTGCCCAAGTCCCTTAACGATGTGCAAAAGTTTACTAGTTGGCTGGCATCGTTAAGCCGGTTTGTAAGTCGGCTAGGAGAGAAGGCATTACCCCTCTACCAGTTAATGAAAAAGGCAGACAAATTTACATGGACACCGCAAGCGGATAGTGCGTTTTGGGAGTTAAAAAGATGATGAATTCTGTAACAATATTAGCCGCCCCACTACCTAATGAGCCGATGCTCCTCTATATAGCCGCAACCAACCGAGTTGTAAGTGCAGTGGTAGTGGTGGAACATGACGAAGAAGGAAAGTCGGTGCAAAGACTGGTATATTACTTGAGCGAAGTATTATCAGCCTCAAAATAGAATTACCCATAGTACCAAAAGGTGGCATATGGTGTGTACATGGCGGCTAAGAAACTCAAACATTACTTTGAGGATCACCCCATCAAGGTGATATGTTAGGCACCCATATCAGAAATTATTAGGAACAAAGATGCAAGCGGCCGAATAGCAAAGTGGGCAATTGAGCTGGCCCCATATGCGCCACAGTTCGATAGAAGAGATGCAATCAAATCACAAGCTATGGCAGATTTCTTTGTGGACTGGGCCGAGATGCAATACGAACCACCTTTGCCGGATTCCAGTTACTGGCGGATGCACTTTGACGGGTCAAAGCTAAAAGAAGGACTAGGCGCTGGGTAGTGCTTACCTTGCCCAAGAAAGATCAGTTAAAATATGTCCTCCAAATTCACTTCAGCGCGTCAAACAACATTGCAGAATACGAAGCACTGGTGCATGGTCTTAAAGTAGCAAAAGAAGTAGGAATACGTTGGATACAATGCTTTGGATACTCGAATTTGGTGGTGCAGCAAGTATTTGGCAATTGGGATGCCCTGGATGCCAACATGGCCCTTTATAGTTTCCATGTTCAAAAAATAAGTGGGTTCTTCGATGGATGTGAATTTCATCATGTACCCCGGATTGAAAATGAAGCATCCGACGTATTGTCCAAGTTGGGGTCATCCCGGCAATCAATCCCACCAAATGTTGCTTTGGAGCACCTAAAAAAACCATCAATTACACCATCATAGGAATCCAACTCAATTTATGTCCCGGCAATTTCCGGATCAGAAGTTACACCTATGGAAATAGACTGGGGAAGAACCTCAGCAAACCCGGGGACTGCTTCGGCAAATCGGGCAGGAGTTATGTCGGTGGATGCGATGGAAATTGATGAAGAACTTTTCCCTATCTAGCCTATACCTTCTTGGGCTAAACCAATATTTGATTTCCTAAAAGAAGGAACTTTGTTGGATGATGAGATACACTCTAGGCAAATTCAGAGAAGAGCCAACGCATATACTATAATCAATGCTGAGCTATACAAAAGAAGTGTCACAAGTGTCTTGCAACAATGCATAGACCTAGAAGGATGGCTTGACATACTCCGGGATATCCATCAAGGAGAATGTGGTCATCATGCATCTTCAATAGCATTAGTGGAAAAAGCATTTCGGCATGGATTTTATTGGCCAAATTCCTTCGAGCAAGCAGAGGATCTTGTAAAGAAATGCAATGGTTGTCAGAGGTATGCCACCTAGACCCATGTGCCAATGTCAGAACTCAAGACAATCCCTATTACTTGACCATTTGCTGTGTGGTGCCTAGACATGGTAGGACCATTGAAGCCGGCTAAGGGAGGAATGACCCATATGTTGGTTATGGTGGACAAGTTTACCAAATGGATTGAACTGAAGCCAATCAGGAAATGTGATGGGGCAACAGAAGTGACGTCCCTCAAAGATATAATCTTGAGACATGGCTATCCTCATAGTATCATAACTGGCAATGGCACAAACTTTGTTGAAGGAGCATTTGTGAGGTTCTGCCGAGAAAAGAAGATCTGGCTAGATATTGCCTCAGTAGCCCACCCCGCATCGAATAGGCAAGTGGAAAGATCCAAAGGACTAGTCTTGTCCGGGATAAAACCCCGGCTCATTGAGCCGCTGCAAAGATCAACGGGGTGCTGAATAGAAGAACTACCCGCGGTACTGTGGAGCTTGAGAACAACTCTGAATCGATCAATAGGCTATACGCCATTTTTTTCTGGTATATGGGGAAGAAGCTATATTACTAGCTGACATAGAGCATGATTTTCCAAGGGCCACCCAATATACAAAAGCCGAAGTGCGTGAGGCCCGGAAAAATGATGTTGATCTGCTGGAAGAAGCGAGAGAACTAGCCTTGTCCAGATCCACCATATATTAGCAAAATCTCTAACGCTACCTAATACATTGCAAATGTATCTACAATTTTTGATGTTCCATGCTTGGTTTTATCTACTTTCTTATGCTTTGTCCACACTTTGGACTACTTTTCATATGATTTCTTGGACTAACCTATTAACAAGAGCCACAGTGCCAGCTGCATGTTTTCTGCTGTTTTTGGTTCCAGGAAAGTCAGAAAATGAATATTCTCAGAATTGGACGGGACGAAAGCCAAAGTTCCTATTTTATCGGAAGACTCACGGAGCCAGAATACGAGACAGAGGAGGGCCAGGGCCTGGCCACACCCCCCCAGGTGCGGGTACCCCCTGGCCATGCCAGGGCATGGTGTGGGCCCCCCATGCACCCCCTCGGTCTCCCTCTTTGCCTATAAGTTTCCTTCTGACCTAAAAACTCAGGGGGGTTTGACGTTTTTCCAGAAGGAGTTACGCTCCGCCGCCACCACCAGATTCCACGAAATAGCACCAGAAACTCCGTTCTGGCACCCTGCCGGGATGGGGAATTGGAGGAGATCATCATCATCACCATCGCTTCTCCATCGACCATCCATGTTTCCCCCATCTATGAGTGAGTAATCCCCCCTATGGGGATGGTAGGGATTGGGTGAGATCGTTCATGTAATGGCATCAGATTGTTAGGGCATGCTGCCTAATATCTTTTATTAGTGCTTTATGACTTTGCTGCGACTTGTTATGCTTAATGCTTGTCACTAGGGCCCGAGTGCCATGATTTCATATCTGAACATGTTATTGATACATTATGATAGTATTGTTTTTGGTCTTATCGACAAGTTGTATACACACGCTATTGTCCGGAACCAATGGCCCCGAAGTGAGAGAAATCGGGATAACTGGAGGGAATGACTTTGATGTGAGGATCACATGTGTTCACGGAGTGTTAATTCTTTGCTTCGGTGCTCTATTAAAAGGAGCACCTTAATTGCCAGTAGTTCCCTTGAGGCCCCGCTGCAAACGGGTTGGTAGGACAAAAGATGTTGTGCAAGTTCTCATTGCGAGCACGTATGACTATATATAGAACACATGCCTAGGATTATCTAGTACTTGGATGCTTTATCTTATTTATCTACAATTTCCCTATGTTCTGATTGCTATGTGAATTGTCTTGTCCATGCAACGCTCGTCCATCCATCCCTATGCCTACCGCACTCAAATCCTACTGTTTACTTCTATTGTGGGTCTTTCATTTACTTTACTGTTGCTGCTACTTTGCTATTCCTACTACAAAGCTATTGCTACTGATAAACTGTTGTGAGCAAGATTGTTTCCAGGTGCAACTGAATTGACAACTCAGTTGTTAAGGCTTATAAATATTCTTTGGCTCCCCTTGTGCCGAATTAATAATTTGGGTTTCACTTCCCTCGAAAATACTGCGATACACCCCCTATACTTGTGAGTCATCAAGACTATTTTCTGGCGTCGTTGCCGGGGAGCATAGCTTTATTTATCAACTCCACTTGGATTCACTATTGTTCAAGCTTAGTTTATTTCTTCCTTGTTTGCTTGTTTCTTTATCAAAAATACAAAAAAAAATTAGTTCCTACTCTAGTTGTTATTTTCGTTGGTTTGTTATTGTCTTGCTTTATCATGCTCTTTATCAATGGTTGGTTTCTTTCAAACTGAATCTTATTGGCAAGGTGGGTTCACGGAAGATCAAAAATACTATTATACGGAACACCGCTTGTCACAAAAAGGGAAACACTTATGGGAACAAATTGATAAATTGTATACCATTGCTATAAATGTGTGCTCTACTTATAATGTTACTTATTGCCTTGATAAATCTTGTTCCTGTAGGAGGTACAAACACCTCCCTTTTCAATGTGATTATAATGATAATGTTATCATATGTTCTTATGTTAAAGGAAATTATGACTTTTATGATGTGGAACAAATTGAAGAATTTATTGCTTGGAAGGGTGCATTTGAACTTGCTAGTTGCTTGAAAATATTTATGATTCACCTTATAAATATGAGGTTTATGGTAGACTTAAATTTTTCTTTGATAATTACAAGGAAGAAAATGGCTATATTCTTGAATATATTAATAGATGCTTTCCACAAATGGAAGAGACTAATGCCTTGCAGGATCCCATGGAAGAAGAAATTGATGAACCTGAAATCTCATTAGATGAAAAAGAGAAGGAGAGTGATGAACAAAAGGAGGAAGAATGGATTAGCTACCCATGCCTACCTTCTAATGAGAGTAACTCTTTATCCCTTACATTATTTGATTGTCCCCCATGCTTACTTAAGAAGGATGAATGTTATGTTCCTGAGGATTCTTTTGAAGATGTTTATAATAAAGCTCTAGTACTTGTAGATCATGAAAAGCATGCTTTATGTGATAGTTATATTGTTGAGTTTATTCATGAGGATACTGAAAATTATTATGAGACAGGAAAATATGGTTGTACAAGCTTTCATGGTATTGAAACACCTCTCTATGTGCTGGAAGTTTTGAAGTCACTCTTGTTTTATCTTCCTATGCCTGTCACTTTGTTCCTTGCGAATTTATTTGCATAGACGATTCCTATGCATAGGAAGTGGGTTAGACTTAAATGTGTTTTGAATTTGCTTCTTGATGCTCTCTTTTACTTCAACTCATATTTCTTATGTGAGCATCCTCTCAAACTATCATGCCTGAAGATGATAATATGTCTATTATTTTTGGGAGACCCTTTCTTAAATACTGCAGGAGCTGTTATTAATTGTAATCAAGGGAAGGTGACCTTCAATGTTAATGACAAGGAACATACTGTCTATTTCCCCCAAGAAGATTGATAGGACTTATGGTTTTGAATTCAATTGAACATGTTGAGGGCATTCAAGTTGGAGAAATATATTGTCCCATACTAAGAGAAAAATTTGAAACTATTATGATTGGGACCATTGCTATCAAGGTTGAGGTAACACATTCATTAGTGGAATACAAAGTTTTGTCTCATATGAAATTGTTTTGGTAACAAGACCTAATCAACCTTGTTAACAAAAGGATTTCATTGAACAAAACAATGTTTTCACCATGATTATCTCCGCTTACTTCTATTCTATCCATTTTACTTTTTCCTTATGCCTAACTTAAAGGCGTTAAAGAAAAGTACTTATTGGGAGATAGCCCAAAAGTTTTAGATGAGTCTTGGAAGTTATTACTTCAGTAATAACCGCTCCTTATCCTTTTTATTTGTTTTTTGTGCCAAGAGTAACCTCTAATGAGAGAGAAGTAATGATTGGGAAAGTTGCTATCCCGAAACAGATTTTTGTGGTTCACCGTAAAAATTCGTGTAATATCTCTGAACATCTTTTTGAGGCTTGAATATTTGTGCTCCTTCCCCAGGTTCGTATCTAACTTTCGTTAGTTCAACACTTTTTGATTTGAGAAACAGAAGGCCTTCCAAAAAATTCGTCTTTACCTGCTGGTCTGTTTTGACAGATTTCTGCCATTTTCTGCATTTGCTTCTTGTTGGTTCCTTTTTGAGTTCTTTTGGGAAATTGAGATTTTTGAGGGAAGTTATACAGTAGCTAGTGTTTTAGTGGAAGTTTATTTGGTGTTAGACCTGAACCTTAAGACTTATTTATCTTGAGTGTACTAATGTTGCTAATAAAGATTGTGTGAAGTTTTGTATCAAGGAAAAATTTCAGGTGTATGGAAGGAATGAGTAATGAGATGAAGGATGGACTAAAGCTCAAGCTTGGGGATGCCACGTGTGTTACCCCAAGAAATATGCAAGAAGTACAAGCGTCAAAGCTTGGGGATGCCCAAGGCATCCCCCTCTTCATCAATAAAAATCCCAGGTTTCTTCCAAACGCTTCATTTTTATTGTTTCATGCACAGTTGTGTTGTTCTTGGAGCATCTTCTTTTTCGTTTTTGTTTTGGTTTTTTTTTGCTTTTGTATGCTTAGTTTTCTGAATAAATTGGTTGGACCCCCTCTTTCATACATTGGTTTTCAAATAGTTTGGTTTGGATTGGAAAAGAGTAGGAAAGCTCATGCTTAAGTGGTAAAGAGAGCTTGTTTTTTATTGTGGCCTATGCTTTGTCATGCCATGCTTGATATTGTTTTGGCTTTATGCTTAGTATTCTTTGCTGTAGCATGACTTGTTATAAACAATTGAGATTTCTTAATGTGCCTTGGATGAATCATGCGTTGTTTTAGCATATTAAAGCATAATATAGTGGTATTCTCCTTTGATGCTTTATTTGGGTTGACGTAGCGCATGCTCACACCATGTTATGACTATCCCAAGTCACCATAAGCCTTTATGATCCTTTAGTTTTCAACTTGTAGTATCACTTTATGCTTTGAGCAATGATGTTTTGTCGCTCTGCATGATTATGGCCATTATTGCTCTCCTAGTGTGTAGCTCCCAGTCTTTTGCTAGCCTCCACAACCAAGTATGAGTTCCACTCATGGATCCAATTCCCTAAACCAAGTTATTCCAAAGAGTCCACCATACCTACCTATTAACATATGCTATTCCAAGTATATTCACGTTTTTGTTTCCCTTCCAAATTAAACTTGTTATGAGAAAACTGGTGATTAAAGCTCTCACGAACTTGATGGCACACTTTACTTTTCTTGCCCTTAATAAACTTGAACCATTGTGTCATCTATGTTGTATATGCTTGCACTTATTTGTTTTGGATTAGCAGAACCATGCTGTCATGGGGAACGCTTTCAACATTGCACGGGTACTTTGTACCTAGTTGATATCATGCTCTTTTTTCTATGGATGTCGTCGGTGTGAAATAAAAGGGGAGCTTGTAAGTCCCTGGAGTTATGTATATGTGTTAGAGAAACACCTGGACCACTTGTCTTATCCATGCTGACATGGTGGAAACCTGCAGCGTAACCATAATGAGCTGTCTATGAAGCATTCTTCTTATAAAAAAAGAGTCCTATATTGAGAAAAAAGAGAAAAAAAGGTATATTATGAAAAGAGGAAAGAGAGAAAAAAGCACCATATTCCCATGGTAAATAAGAAGATTGCTGAGATGCTTGTTGTCTGCTTGCCTTGTCATTTTGATATGGGGATTCTTCTGTATCATTGGGCAAGGGGTACCTCGTTGACGGTTCTCTATGATACACATATACTTAAGATGACAAGAAATTACCGGTGACTAAACTTGAGTAGCATGAGGAGCGGCCCTCATGTACACCATAGTTTGTTCAATTTAACCTTAATCACCTTCAAGATGCTTATGATAGGGGCAATGAGAGCTGAAAGCTATAAGTACCATAATTTTTGGAAGCTCTTTATGAGACTTGAATCCCTACTTCCTTTTATAAAGGCCTTTCTTCCACCATTATATTGAGTCTCCACCTTCTACCTTTATTCACCTACTTTGAAAGCATGGTGGCCATTTTTAGTTCTATGTGCATTGTCCCAAGACTAGTTGATTGATGCATAACTTGATATTGCTTGTTTTAAACAATTTGTATCTAGTCACTCTTATGAACTTTGAAGGTGTCCTATGCATTTATATTTGCTACTCTATGAGGGACAAGCTGAATACTATTATGCTATGTTTTCTTTATGGGAAACAAACAAACGTCTTGCAAAGCATTGTTATTCATGAATCACTTGTTTGTGCCTTTTCATGTTGCGTCATAGTTTCTTTGTCTTATTGCTAGAACTTTATCTTTCATGTTATGATTGAAGTACTATGATCCTAGCTTTGAATGTTTTACAAATACTTTGATCATGTCTTTGATGGTGCATGTCACCTCAAAAATTATTCTTTCTTTTTATCACTTACCTACTCGAGGACGAGCAGGAGTTAAGCTTGGGGATGTTGATACATTGCAAATGTATCTATAATTTTTGATGTTCCATGCTTGGTTTTATCTACTTTCTTATGTTTTATCCACACTTGGGAGTACTTTTCATATGATTTCTTGGACTAACCTATTAACAAGAGCCACAGTGCGAGCTGCCTATTTTCTGCTGTTTTTGGTTCCAGGAAAGTTAGAAAATGAATATTCTCGGAATTGGACGGGACGAAAGGCAAAGTTCCTATTTTACCGGAAGACTCACGGAGCCAGAATACGAGACGGAGGAGGGCCAAGGCCTGGCCACACCCCCTAGGCATGGGTACTCCCTAGTCGCGCCAGGGCATGGTGTGGGCTCCCCAGGCACCCCCTCGGTCTCCCTGTTCACCTATAAGTTGCCTTCTGACCTAAAAACTCAGGGGGGTTCGACGTTTTTCCAGAAGGAGTTCTGCTCCGCTGCCACCACCAGATTCCACGAAACAGCACCAGAAACTCCGTTCAGGCACCCTGCCGGGACGGGGAATTGGAGGAGATCATCGCCATCGCTTCTCCATCGACCATCCATGTTTCCCCCATCTATGAGTGAGTAATCCCTCGCTGTAGGCTATGGGGATGGTAGGGATTTGATGAGATCGTTCATGTAATGGCATGAGATTGTTAGGACATGGTGCCTAGTATTTTTTATTAGTGCTTTATGACTTTGTTGCGACTTGTTATGCTTAATGCTTGTCACTAGGGCCCGAGTGCCATGATTTCAGATCTGAACATGTTATTGATTCATTATGATAGTATTGTTTTCGTCTTATCTACAAGTTGTATACACACGTTGTTGTCCGGAACCAATGGCCCTGAAGTGACAGAAATCGGGATAACCGGAGGGAATGGCTTTGATGTGAGGATCACATGTGTTCACGGAGTGTTAATGCTTTGCTTCAGTGCTCTATTAAAAGGAGCACCTTAATTGCCAGTAGTTCCCTTGAGGCCCCGCTGCAAATGGGCTGGCAGGACAAAAGATGTTGTGCAAGTTCTCATTGCGAACATGTATGACTATATATGGAACACATGCCTAGGATTATCTAGTACTTGGATGCTTTATCTTATTTATCTACAATTGCCCTATGTTCTGATTGCTATGTGAATTGTCTTGTCCCTACAACGCCCGTCCATCCATCCCTATGCCTACCGCACTCGAATCCTACTGTTTACTGCTATTATTACTACTGTCTTTACTTTACTGCTGCTGCTACTTTGCTATTCCTACTACAAAGCTGTTGCTACTGATAAACTGCCGTGAGAAAGATTGTTTCCAAGTGCAGCTGAATTGACAACTCAGTTGTTAAGGCTTATAAATATTCTTTGGCTCCCCTTATGTTGAATCAATAAATTGGGTTTCACTTCCCTCAAAAATACTGCGATACACCCCCTATACTTGTGGGTCATCACTACCATAGCCAGAAAGTAAACCCCAAGTTTTCTAGGAAGATGATCTTGTACTTCGGCTGGTGCAGCGCACTTCTGGCATGCATAAATTAGCCCCTCCATGGGAAGGACCTTTGTTATGGTGGTGGCACGGCAGATTCCATGGATAGGCTAAAGATGGGGCCAAAGTACGCTAGAGGAATCCTGGGAGGGATAGTGTGGTGATTCCACACACAAGTGTTTGTATTTCTTCTCTATCATTGGTGGTTTACAAGTGCTCCTTGAGTTGTTCGTGAGAAGGAGATTATGTCTCTTACCCCCACAACTATGCTCTTGAGTTCTATGTTATACAGAGAAAATGATCGATCCCCTCCTACGGAGGCCCTAGTGCTCCTTATATAGGCGAGCCCATGGTACAAAGTTTAGGGCATACGTGGAGGCATATTCCCCGAATATGCCCTTTCGTTAAAGCTAGATACTTCTTTATTTGCTTTAAATGGCTCGTCCGGGCTTTGAACCTAACCCTCTGTGTGCCCCTTGTCTTTTGGCATCACCAGACATGGTTTACGTCAGCCGGCTTCGCCCACGTCATCTTTGTCGGCCATGCCCTGTTGGTCCTCTCCTCTGCTCGCTTTGCTCATGCTACAGTGGGCAAGGGCCACCTTTTGACCAACGGGAGATTCCTTCCTTCTCTTAGAAGCCAAGTGGTAGCCTGGCTAGCGCCGAGCTAACTCGGCTAGGAGGGTACCTGCACACAAGATAGATTAAGTATAGCCGACATATATTTTATGCCGGTCGGGTAAGTGTCAGGTGAATACTCTCCGGGTCGGGTTACTCCGTAAGTCGTCCTGCCTTGAGGAGACCCGGCCAGCACTTGCTTTGACCGCGCCGTACCTCGGTTAACTCGGCCTCTATACCCCGGCGTGACCCTACCCGGGGGTATCCTCCCAACATTAGTCCCCAAAGCTGGTGCGGGCTTAGCAACTTTAGCTGTTAAGGCCATAGCAGGTTCCCCTTATCCGAATCTGCATTTCTTCAGCCGAGTTATTCCGTAACCCAGACTCTTTGCTTTGATGTTCCCTTGGGTCGATCTGAGTTACGTCTCTCTGGCCGGGTTTTTGTCAATGTATTTGGGTTGTCTTTCCTTCTCTCATACAGTTCCGCACGTCCTACGTGGAGGGTAATCATCATGCTGCCTCATTTTCAGGGACGCGCCAGTTTACTGCACCAGTTACTATAGTAATTGTCAGGAATAACTGCCCCGCAGGCCCCGTCGGGGTAGCCCCTCGTTAACTGTATCATAACATCACGTCATGGGATCCTTTGCTCCCTATGGCCTTTGCTGTGGCGTGACACTCATTAGAGCGCTTGGGAAATACACGGCCACACCATGCGGTCATGCCATAGCGCACGATCCCACTACGCGCCTCTTGGGTACGGTTAAATAGGGCGCATGGGCGGCCCTGGGGGAAGTTCCCCTACTTCGCACACTCCCCTGCCCTTTGCCCCCTTCTTCTCCACAGCGACACCACTGCCGCCACCGCCTCTGCTAAAGTTGCTCGCCACAGGGCCTTGTGCCAAGTTTCCCATGGCCAGCTACTTCTTCTCTGATTACATCCTCGAGGATCTTGATTTAGGTATGACAGAGGAGGAGGCCGCCATCATCGCTGAGGAGGAGGAGGAGGAGGATGAAGCTCACGAGCACGGCGGTTGGGCGGGTGCCTTCGTTTGCCAGGACGACTCTGGACTAGCTCTATGCGACCCGCCGCATCCCCGCGGGCGTCGCCTGTCAGATCGCTATCTAGGAAATCTTCCCTTTGTCAAATCTAGGCTAGTACGTTGTCTTCCTCTCCCATTTTCAACGCGGCTTTGGCTTGACCATTTCCGATTTTTTCCATGACTTCATCTCCACCTACCAGTTATAGCCTCATCACCTTCCTGCCAACG
This sequence comes from Avena eriantha, assembly GCA_910589775.1. Taxonomy (NCBI): domain Eukaryota; kingdom Viridiplantae; phylum Streptophyta; class Magnoliopsida; order Poales; family Poaceae; genus Avena; species Avena eriantha. Next base: position 534,596,322 of record OU342743.1, on the reverse strand, counting down.
CGATCACCTCTTTTTCCTCTTTTCCCTCCGACATAGAGGGGTACCTTGGCTTCTGGCCCACCAAAGAACTGTGGATCAAGTTTTTTGGTCTGTGCAAGAATGTTCTTCCGGATCCTCATCTTCTTCCTGCCGACAAACACCTTACCTAGTGCGGTGGAGCCTCCATTTCACCCTGCAAGAACTCCACTTTCCCCCGGGTTACCGGCCTTGAATCCTGCAAAGCCTAGGCCCGGACCTTCTTCTATGTCTGGAATACCTCGGATGTAGACTTGATCCAGCTCCTCCCCTTCAAGATCGGTGTCCTGGACACCTCTATGTGGGAGAGTATCCCTAAATGGCCCACAGCCTTGGCGAACCAGGTTGATCGTCGGATCAAGGAGCTGGTAAGATGGAGCTACGGGGCGAGGACATTATGATAGCTTTCGCCCGCAGCTGGGTCTCCCCCTTCAGAAGCGCGCACACAAGATCTGCTATTTGAGTTGCCCCCTTGATACCCTCTGGACCTCCTCCTTCGAGCTTAGCAATTCCAAGGTGTTCCGTCGGGTCAAGGCCATCTTCAAGGTGGAGAAGGAGTTCTCCGAGTCTTGGAAATGGGGGCTTGCACCCTTTACCGGGGCCAACCTGCCTCCTAAGGTAAACTCTTCTTTTGGTATCTTTTCCGGGCTTTGAGATATGTCGGATAGTTTCCTAACTTAACCATTTAGTATTTTTGCTCTCAGATGTTTCTCTAGCTGTCAGTTGAGGATGGCAAGGATCTGGCCCTCAAATGGGTAGCGGACCACACCGAGCCGGACGAGGAGGAGCCTGACTCGGAGAGGTTTCTGCCAGCTCCAGACAGCACCAAGCGCACCTCTGGTAAGGCCTCTTCTCTAAGGGATTAGCCGAATGACGATGACTTGGATGTTGAGGTTATGGAAGTACTTGATCCTGTGCCTATCTCTTACACATTCCCGGTTATGTCTGAATCTTCAGCTAACCAGCTGGTTAGGTCCTCGAGGTTCCCCCTCTCGCAATGGATGATTCGGCTCCCGCCCCTCCCATAAGCGCGCAGCAACCTCAGCCGTAGCTTAGGAGGTGCCCCCGCCCAGGAAAAGGCAGAAGAAGTCCAGGGTCAAGGCTCACCCAAGCCCGCTGCTAAGAGCACAGTCCGGAGAATTCCCAAACCTCGGCAGCCTCCAACCTCAGACGAGTAAGTTCTTTTTCTTTTGCTGTTCACTTCTGGGTCTTTCTCCCTTTGCCTTTTCCTTTTGCATGCCTCTCTTTCTCTGTTTGACTTGTTATCTTTCGCTTCTGGAGCGCTCCTAGGGTTATTCCTGAGAGAGGCTCTGGCATTTCCTCTCCAATCCGGAGCAGCCCATCTCCCCCCCCCCCCCCGCGACGACGATGTTCGTCCGCTGAGTCCTATTCATGAGGGCTCCGCGGCTGCGCCAGCTCAGAGCCCACCTCGTCATGACGGTGGCAACGTCGACGTGGGGGTCGGTGGAGCGGTCGAGGACACGACAATGCCGGATCTCCCCAGCTCTTCTGCTCCACAAGAACCGTCGACCTTTGAGGTGCCAGGATCATCGGCACCGCCCTAGAAAACTTTTTCTTCACCACCTGTCTCTCCAGTACCAGCAGTACCAGCAGCACCAACAGCTCTAGTAGCACCAACATCAGCAGCACCAGCAGCACTAGTGCCAGCCGTACCAGTACCATCAACACTAGCACCAGTAGCAATAGCACCAGCAATGCAAGCACCAGCAGCTTCAACGACAACCACCACTAAGCCAGCACCAACAGCAGCAGAAACAACTACATCTAAGCCAGCCGCCAAGAAGAAAGCTCAGGCCGCACCCTCTGGATCCACCATGTCTATTATGGACATTTTTCAGCCAGACTCCCAAGCTCAGTCCGGCGCGGCAACCTCGGCTCATCTTCAGCGACCAACCTCATCTAGCAAGAGCAAGAAAACTACCGAGCTAGCCAACGATTCCCCTTCTGGCCCTCGTGCTGCCAGATATGAGAGCAGTAAGCAATTGACCTTGCATACTAGTCCTATTGTTGCTCAGTCCGTGAGGCGGGAGGCTCATGCCAGGGGCTTGGTGATAAGACATTCTCGTAGCAGTGAAAGCTACAACCCGACACATATTAAATATGTCCATAACTAGAATAATGCCAAGTTTATCGACCCGCAAGATGACTTGTCGGAGAGATTTGGTCCGGCGGAGTTCAGTGCTCAGATGAACTCCGCTACCAAGGCCATCTCCCTTGCTGGCCGGATGATGGGGGTAACCCTTTTTTTGCTATGCCTTTTATATATGCAATAGATATACCCACTAGTCCCCAAGCCTCATAGGGAGTAATTTATTACTCAGTCGGATGCTCTTAGAGAATTTAGTGTAAGTCCTTAGCATTTTCAAATATCTATACACCTAGAGCCGGGTTAAGTTCCACTTGGCCCGGATCTTGTAGACTTCGAATATCCACACACCTAGAGCCGGGTTTAGTTCCACTTGGCCCAGATCTTGTAGACTTCGAATATCCACACACCTAGAGTCGGGTTAAGTTCCACTTGGCCCGGATCTTGTAGACTTTGAATATCCACACACCTAGAGCCGGGTTAAGTTCCACTTGGCCCAGATCTTGTAGACTTCGAATATCCACAAACCTAGAGCCGGGTTAAGTTCCACTTGGCTCGGATCTTCTAGACTTCGAATATCCACACACCTAGAGCCGGGTTAGGTTCCACTTGGCCCGGATCTTGTAGACTTCGAATATCCCTTTCTTCCATTTTCTAAACTAACATCTGATTGTTTCAGATCACCACCAACCATCGAACTGCTGAGTTCCAGCACATGTTGTACGCATACAAGGATCTTCGTGCCAGATATGGCAAGTTGTTGGTTGATCACCATAGCAAGGGTACTTTCCTTTGCTTAAGCCCTTTTCATTTTCACTTTCTCTAGTCATTTGTTATCCACATTAACTTGTTATCTAAATCATGCAGCCGAGATTGAGGCGGAAAATGTCCTCATGCACAAAAATTTGGCTGAGATCCAAGGTAACTTGTCATGTTTACATATATGCTCATTTCTTGGCTGGACGAATACTTATACCTCGGTTCTTCCGGGTCAACTCATTACTGCAGTTATGCTTGAAGATAGCATGCCCATCCCTGACATGATGACTCATTTTCTCGAACAAGCAAGGAAGCATCAGGCCGAGACAAAGAAAAAGGACGACGAGATTGCTCAGCTGCGCCTCAAGCACTCGGAGATTACTCGGTTGAACGCCGAAATCCAGAAGCTTAAGGACTTGCACAAATCTGAGTTGGATAAGGTTGACCAAGATTTCTCCGAGGAAAAAGAGAGGTTGAAGACCCTGATGTCCAAGGATAAGAACTTGCTGCAGGAAGCCGACATAAAACTTACGTCGGTAACCTACGAATATGAGAAGCTCCAGGCCAGCCAAGCAGATGTTTATGCCGAGCTCACTCGGATTCTCTTCCAGATCTCACGTGAGGTCCCTTCCTCTTTTTGGTTCTTGTCTCTCCGGATTAAGTGATTTTTCTCACTAACATCCTTCGTTTTGTTCGCAGGCAAGTTCCTAGAAAGTGACTCCCTTGCTGTTGCCATTGTAACCAGGTCCCGCGCTCAGCGAGGTAATCCAGCCGACCCTACCACTGAGTCAGTTCCATATGACATGGAGGATCTATTGGTGAGCCTCGCTACCCACATGGAGCTGGTGAAGAACTATGGGTCAGATATTATGCCGGCAGCGATGCAGATGTTCAATTCTTTCTGGCCCACTGAGACCACTCCCAAGGGAAGCACTTCTTTTATAGCAAAATTAATGGAGTGTGAAACTCAGGTGAACTTGTGGCATGAATCTGATGCACGAGCCGGAGCTGACACGGCGTTGCATTTTGTTCTCTCGTGGTATGAAGAGCTAGATCTGAACTTGCTCGAGCGTCTGCGCACCGGATCAAAATGGTCTAATGATCCGGAGTGCATCGGTCGATGCAAAGCCCGTACCAACAAGCTTATCCAATATGCCTTATGCCATAGTTGGAATGAGAGGCCGAGCTACCTCGATGCTATTGATGATGGGTATGTCTCTAATGGAGCTGATGGCGCAGAGGATGAGGAGGAAGCTTCTGAACTTGGTGACGACAATGAAAATCCGGAGGACGAGGAAGCTAACCCGGAAGATGAGGCCGGACCTAGCACACCGCCTATTGATGTTGAAGTACCTCCTCCCTCAGCTGACAACTCGGCTCCTGCTGCTGCTCCTTGAACTATCAAACACTTTGAACAATGTTCGTGAGATCCCTGGTATCCTGGGTGCAATTGTATCTATGCACAATAGTTTTATTCCGCTACAATTATTTATGTTTTGCTACTAGACTTTTAAATGACAGATTAACTTGGGCAAAGTCCCCGAGTTTCCTTTTCATGTTCCCCCAATTTTATGATTCGGCTCGCATCTACCTTGATTCGGTTTTTGACTTACGAGTCCGAGGTTCAAAAAATTGACGCAACAATACTTGAAACTTTGGTATTAGCTCAAAATAATCCAACGCAAGGTAAGTAAGGTAAATGGAGGGTTAGTGCAAATAGCAAATGTTGGCGCGATTACGTTCTTTTTCTTAGTCGTTTTTCATGTGCTTTGCAATTCCAAACTTGTTCTCTTGCTTGCCATGAAGCCAATTCTTGTTGGACAGCAACAAAGTCGAAGATTTGGGTTTTTGGTGCTCACACATTACTAATCCGGCTAAGATCCAAGTAATTTAAGCTAGCCGACATATAAAAAGTAAATACAGAAAAGACAGTTATTAAGGCAGTCCCTGGGTTTCATCCTAGGGTGCCGGAGTTTCATTGATATGCTCATTGCCGACATACACACCGACATATGAGTAAGTTGGATACATTCACCTCTTTGCTAGGTGTAAAATGGATGAAGTAGATCTACATTCCATGGATGCTTAGTTTCCTCGCCGAACTTTTCCGCCTTATTCTTTTCCTGTGGCTGTGCATCGATAAGATAGTAGGAATCATTGTGCAAAGCTTTTCTTACAATGAAAGGTCCTTCCCACGGAGGGGATAACTTATGCATGCCAGCAGTGTGTTGCACCAGCCGAAGTACGAGATCACCTTCCCGGAAAAATCGGGGATTTACTTTCCAGCTATGGTAGCATCGGAGATTCTATTGATATATCGTGGATCTGGACAAGGCTAGTTCTCTCTCTTCTTCCAACAGATCAACATCATTTTTCCGGGCCTCACGCACTTCGGCTTCTGTGTATTGGGTGACTCTTGGCGAATCATGCTCTATGTCGGCTGGTAATACAGCTTCTGCCCCATATACCACAAAGAATGATGTATAGCTTGTTGATCGATTCGGAGTTGTTCTCAAACTCCACAGTACCACTGGTAGTTCTTCTATCCAGCACCCCGCTGATCTTTGCAGCGGCTCAATGAGACGGGGTTTTATCCCAGACAAGACTAGCCCGTTGGATCTTTCCACTTGCACGTTCGATGTTGGGTGGGCTACTGAGGCAATGTCTAGCCGGATCTTCTTTTCTCGGAAGAACCTCGCAAATGCTCCGTCAGCAAAATTCGTGCCATTATCAGTTATGATACTATGGGGATAACCATATCTCAAGATTATATCCTTGAGGAACGTTACCGCTGTTTCCCCATCACATTTCCTAATTGGCTTCACTTCAATCCATTCGGTGAACTTGTCCATCATAACCAAGATATGAGTCATTCCTCCCTTTGTTGGCTTAAATGGTCCTACCATGTCTAGGCACCATACAATAAATGGCCAAGTAATGGGTATAGTCTTGAGTTCCAACATTGGCACATGGGTCTTGGTGGCATACCTATGACAACCATTGAATTTTATCACAAGATCTTCTACTTGCTCCAAGGCACTTGGCCAATAAAATCCATTCCGAGACGCTTTTGCCACTAATGCTATTGAAGATGCATGATGACCACATTCTCCTTGATGGATATCTTGGAGTATGTCAAGCCCTTCTTCCGAGTCTACGCATTGTTGCAAGGCACTAGTAACACTTTGTTTATATAGCTCGGTGTTGATTATAGTATATGCCTTGTCCCTTCTTTGAATTTGCCTTGAGTGTATCTCATCATACGGCAAAATTCCTTCTTCTAGGAAATCAAATATTGGCTTAGCCCAAGTGGGTATAGGCCAGATGGGAAAAGTTCTTAATCAATTTCCATCGCATCCACTGACATAACTCCCGTCGAGTCTGGTTGAACAGTCCCCGGGATTGCTGAGGTAGTCCCCGGGTTTGCCAAAGCAGTCCCCGAGTTTACTGAAGTGCTTCCCTAGTCTATCTCCATAAGAGTAGCTTCTAATCCGGAGATGGTCGGGAGATAGATTGATTCGGATTCTGGTGATGGTCTAAGATGCTCCAAAGCATCATTTGGTGGAATTAGTTGCCGAGATGACCGCAACTTGTACAATAAGTCGGCTGCCTCATTTTCAATCCGGGGTACGTGATGAAATTCACATCCCTCGAAGAATCCACTTATTTTTTGAACATGGAATCTGTAAAGGGCCATGTTGGCATCCAAGGCATCCCAATTGCCAGATACTTATTGTACCACCAGATCCAAGTCTCCAAAGCACTGTATCTGACGTATTCCTACTTCCTTTGCAACTTTAAGCCCATGCACCAGTGATTCATATTCTGCAATGTTGTTTGAGGCGCTGAAGTGAATTTGGAGGACATATTTTAACTGATCTTTCTTGGGCGAGGTAAGCACTACCCTGGTGCCCAGTCCTTCTTTCAACTTGATCCGCCGAAGTGCATTTGCCAGTAATTTGAGTCCGGTAGTGGTGGTTCGTATTGCATCTCCGCCCAATCCACAAAGAAATCCGCCATAGCTTGTGATTTGATCGCATCTCTTCTATCGAACTGTGGCGCGTATGGGGCCAGCTCAATTTTCCACTTTGCATCTGGCCACTATCATCCTTGTTGCTCATAATATCTAATATAGGTGCTTCACATATCACTTTGATGGGGTGTTCCTCAAAATAATGCTTGAGTTTCTTGGCCACCATGTATACACTGTATGCCATTTTTTGGTAGTGCGGGTAATTCTGTTTTGAGGCCAATAATACCTCGCTCAGGTAATAGACCGGTCTCTGCACCGATTTTCCTTCCTCGTCACGTTCCACCACTACCACTACACTTACAACTCGGTTGGTTGCGGCTATATAGAGCAACATCGGCTCTTTAGGTAGTGGGGCGGCTAATATTGGCGTAGAGGATAGCATCTTTTTCAATTCTCGAAACATGCTATCTGCTTTTGGTGTCCATGTGAATTTTCTTCCTTTTTCATTAACTGGTAGAGGTCTAATGCCTTCTCTCCCAGCTGACTTACGAACCGGCTTGATGATGCCAGACAACCAGTGAACTTCTGCACATCCTTAAGGGACTTCGGTAGTTCCATTCTCTCAATAGAACGGAATTTTGTCGGGTTAGCTTATACCTCGGCTGGACACGAGAAATTGAGTAACTTTCCAGCCGGTACACCAAAGGTACATTTCTCCAGATTAAGCTTCATCCGGAACCATCTTAGGTTCGCGAATGTCTATCGGATATCATCAAGGAGCGTATTGTTTTCCTTAGTTTTTATGACAACATCATCCACATAGACTTGCACGTTTCAACCTATTTGGTCATGCAAACATTTCTGTATGCATCGCTGGTATGTTGCTCCTACATTACGTAATCCAAACGGCATAGTGTGATAGGAATAAGCCCCGTAAGGGGTGATAAATGCAGTCTTTATTTGATCATCCGGATTTAAAGGTATCTGGTGGAAACCAGAATATGCGTCTATGAATGACAATAGTTCACATCCGGCAGTTGAGTCTATGACTTGGTCTATCCTAAGCAGTGGGAATGGATATTTGGGACATGCCTTATTCAGGTTTGTGTAATCAATGCACATACGCCACACCACGGCCATGTTCGGGTCATCTTTTTTCTTTTCCACGAGCTCCGAATTAGAGAGCCAATCCGGGTAAAGCACTTCCATGATAAATCCAGCTGCAAGGAGCCTAGCTATCTCATCTCCAATGACTTTTCTCCGGTATTTGATGAAGCGGCGGAGCGTTTGCTTCACCGGCTTAGCCCCGGGTCTCACATTTAAAGAGTGCTTAGCCAACTCCCTCGGCACACCTTGCAGATCCTGTGTGGACCAAGCAAAGATATCCCGATTCTCACGGAGGAAGTTGACAAGCTCGCTTTCCTATTTGTCGCCTAACCTAGCGCCAATGGTCAACATGCGGTCTAAGAACTGATCATCAATTGGCACTTTCTTAGTGTCCTTTTTTGCTTGAAATGACACACTTCCATGCGGGTTGGTCAGAGTCGGCAAATGTTGTTGCGCGGACTGAGCCAATGCCGCCACTTCCTAAATTCTCCTCTTCTCATGTGCTATCACGAGTGACTCGTCCAGATTAGACCCGGCGGAAGCACACTCAATCAAACGCCAAAAGTCCCCTGATACTCTAATCACCCCTCTTGGTCCGGGCAGTTTCATCTTGAGGTAACTAATGTGGGTACTTGCCATGAACTTATTCAGAGAAGGCCTGACGAGTAACGCGTGATAAGCACTTTCCAAGTTCACCACTTCAAACTCCAAGTTCTCAGTTTGGCAGTTATCCCTTGTACCGAATAGCACATCAACTTGGACCTTTCCAATGGGCTCACAGGAGATACCTGGTACAATGCCGTGGAAAGTGGTTCTCATCGCTTGGAGCATGTTCTCCGAGATTCCTAACGTGTGCATGGTATCCTTGTACATGATGTTAATTCTACCGCCATTATATATCAGTACCTTCGAAAACCGTACGTTGATATTCAGACCGATGAACGTCGGATCTAGCACCAGTGCATAGGATCCAGGACTCGGCATGAGCCTCGGATGATCCTTGATACTCCAAGTTATCTCATGTTCTGACCAAGGCATGTACCTCGTCACTATAGGCATTACTGCATTCACCTCCATATGTCGGCGCTGTAATCTTTTCCGGTCAGTCTCTTCCGTGGTAAACATACAATAACTTTGGCGATGCTCCATGTACTCATTTCGTCCCTCATTATCGTGGTAACCTTGATCTTGCTGTTGGTTGTTATTCACCTGATGCACCGCAACCCTTCTTTCTTGATTTTCATACCTCGGTGGGGGTGGAGGCAACAATAGTTGCTATCCATTCCCCCGTAAGCAATGGCTACCGACGTGCTTCATTCTGAGGTCCCTGAGCATTCCTCGAGCTACCCTGTTCTAGCTTCCTCATCCACTCACATTGCCGGGTCGTATGGTTCGCCGGACTATTTGGACTTCGCGTCTGGAATTTGCAAGGCTAGTCCAACATAGATTTGAATGTGTACCTCGGACGATCCTTCCTTTCTTGCCACTGCTTTTTCTGTTCCGGAGTCCAAGGCTTCTTGCCCTCACCCTTTTGTTTCCAATGTTGTCCTCTAGTTTTCTGGCATTGGCTGGCACCGGCATTGGGCTGATCTCGGTCCACGGCCACCACTTACTGCGAGTTATACCTGTAATCCGGATGATCATCCCTTCTTTTACCCCATAAATCATTTCTCCTGGATGACCCAGGGCCATCCCTGGTGTAGTACTCCTCATTTGACTCGCTCGACATTATCCGGGGTTGGGTCGGATATCCCAAAGCATATGAATCCGCCATCTGGATTGTCTCAGCCAAAGTGGTTGGCATATCTCGTTGTAAGTTTGCCACAACATACTTCCATATCTGCAGCCTTGGGCGAACCACGCTATTGCTTGTGACTCAATTACCCGCTCGCATGAGTTGCGCACGTTGCACCACTGAGTCAGAAAGTCTCGGTCAGGCTCATTCGGTCTCTGTTGGCATAATATGAAAGTCTATGGCCTATTGGGCCTCTTGTAGGTGCTTGAGAAGTTACTGATGAATAGTACCTCAAAGTCTAGCCAACAGTTTACACTCCTTGGCAGCAAGTTTTTTAGCCAAACTCTCACAGGTCCTTCCAACATCTAGGGCACATATCTTACTGCCCATCTCAAGTTTCCTATGGTGATATTTACTGTTGTTGCATAATCAATGAGCCAATCCTCTGGTTTGGTGCTACCATTGTAAGTCTTTATCCCTCTGGCCAGCTGAAAGTTTGGTACTAGCGGTCCCTCATGGTACCAGGTCCAAAGCATGCCGGACCAGGAGAACCCTGCACCTCGATCATCTCCGTCCTATAAATTCTATCAAGCTTCAGTCTTGCATCATCCGGCTGCAAATTCCTGCTCCCCAGCCTTGACCCAATCACGTGGTGCTCCGGTGTTGGGTATCCATCATTGACCATAGCCGAGTAACCATCATTGTACCTATCTTGATCTGGATGACCATATTGCTACTGCATCACTTGGCCAGCACTTCTCTACTACAGAGGTGTGTATTGTTGTTGCTGCTGCTGAGGTGCATTTTGCCCTGCTCCCGGTGGATCATGTTGTCCGGCATTACCGCTGGCAACGTTCCTTTGATCGACATTGCCTTGGTCACGGTTAACTCGGCCAGCTTCGCCTCGGCTTGTGCTATGGCGATCCTCATCAACTTGCACTGCTTTTCCTTTTTCGGCTCTCGCCGAGTCATAAGGGACCATCTGTTTGTCCTTTCTTCCCGAGTTTACCACTTCCTCTCTCCTTGGGCCATGACCTGGGAAGATGCTGCTCCAGCGGATTTTGCCGGGTTATTTCTAGCCGAATGAACCATGTTTGATGCTTCGGGATGTGCCGGGTTTACCTTGTTCATTTCCTCATTCTGTTGGCAAGCCACCCTCAACAAATGATTTCCTCTCTCCTGTTGCCTCTCCCGGGCCTCTCCGGTTAAGCCTTCTAACTCAGATGTAGCTATGTTTGCGGCCCTGAGGTTGTTTGACGGAGTACTGTACCTCTCCATCCCTCCTGTTACTATAGTAATTGACTGACCCGGCATGGGCTCAGATTCCTTGTCAATCTCAGTAATCAGGTTTCTACCTTGGATTTTCATCGCATCTATGCGGTTTTCCTTAGCATATTCCCTCAAAGTGATGTTCAGTGATTGCTGCAACTCAGCTACTTTGTTCGCACCAGCTAGCATTTTCTGCCTAGTTTCCTCTAACCCTGCTTGCGCCTGAGCCGGATCTACCACAGGAGATATTGGCGTTGCTAAACTATCTATTGCTTGTTGTAGTACATTCTCTAGCCTCTCTAGTGGAGGGAATCTAGATCTTGCCTGCTTTGGCGTGACTTCCGGGTCTGGCGCCGGGTTCTTGCTTGCTCCTGCATCAGGCGCGGTCAGCATGACCTCAAGGCAGCTTGCAGGGCGAGTGATATGCGGGCCGCTAGCCGCGCTGAGAGGTGGCTCGCCTCCCTCGACGACATGGCGCGGGTGAACGCATGACTCGTCCACACCGACATAGATCTTGTGAGCGCCAAACTTGACGAAGAGGTCGTTGCACGGAGGAGGGCACCTGGCGAAGCTTCTAGCGTTGTCGCTGCCGTAATCTAGCGCTCCAAAACGCTGGACCAGGCCAAAGACGATGCGCTCGCCCATGCGGATGATGTTTCCCGTCCAAATTTTCACCCCTGCTAGCGCTGCTAGCCTCATGGTGGGCGCCAACTATCGTGGTGGTGGCACGGCAGATGTCATGGATAGGCTAAAGATGGGGCCAAAGTATGCTAGAGGAATCCAGGGAGGGATAGTGTGGTGATTCCACACACAAGTGTTTGTATTTCTTCTCTATCAATGGTGGTTTACAAGTGTTCCTCGAGCTGTTCGTGAGAAGGAGACTACGTCTCTTACCCCCCACAACTATGCTCTTGAATTCTATCATATACAGAGAAAATGATCGATCCCCTTCTATGGAGGCCCTAGTGCTCCTTATATAGGCGAGCCCAGGGTACAAAGTTTAGGGCATATGTGGAGGCATATTCCCTGAATATGCCATTTGGTTAAAGCTAGATGCTTCTTTATTCGCTTTAAACAGCTTGTCTGGGCTTTGAACGTAACCCTCTGTGTGCCCCTTCTATTTTGGTGTCACCAGACTTGGTTTATGTCAGCCGGCTTCGCCCGCGTCACCTTTGTTGGCCACGCCCCATTGGTCCTCTCCTCTGCTCGCTTCGCTCATCCTACAGCGGGCAAAGGCCAGCTTTTGACCAACAAGAGATTTCTTCCTTCTCTTAGAATCCAAGCGGTAGCCCAGCTGCCGCCTGGCTAACTCGGCTACGAGGGTACCTACACACAAGATAGATTAAGTATAGCCGACATTTATTTTATGCTAGCCGGGTAACTGTCAGGTGAATACTCTCTGGGCCGGGTTACTCCGTAAGTCGGCCTGCCTTGAGGAGACCCGGCTAGCACTTGCTTTGACCGTGTCGTACCTCTAACTCGGCCTCTATACCCTAGCATGCTCGGCCCCGCCGCATCGGGAGCTTAGGGGCTGCCTCCGGTAAACTCCCCCCGGTGGTCGTGGGCTGGCGATCGAGTCACGGCTTGCGCTCCCACAGGGTCATCCTAGAGGAGGGCCTTGTCGTCTCCCGTGGCCACGTCCAGGCCAACAAAGTCCCTATCAGCCTAGTTGCCCCTCTCTATGGCCCGCTCCCGGGTAGGTAGGGAGGCGGAGCGACCAGCAGCACGTCCTGTCATGTCTCCCAAGTCGGTCCTCACCACCTTTGCCTTCCCTCTCCCCTCACATTTGCATCAGCAAAGTAGGGTGATGAAATAGAGAGAAGAGACTGAAGGATAAGGGAGACTTCGTGAGAGTGTCGCACCTCTTCGCTTCTCCATCCACCAAGGACCGGTTAGCCCTCCTCGCACCAGGAGGGAGAAAGGTGCTGCCACCACCTCGCCTAAGGCGCCTCCCGACTTCCAGCATTGGCGGAAGGGCAATTGACGCCTCGGGCTCGGCCCACTTCCCGTAGACGCCTCGGCTGGAGGCGCCACCGGCTTTGGTGCAGGGGAGGTCCTAGGCGACCTCCTCCCCCTGTGAAGACGACGTGCTGGTGATCAGCCTTGCGCGTCGCATGCACCGGGTGGCTCGGGGGTGTGGCTTGGTCCCTCCTCCTCGTCATCCAGCTCGACCAAGGGGCACACCCCCTTGGCGTCAAAGGTGAGGAGGCCCATGCAATCGGCATTCGCGTCGCCCACCGAGTACAGGGGGTGCGCGCTCGGGGAAGCGCCACCGCTGCGTCTGTGCTAAGGAGCAGCACCATGAGAACGAACATGGTATCCTCAGCGCGGAGCCCCTCGAGAGCCAGATCGCATCACGCTCTGGCGATAAGGCCCACACGGGCCTTCTATGCTCCTGAAGAGGGGATTATCTGCTACCGCAAGAACTTCCTCAGTACCATCGCATCAGACAAGCCTTTGCTTCTCAGGTACTCCACGCGCCTCGCGAGAGGCCCGGAGTCCATACAGGCGGCCGCCTCATGAGCCCAGCCTGGATTCTCTATCGCCACCCCTGTGGGGGCATGAACTGGTGGCCAGGCCCGGCCTGCATCCACCAAGATCCAGTTGCGACAATACTATGACACCGCGTCGAGGACAGAGATAGGCAGGAAGTCTCCCTCCTCCTCGGCAAAGAATCCAACTCCTCCAAGAATGTCCCCTAGAGCGAGGACGTGCAAGCTGTAGAAGTGGTAGAACAACGCCAAGAACGCAAAGGCAGCCAGGAGGGTCACGCTCCACGGGTGGAGGTGGAGCAGTTGGATGTAGTAATGGTCCAAGAAATCCATGAGAAAAGGGGAAAACGGCAGGACAAGGCCAGCAGCGAGGGAGTGGGCAAAAACGGGGCCCGCATTGGCGACCCACCCACTTCCCCCTATGTTGGCACACTGATGACCCACAAGTATAGGGGGTGCATCACAGTATTTTCGATAAGTAAGAGTGTCGAACCCAACGAGGAGCAGAAGGTGTTGGCGAATGGCTTGGAGCAGGAATTCTCTATAAATACTTAGCAAACGGATTTATAGGGGTTTTTGATAATGTAGATAAATAAAGTGCGAGTAAATAAAAGACAATAATAAATGCAGCAAGTGGCCCAATCCTTTCTTTAGCAAAGGATAAGCTGGTTGTATTACTTAAGATGACCAAACGTTCTTGAGGACACACGGGAATATCGTCAAGTGCTTTCGCTTCATATAGTTGATTAATCTTCTTTAGTTTGACAAGTGTTGTCTAGGTGAACCTGTGCTAATGTACCGACCTTCCTAGGACTAATACATACTTGTGATTATACCCCTTGCAAGAATCCGCAAGTACAAGGAAGTAATTAAGGTAGAAACCTAACCACAACTTTAAACTCTAAGACCCTGACGTCCCTTGTGCAAAGGTTTCTTAACGGGGGTTCAGGTTTCTATCACTCTAGCAACCCCTACGATTAGTAGCCAAATACACAATGCATTCCCCTAGGCCCATATAGGTGAAGTGTCATGTAGTCGAAATTCAAATGACACCACTAGAAGAAATACACCACAACTTAAATATCAAACTATTGAATCTTTCTCAACACAAACCCACTACTAACAACATGACTTCTCCCATGTCCTCAAGAACTAAACGAACTACTCACAAGACATCATATGGATCAAGATCAGAGATGATATAATGATATGTAACAATCCGAACATAAACGATAATTCAATGGTTCACTCAATAGCATCAACTACAAGGAGTAATCAACACTGGGAAAGTTTCCCCTAAGAACTATGCAAGATTCAACCCAATTGTAACAGCGGTATGAAGTGGTGATGATGGTGCTGGTGGAGATGATGATGGTGATGATGATGATGCTGATGAAGTCAGGCTTGATGGTGGTGTTGATGGCGACGATCTCCCCTCTTTGGGAAGGAATTCCCCCGGTACAATTCTGTCTGTCGGAGAGATCTTTCTCTCTTTGTAGTTTTGCGCCCCGCAGAGGCAGTGGAGTCTTTCTGTGGTCGCTCCCTAGGTATTAGGGTTTCTAGGGGATAATATACGCCAAAGGGGAGAGCATAGAGTGGGCCAGGGTGGCCACACCACCTGCTGGCACGGCCTAGGGCTGCCCGCGCCAGGGGGTGGTGTGGGACCCCTATGGCCCATCTCCACTTCCCCTTCTGGCAATCTTCGTCTTCTAGAAAAATAGATTTTTTTATGTATTTTCCCGATTTTTTTGATCTTCGCAAATTTTGCCTCCAAACAGCACCTTTTTCATCAGAATCCTAACTGTAGTGGTCCATGCTCCAAAAGTCATCAACCATGCAAAAACAGATGAAATAACACAAGTATCATCTCTTAATATGAAATATATCAATGAATAACAGTAAATTATGATATAGAATAGTGATGCAAAATGGACGTATCAACTCCCCCCCAAGCTTAGACTTTGCTTGTCCCCAAGCGAAAACTGAGCTCAATAAACATGACCTCAGGTTTATTTAGTGAAGAGTCGATAAAAGAATACGGATAAGAAGCATCACGTTCATCAATACATAAATCATAATAGAAGACAACTCACTATTATATAACTTAACTTGCAATAAGTAAAGGAAACACAATAAAGATACACAAAGTAAATCATAATTGGTAATGGCAAACTTAGCTCTTGGTCGAAGAATAGTTGACAATTTGCAGGAGTTCACACATAAAGGGTTTTCAATGATATCTTTCAAAGTAGTAAACACTAAGATAAGAGAAAATATGCAAAACAAGGAATATAAGAAACATGATTGAATAAATCATCATATGAATGAATGAAACAAAACAACTCAAAATGCTTGCTGCGATAGAGGGGGGTAGGTTTACTGACTCAACTAAAAAGTAAAAGATAGGCTCTCCGCAGAGGGAAGCAGGGATTTCAAGTTTCATAAAGAGCTTCCAAAAATTATGGTACTTATAAGATTTCAGCTCCCATTGCCCCTATCATAGGCATCTTTAGGTGATTAAAGTTAAAGTGATCAAATATGAGGATATGCTTGACAAGTTGTAAGTTGAAAATCTCATGTCCCTTGTATACAAGGGTCGCTCCTCATGCTAGTCAAGTTTAGTTACCGGTAAGTTCTTGTCATAGTAAGCACATGTGTATCATAGAGAACGGCCAACGGGCTACCCCTTGCCCGACGATACGGAAGAATCCCCATATCAAAATGACAAGGCAAGCAGACAACAAGCATCTCAGCAATCTTCTTATTTACCATGGAAAATGGTGTTTTTTCTCTCTTTCCTCTTTTCTCAATTCCTTTTTTTCTCTTTTCTCAATCTCTATCTCTTTTTTTATCTAAGAAGAATGCTTCATAGATTGCTCATTATGGTTATGCTGCAGGTTTCCACCATGATTAGGCATGGATTAGACCGGCGGCCTAGGCGTTTCTCTAACACACATACATAACTCCATGGACTTACAAGCTCCCCTTTCATTTCACATAGACGACATCCATAAACAAAAGAGCATGATATCAAGTAGGTACAATGTACAAGTGCAATGTTGAAAGCGTTCCCCATGACAGCATGGTTCTGCTAATTCACAACTTACAAAGCACAAGCATATACGCAACATAGATGGGCACAATGGTTCAAGTTTATTAAGTGCAAGAAATTAAAGTGTGCCATCAAGTTCTTGAGAGTTTTAATCACTAATTTTCATAGAACAAGTTTAATTTGGAAGGTAGATAAAAACATGAATTTACTTGGAATAGTAATAGTGCTAGTAGGTAGGTATGGTGGACACAAATGGCATAGGGTTTTGGTTTAAGGATTGGATGCACGAGAAGCATACCCTCTCAGTACAGGTTTTTGGCTAGCAAGGCTAGGCAGCAAGCATAAGAGTTGAAGGAAACAAACAAACATACAAGTGATAAAAACAAACATGCAATCTTCCTTGAAAGCACAAAAGATCTTAACTAGAGAATACTACACTTATGAGCAAATCAAGAAAGATGATGAAATTATATTTCTTTAAGAGTACTTTTATCTTTTTCATTCAGTTTTCAAAATAGTGTTGCTACTGACCGAGCCAGGTTTGCCAAAACCAACTAAATTTACTCAATGATCCCAAAGTGATACCAATATTAACAAAAATATCAATCATATAACATGAATTGAAAACTAATATAAGATATGCAAAAGAGTAAATGATAGAACATCTCATTAATATTCCATAACGGCAACTCACATGAAGTGATACATAGATATCTAATGAGAGGGGGGACACTTCCATAATGCAAACCATCCTACATGATAACTTCTCTATTCATGATATGACTCTACTAAAAAGGTAAAAATATAGAAGATAGTGATGTGATACCGCGGCACTCCCCCAAGCTTGGAAAAAAGGGGATACTAAAACCTGGTGATGAATTACTCCTTCAATGGTGGTGGTGTTCTCTCGATGATCTTTTCGATCAATTTCCTCAAGTCCTCAATCTCGAAGGTGAGACTACGAATCAACTCCGAGTTGTGCTCGATACGGTGCATGATCATGTCGGGTTGTGAATCTGAGCTCGTATGACTCTTTCCCCACTCTTCCTCCTTGAAGTCTTCTTTTCCTGCATGGTTAAAACTAGGCATATCCCAATTGGAGGGTAGTTTCTCCTTGGGCATATTCTGGCATTGATGATCATGGATAAGGGTATGGAAGGGATTCTTGGTGCGTGGAGAAGATGGTCGTGGAGCCAAACAGTGACGTAGAGGCTTCCGTCCAGTTGACATTCGTGCAGTCCTTCTGATCTTGGCATGGTTTGCCAACACTTCAATGCTTGCAATGGTAGTGTTGGGGTGCGGGTGCTGGCTTTTCCTTGCCTTCTCTTCATCGATCTCCTTCTCCTGCCCGGGATCTTAGGGATCATCCTCCATAGGCTCCTTTCCCTTATCCTTGGTGGAGACCATTGTACTTCTAAACTTTAAGAATAGTTCCTGTTAGAAACAGATCGAAACGAAAACACGACGAGAACACGATATACAAACCTCGGGGGATCTAGGGGATTATATATTACGAATTTTTACAACAAAAGGAAGGTACTGGGAGAAAACGGGTCGGAGACGGAGGTCGAGGTCGCCACACTACCTGCTGGCACGGCCAGGAGGGCCCGCGCCAGGGGGTGGTGTGAGCCACCCTGGCTCTGTTTCTGTCCCTCTTTCGCTTCGTTGCTTTCCTTATTGGATAAAAACTGCAAAAATATAACTGGACAGAATTTTCACGGAACTTTTCACCAAACAAAAATGATTAGAAGAGGTTATTACCAAAGTAATAACTTCCAAGACTCAAAGAAACAAAAACAAACTGAAAACAAAAATATATTGGGTTGTCTCCCAAAAAGCTCTTTCTTTATAGCCATTAAGAAGGGCATGATAATTTTAATGATGCTCACATAAAAATATGAATTGAAGTAAAAGAGAGCATAAAAAAAGAAAAAAATACACATGTTTGAGTCTAACCCACTTCCTATGCAAGGGAATTTTGTAAACAAA
This sequence comes from Avena eriantha, assembly GCA_910589775.1. Lineage (NCBI taxonomy): Eukaryota > Viridiplantae > Streptophyta > Magnoliopsida > Poales > Poaceae > Avena > Avena eriantha. The sequence continues at coordinate 534,577,824 of OU342743.1, read as the reverse complement.
CAAATTGTTGAAACCAGTGGCTACTAGCATAGGAAGGCAAAAGAAGTGCAACATAAAGACTTTCAGCATAAAGCGAGGAAACTTAATATTATTGAGATGTATAAGAACAGTCTTCCCTCTCTCATAATAACTTTTAGTATCATGCATAAATTTAATGATATAACTATCACAAGAAACATTGTAGTAATGATCAATTATCCTAACAGAAAACACAGGGACACTAGCTCTCATAACACTACTTTGTGAAACTATATTAGGGATATCCTTACAAAGGATAGTGTGTCCCTCTTCTACATATTTACTGACAAAGCCTTTCCTATTTGCTATTATAGGTTCAACATCCACTTGTTCATCAGGTTCAATAGCTTTATTCGTACTTTCATTAACCATACTAACTATCATAGAATGTTCCTTTATCTTAACTAGTCAAGTGGCCCTCGCAAATGCGAGGGCGACATCTTAAGAACATTGAATCCATATGAGAAATAATTTTATGGTTAGAATATAATTTCGTAATAATATTATTTAGAAAAACCTCGAAAATGTTATGTCAAGGAATAACAGTGTTGTGTTAACATATTGAAACATTTTAATTTATGGTCAAATAACCATGTGACCATATTCTGGAACACACTGTATATATGTTTATGCTTTACCGAATAAATTATTAATAAATGAACAAACAATAGAAATGTGACAAAGCATATACTACCTTAGTTGTAAAATTCCTGAATCAAGAGATCGTAAATTCATTAATATGATCTATTACTTACGTAATCGGTGTTATAATTTCCCCTCATATTTTAGACAATTCGATTTTTCTAGATAATGACTTCTTGTATTTTTTTATTGCAATAATAGAAATATGGGATATCATTGATGTTTTTTGAATAAATCACTTTCCAATGGATAAATTTTAGGAGGTTGGAGCATCCGCCCAAGTTCAATGTAGGAAAACATAGGTGATTCCATCACCTGGAACATACCCACACCATTTAGGCACTCCAACACGCCTTCTCTTCGAATAAACCGGACAATTTACTCAAGTCGTAACATTTACTTTTTACAAGAGAGAAACATATATGGTTTTTATCTCAAAATTCAATACACATTCATTGCTCGGGGTGTCACATCTACACATTCAAGCCATACATAATTTGAATAAATTTCTATATATACTTAATTTTTATTTTGAATAATACTCCATATTCTCATAAATCGATAAAATTTTGAGCATCGACATAGTATTTTGTACCTTTGACTGCTACTTCTTGCAAATATATGTTAGTTATGTATGCACTTCCTGATTTGTTTATGATCTCGTGTTTCGGCAATTTTGCAACTACTCACATTTCTATTTTCTTAGTTCATTTAATAATAATTTATTCGTTGCTACATAAAAAAACCTAAGTTATATCAAACACCACACGTTTTTAGTTTGACTACATGCACATTTATTCAGTTTAAGACATATTTCTTTTATACATTAATAATTGATCGTAGTGGTACATGTACACAATATATATAGACATGGAAAACCCTTAAGAATACTGATGATAAAACATAGCCTATATGAATCCAAGCCGTGTAATTTAATTGAATAGATTTTCTAGAGTATTTTCTTACAATCATTTTTATTTATCGACCATATTCGTGTAAATCATGTCTTTTGGACAGCAGATACTCCTCAATATATTTTGCCGCAACTTCTTGCATACATATGTTAGTTGAAATGTATAGAACCTTATATTATGAGTGCATTATCTTAATGAATACAATGAAATCTCTTGCTTCACACATATAAGTAATTTTGCACACATTTTCTCATAAATGCATGATGATTTGTACATTGCATACTCCTTGGTACCTACTGCTACTTGCACATCAGCACATATAGGTTGGTTTAAAATTATGAACTTTTTATTCTGAAAGCTATTCACGAAGAATAAAAAAATCCTTTTACCACACCAACATAAATACTTTTGCATATATTATTAGTCCAAGTTAGCAAAGTTTGACTCCGCGCCATGCAAGGAAGCCATACTGAGGTAGAGAGAGTAGTTATATAACCTTATTTTGTACACAAGAGTACCAAGAATCATTCAATATACCAATAAATTATTTGCACAATTAATGCAATAGTTAACTAAGAATGTTTGGGTATTCTCTTTCTTCCGAGATAATTTACACAAACTATTTGCATAAGATTTTGGATAATTTTCATGTCAACCAATATTATTTCTTCCGAGATAATATTGCATATGTGCCTAGTGTAAAAACCTTTTGCCTGCAAGGCTGTATAAATATCTTTTCGACCAGGTTAGTGGCCGAAATTAATCAGGTGTAATGCTCCACTTACAGAAGATTTTTGGGGACATGTTTTTACGGATTGACCTGTCAATCACAGACTGATTTGGAGGATTTCCAGAGTACAATTGCTTCGGTAGAGATCTAATCACGGAATCCCATGATGCATACGTAACTAATTGTCTATAAGAAACATCCGTAGGTATAGGATTATTGCTTAACTAATGGTTGTGCTTGTTGGCTCGCACACGTACCAGGACCTCTAGGAGAGCCATCAGGCCATATAATTAGCAAGTGGTCCATGCATACACCATAATTTTGCATGTCTGTGTGGCAGTAGAGGAGTGAATTCTTCATCAATTGTATAGAAAGTTTAGTAGATGATGAACCTATATGTTAATTTAATTAGATCAATCAAACACACACTTACACGTAATCCAACTGCTCTTAGAGGTCCTTCGGGCACTGCGGTATTAATGAAGTAGCGAGGCAGAAACCCGACATCTTGGCTCTATGCCCAGGAATCTGTCTATCTATCTACTCCCTCCATTTCAAAATATAAGACATTTTAGCTTTGTGAATGAAATGTATCTAGACCTCTTTTAGTGTCTAGGTTCATCTAGGTTTAGAGTGAACCTAGACACTAAAAAAGGTCTAGATACACTTCTTTCACAAAGCTAAAACATCTTATATTTTGAAACCGAGGGAGTATACTATAAAAAGGCTAGAGGTAGGTTCGCCTACACTTTTCCATCCGGTGGTAAATACGTTTTCGTCCCCTAAATACGTTTCCGTCCATCTTACTGTCCGCTCGCGCCCCACGATCTTGTCTTCTTCTTACTGACTATGACTCAAGCTCCTGAGTACTTTCCCTTCAAACATGGCAGGTATTGGATAGGAATAGGAATATAAGATACTTTCTCCGGGTCAGAGACAACAAGTCGTCCTTCCTTCACAAAGAACCAATCACCCAATCGTACCCTCCAAACCGAGACCTCTACACTCCACGCCCGTCATCCTGAGTCATGACGGCGCCGCAGCGCCGTTGTGAAGCGCTCAATGGACGCGATGGAGACGAGCCCCATGTTCATCTGATCCTCGCCCGTGAAAAACGCCGTCGTCGCCGACGCGCGTCGACTTTAGACGCGACGCCGACCTCTACACTCCACGCGCGTCATCCTGAGCCATGATGGCGCCGCCACGCCATTGTGAAGCGCTCAATGGACGAGATGGAGATGAGCCCCATGTTCATCTAATCCTCGCCCATGAAAAACGCCGTTGTCGCCGACGCGCGTCGTCTTCAGACGCGACACCAAAGGCTCCATGGAACTGATGGGGCCGAGACCCATGCTCCTCTAATCCCCACGCGGGAAAAGCACCGCCATCGCCCATGCACGCAGTCTTGAGCTGCGACGCCAAAGACGTGATGGAGTCGATCGACTGACGCATATTCCCCGAAGACTTTCCATTCTCCACGTCGTCGACAAGGTCGGGTACGGGATAACTGAGGCCAATCCGGATGGCCTCCGTGCCGCTCAGCGTCGCCCAGATGGGCTCCGGCAAGACCACTGCCTTTGTGCTCCACATGCTGTCCTAGATTGCCTGCATGCCGCTGATCGTGAGCGAGGCGGATACAGCCGAGGGTGCGTACGTGCTCATCATGGCGCCGACCCGCGAGCTCGCCCAACAGATCGCGATGGAAATAACCAAGTTTATGTGGTAATCGGCTTAGTGTGGCCAGACCCAGCAAAACTGGGGGCTCTTCGATCCTCTATCTTTCCAAGGCAGCATGCCCTAGCGGTAGTCAACGGAGCCTGCTTTTGGTGAGAGCTGCATCACTATGTTCAGGTCTAATATTATGGTGTATTCCTTTTTCATAGATTCAGCAACTTGCACATATATACGACAATTCTTTTATTAACACAATATGCATGTCATCTTGTCTTAAACAGCCCTTTTGGGATTGATTGTTTTTTTCTCTATTTTGCTGACATGTGCTATTATTTCACCTCAACGATTTAATCCAATAAATCTTCACTACTGATATATTGTGGAGGATTTGTTGCTACAGTTGCTTCAGTGATTGAATAAAAGTTAATCTATAACGTGATTGTCTGTTCTCATCTAAGAGTTTTTTTTGAGCAATTGTCGTATAAGTCATATTCATCGCTATTCAATCAACATGCATCTCGTGTAAACTTTCATAAAATTTACACATTTAAAGTTATCTTGGGAAGCCAATTTGGCACAGTCGGCTTAGTTTGTATTGTTTCAGTTTCAAATTCATGAGCAACTTGTCTCCGCCGACTTATTACTATGTTTCTCCTGATACATGTACATACATTTCATTCATCTTTTTTCACTTCGCAAGAAACCCCATCCAGATCACTGTTTATTTTGTTGTAGTTTCTGGTGTTGTTGAACAAAAAATGTGTAGGTGTGCGTGAGTGGTACACTCCTAATTTCTTATGCAGGCGACGCTAAAGGGATCCGTGGAGCACGTCTTCCGGCGGCGCTTCTTGGAATAGCAGTGATGTCCTCAGCCAAACGGAGGCTCAATGCATAGTCAGTTTCCATGATGAAGGCGACAACGAAACTACAGAGAGGTGGTGAACAAAGAAGTAGAGCGACAACTAAGATAGATCGTGTCGGCAGTGTCATGCTTCCTAACTTCCACCATCAGAGGTATAACGGCACGCCTGACTAGCAACGACAAGTTAGATTAGGTGACTGAAGCATCATGGCCGTGGCAGCGCACGGGCATTCAGCTAGTGAGCCCTAATTAGCTTCAGTCGAGTGTGTAGGGCTTTATATTTATCGACTTGATGGAGAAGGATGGCAGCATCTATTTTTCTAAAATGTTAGCAGCATCGATAATATACTACATAAATTGTCAGGGATATTTTTTGGGTAGTATAAATAATACTATATTATCTTTACCAATGTCTAGATATCATCTATATTGGAGAGACGCAGAATGACTAAGGATGCATTTTGATTAGCTAATAATCAAACCCTGACCAACAAAATGCATACCTTTTGAAGGGAAACCAAAGCAGTGCAGTGCGTATGAAAGTTATCGAGAACTGAACATAATAATTCTGAGTAAGGTTGAATGCATGTAACACTATAATAAAAGCAATGCATAAGATGTGAGTTTGAAGAGAGGATCAACACCATCGACATTAATCATGACACTACCAGCTAACGTTTGATTAAACTTTTACCTTATTTATCAAGTGGTCGAATTGAGTTGTACAAGAATAATGCAATATAATAGAGATGTTACGGATGCATAATAAATAGGACAGAATAACTTGATCGCATTGGATCTGATTTTTAACCAAAACGGAGACATTAATAGCAGGAAATAAGATGCATGTGTAACTTACCCAGAACCAAGTGAATCATTGTAGCATAATATTTTACCTTCTCATGGTGACCGGTGAGGATTATATTCTTCTCATTATCACATCCTATATGGTTCCTAGGACTTGTCGTGCCGTAATAATTTTAATATTTCATGTACAGTATCAGACGATCTTATACAAAGACTGACAATATTTAGAGCTCCCGTGATATCGCAACCTTCCTGGAACCTTGCACTGGCACTGAAATTATCGACCAACACGTAGCTCCTCAGACGCCACATCTTGGACTCCATTGAAAGCAGTCGAGTACCGCGTCCGTCCCTTCTAGGTCTAGCTTGAGCAATATAGCTAATTAGCAACAGCCTGAGACTCAAGCTTGGAGAGCAGAGATCTAGAACTAACCTGGTTATGACAAGGCACTTACAAGGATTCAATTACAAGGATTCAATTACAAGGATTGCCGTGGAGGCACCTTCAGGTCAAGATTGTAGCACGTCTTCAAGTCCCAATAATCAAAATTTGAGCATACGTACGCCTAGACCGTAGCCGACAGAAGTTTTTGAGGTTCCAAGGCGTTGCCCCCTTCGATCGATGGCGACCCCCTATCAATTTGAAAGAAGATCACGTGCAAGTTCCTGGCTTGCTCTGATTAATCGTGTAGACACTATATATATGCAAGGATGATTTTCCATTGGTCACATACCTGAGGCCTGGCTTGCTCAATGCAAGAGGATGTATGGATGATAAATTTGAAAATTGCGGCCATCGATCTTCCTGCCATCATACAGTCGGCCGGCCGGCAGTTGGTGCTAATGCTAATTTACGGGCGCTGAAGACGACGCACATGAGCAAGAGAGTCTGTTTCCTTGCTTTACTTTTAGAATCCAAAGGCGGCGGGGCGCGTGAGGACATGGGATTGGAGTTCCGATCTTTATTTATTTGGGCATGGTTTTACAGGTTTTGATTCCACCATGAAGTATATGAGATTGATGGGGTACGTGGAATAACTTAATTATTATGGAGATCCAATGGTTCCAATTGCCTAGTTAGTTTAATTAATGGTCCGATTCTTCTATTTTTTGTGGGATTTTCTAGCGATTTCTCTAATTTCTAGTGAGCCCATCATGTACTTTTAATATATAATAGATTGGGAAAGACATTTTCTCAATGTAAGGTTCAGGTAAAACATGATTAGCAGTATAAACTTCAGTATTTCTTGCAGGAACACAATTAGCAATGTCTTTATATGTCTCATGATACTTATTCCATTTCTTTTGAGGAATTTTAATATAGGAAGCAAAAGCCTTAAAATAAGTTGCAATAGCTTGAGAGTCTAGACCATAAGCATTTTTAATATTTTGAAAGTCATCAGTTTCCATAAAAGATTTAATACATTCATAATCATAATTTATACCTGACTTCCTTCCTTTGTCATTCTCCCATGCTTCAGCATTGTCTTGAATACGGTCTAGAAGATCCCACTTAGCTTCTTCTTCCATGCGAGTGAATGATCCAGCACAAGAGGCATCCAATAAATCCTTATCATGAAGAGAGAGCCTTTCATAAAAGTTATTGATAATAATATTGTTGGGGAGCTCATGAATGGGACATTTGAGCATTAGTAACTTCAATATCCCCAAAGCTTGAGTTGTACTCTCCCCATCAAGAGGCCAAAAGTTGTATATTTGATTCCGATCTTTATGAATCTCACTAGAAGGATAGAATTTAGAATAAAAGAGAGGTACTACTTCCTCCTATTCAAGAGCTTGGCCATTCTTCAGCAACTTATACCATTCATCAGCTCTTCCTTTTAGTGATAATGAGAATAACTTCTTCTTGACTTGATCTGTTGTAATACCTACACACTTGAACAACTCGCATAATTCGTGTATAAAGAGCAAATGATCACCGGGATGGACAGTTCCATCTCCAACATAATAGTTATCCATAACATGCTCAATAATTATTGTAGGTATCTTAAAAGTATCATTCTCAGCAGGTGGTGGTTCATCTACTACCTTAGCAGTGGTAGTAGCATTACGAAATAAGAAACTCAGCGAATTATCCATATTGAAAATAAAACAACTAACATAAATAAACAATAATCACAATAGAAGTTTCCTTTACCAGTTCCACTCTCCAATAGCGCTTCACTCCCCGGCAATGGCACCAGAAAATAGTCTTGATGACCCACAAGAATAGGGGTGTATCGCAGTATTTTCGATAAGTAAAAGTGTCGAACCGAACGAGGAGAAGAAGGTGTTGGTGAATGGCTTGGAGCAGGAATTCTCTATAAATACTTAGCAAACGGATTTTTAGGGGGTTTTGAAAATGCAGATAAATAAAGTGCGAGTAAATAAAAGACAATAATAAATGCAGCAAGTGGCCCAATCCTTTCTTTAGCAAAGGACAAGCTGGTTGTATTACTTAAGATGACCAAACTTTCTCGAGGACACACGGGAATATCGTTAAGTGCTTTCGCTTCATATAGTTGATTAATCTTCTTTAGTTTGACAAGTGTTGTGTGGGTGAACCTGTGCTAATGTACCAACCTTCCTAGGACTAATACATACTTGTGATTATACCTCTTGCAAGCATCCGCAAGTATAAGAAAGTAATTAAGGTAGAAACCTAACCACAACTTTAAACTCTAAGACCCTGACGTCCCTTGTGCAAAGGTTTCCTAACGGGGGTTCAGGTTTCTGTCACTCCGGCAACCCCTACGATTAGTAGCCAAATACACAATGCATTCCCCTAGGCCCATATAGGTGAAGTGTCATGTAGTCCATGTTCACATGACACCACTAAAAGAAATACACCACAACTTAAATATCAAACTATTGAATCTTTCTCAACACAATTCCACTACTAACAACATGACTTCTCCCATGTCCTCAAGAACTAAGCGAAATACTCACAAGCCATCATATGGATCAAGATCAGAGATGATATAATGATATGTAACAATTTGAACATAAACAATAATTCAACGGTTCACTCAATAGCATCAACTACAAGGAGTAATCAACACCGGGAAAGCTTCCCCTAAGAACTATGCAAGATTCAACCCAATTGTTACAGCGGTATGAAGTGGTGATGATGGTGCTGGTGGAGATGATGATGGTGATGATGATGATGATCCCGATGAAGTCCAGCTTGATCGCGGTGTTGATGGCAATGATCTCCCCTCTCCGAGAAAGAATTCCTCCGGCAGAATTCTGTCTGCCGGAGAGATCTTTCTCTCTCTGTAGTTTTCCGCCCCGCAGAGGTGGCGGAGTCTTTCTGTGGTCGCTCCCTAGGTATTAGGGTTTCGAGGGGATAATATACGCCAAAGGGGAGAGCCTAGAGTGGGCCAGGGTGGCCACACCACCTGCTGGCGCGGCCTAGGGCTGCCCGCTCTAGGGGTGGTGTGGGCCCCCTATGGCCCCAATTCCACTCCCCCTTCTGGCAAACTTCGTCTTCTAGAAAAATAGAATTTTCCATGTATTTTCCCAATTTTTCTGATCTTTACGAATTTTGCCTCCAAACAGCACCTTTTTCATCTGAATCCTGACTGCAGTGGTCCATGCTCCAAAAGTCATCAACCATGCAAAAACAGATGAAATAACATAAGTATCATCTCTTAATATGAAATATATCAATGAATAACAGGTAAATTATGATATAGAATAGTGATGCAAAATGGACGTATCACACACAACACGCATGAGGCACCCCACTCGTTCCAATCGGAGGCCATCAACTTCTAGACCTTGTCTAGCCCCTCCTCGTTGAGGATCACCGACGGCGGCAAGGCTCCCACAATCGACGGGGGAAAGCTCGGCGCATCGGAGGCGGGGTGCGCTCTCTTGAGTGGCATTGCAGATGTTGTGGGAGAGGAGGAGGCAGCATCGCACGGAGCTCTGTTGGATTGGCGGCGAAGGAAGGCGGAAGCTGGCACGTCCCTCGGAGATTTGGGGTTTTCTTGTGGGCAGCTCGACCCACCAAGGCTAAGTAGTGGAAGTGATGTTTCCCACACCCGGAGAGCACACGACCTGCGTGGACACGTGGAAGTCGCAGGCGGAGACATCGGAAGTTCGCGCTACGACATGACCATTCGAGGGGATGGCTCCACTTGGTCCCTTTACTTCCTCGCCTTTTTGTCAGTGGTGTGCAAGACAAGCGACTGGGGCTACTATTAGACTATTGCTACCTGGGGTACCCCATCCCAACGATTCGTCGGGGCCAACAGGAGCACCCTCTCGAGGGCTCTCAAGGGGAGCAAGTCTCCGGAGGGGGGGATGAAGCCTGACTCCTCTACAAATGCTCGGAACGGTAACGGCTGGGTGCGGCCTCCAAGCAAGGCCTCAAGTGGGGAACCTCACCAAGCCCAAGCATGCCTAGGAAGACGGCGCCCCAACGGTCGGTCCAAGAGGTGACCAGTGCACCCAAAGAAAGCGAGGCACGCAGGGGTAGTGGGATGATACAAGACGAAGGCATCTCCTGACATAGCCATTTTGGTGAAATGAGACCAGGATGGCGACGTAAAGTGGAGGAGCAGACCGACCAGCCCCTGACACCGCAACCACTCAACGGTCGCAATAAGACAAGTCGGGACCTAATCTATTGGCGGGAATGTGGTGACTCTTCCCGCCCAAGAACTGGGGGAAGAGGCCCAATGTTTCCCAATATAAGGAGCTCTCCTCCTACCTTGTAGGGGGATGGATCCTAGAGATCTGAAACCCTAGACTTTCATCCACCATTGTAACCTCACGAGGAAAGCGAGCAATACAACAAAGCAGGAGTAGGCGCTTTACCTCCTCACGAGGATCCCGAACCTGGGTGAAAAAACCCATGTGTCTACTCTCTATCGTGCATCCTCTTCACTGCCGTACCATCACCGAACACCTTCGGAATTGCATGTCAATCCCCCTCATGAACCAAGGGATTGTTGGACCCTAGTTCCTTCACGGGACAAATCTCTGACAAACCCTAGCCTATCTCCATCCATTGATTTAACCACAATATAAAGTAAACTAGATTGGTCCGGTAAAAAGGGTAAAATCGAACAAACAAAGTCTTGTAGACGTGTCCGTATTTTTATTCCTATTAGCGTTGTTTCCCAAGGATTCGATAAACCTTCGTCTACTAGGGAAAAATATATTATATTGTCAGAGATTTTTCCCATGAAGGAACTAGGGTCCAACGATCCCTTGGTTAGTGAGGGGGCTCGATCCGAAGGAACTCAACGACGGTGGTGACAGTGGAGCAAGCACACAACAGAGAGGAGACACTGGTTTTTTACCTAGGTTTGGGACCCTCGCGAGGAGTTAAAGCCCTACTCCTTCTTTGTTGTATTGCTTGCGTGCTTCGCATGGGTATAACGGAGGATGAAAGTCTAGGGTTTTAAGTGTTGGGGGATACCCCCGGGTAGGGTCACGCCGGGGTATAAAGGCCGAGTTAGCCGAGGTTCGGCAAGGCCAAAGCGGATGCTGGCCGGGTCACCTCAAGGCAGGCCGAATCATGGGGTAACCCGGACAAGGGGGCGTTCGCCTAACTAAGTCTCAACCGACTTAAGTAGTAAGTCAGAAGTGCTTGTTTAACTTGTATGCAGGAACAGGTGTGGCCGGATCAACTAGGATCCGGGTCACGTCTAGCTTCTAGGAGAAGGAAGGAATCTCGCTGGTCAAAAGAAGCCCCGGTACGCACTACCTGAGCGAAGCAAGCAGGGGCAGGACCACCGGGGCGTGACCGACAAGGGTGACGACGCCCATGTCAGCTGACGCGGGCGCCGCAGAGGCTCACGTAGCCTCTGCATGTGTGACACGGGGGAAAAGCACCCCGGTCGGCTTACTACTTTGGGAGGAGGCATATTCTTAGGAATATGCCTCCACGTATGCCCTAGGCAGAGACCGAGCTCCCTCTATAAAAGGGGGGCTAGGGTTTCAATAGAAGGGGTTCCGCTATTCTGATTTGGATAGGGTTTTAGGTGTGATCTGTGGGTGAGAGTAAGAGAGCTCCTTCTTCCTCCGCTCGCCAATACAGCTCTAGGAGCACTTGTAATCTTGGAAGCAAAGCAATACAAACAACTGTGTGGAGAATCACTTCACTATCCCTCCCTAGATTCCCCTAGCGTGTATTAGTCCCCACCTTTGGCCTATCCATGGCATCTGCCATGACACCACCACGACAGTTGGCGCCCACCGTGGGGCTGGCGGTGCTAGCAGGGGTCAAGATCCGGACAGGAAACTTCATCGGCACCGGAGAACGCATCGTCTCCGGGCTCGTTCAGCGCTTTGGAGCGCTGGACTTCGTCAGCGACAATGCTGGCTGCTTCGGCACGCGTCCACTTCCACGCAACGGCCTCTTCATTAAGCTCAGCGCGCACAAAGTCTACGTTGCTGTGGACATGTCTTGTGTTCATCCGCGCCACGTCGTCGAGGCTAGAGAGCCGCCCCTCACCGTGGCTCGCGGGGCGTGTATCGCTCGCTCCCCGGACCGCGCAGAGGTGATGATGACTGCGCCTGGTGCGGGCGCGAGCAAGTATCCGTCGCCAGATCCAGAGGTAACGCCTAAGGCACCGAGGAAAGGTAGAGGTCCTCCACTAGAGAGGCCGGAAAATGTGTTGAGGGAAGCAATGGATAGCTTGGCAAACCTTGTGGTAGCAGCAGTAGATCCGGCTCGAGCGCAGGCCGAGCTAGAGGAAACTAGGCAAAAGATACGAGAGGGCGCAAAGAAAATAGCCGCGGCTCAGTAGTCGTTGAATATGACGCTCCGTGAGTATGCAAAGGCGAACAAAGTAGATGCTGTAAAAGTAAAGGGGAGAAATCTCATGAGCGAGATGAACAGAGAAGGTGATACTAGAATTGAGGAATCAGAAAACTGTATGTCCGTGGGGCTGCCGAGGTATAGTACCCCGGCAAAGAACCTCAGAGCAGCGGATGCAGCTGCATCCGAGTTAGAGGGTCTAACGGGTGAAGCCTATCAAAGACAACAAGATAGGGTTAACGAGCTGGTTCGGATCGCGAACAGACAAAACGAAGAACTACTCAGAGCTGACCCAGAGAGAGTTGGAGCCTCCAAGATCGTCCATTCGGCGATGGGTAACCCAGAGAAATCCGCTGGAGCCGCATCGTCTCCTCATGGTGGTCCAAGGAGAGAAGAGGTGGTAACCTCGGCCAGACAGAACAAACAGATCATCCCATATGACCCAACACGGGCAGGGAAAGGAAAAGAAGCACAGAAAAATGATGATCGACGGAGCGTGAGCCGAGGTGAAGCTGGCCGAGGTAGCCGCGACCAAGGCAATGCCGGTCAAGGGAACACAGTCAACGGCAATGCCGGACAACGAAACTCGGCAGGAGCAGGATAACCGCAGCAGCAGAATATACCAAGGCAAGAGCAAAGTGCCGGCCAAGGTATGCAACAGAAAGGTGCACCGTGAGAGCAAGACAGATATAATGATGGCGATTCGGAAATGGCAAACGCGGGATACCCAAGACCGGACTATCATGTGATAGGGTCAAGATTGGGAAGCAGGGATTTGATGCCGGATGATGCCAGGTTGAAACTGGATCGCCTGTATAGGTCGGAACAGATCGAATGTCAAGGTCCACCGGGTCCTGCGTGTTTTGGACCCCGGATCATGAAGGAGCCGCCGGTACCCAACTTCCAGTTACCCAGGGGCACGAAGACGTATGACGGCAGTACCAAGCCGGAGGATTGGTTGATAAACTATGCCACGGCTGTGAAAATTGCCACTGGCAACTTGAGATGGGCTGTACGATATGTACCCCAGATGTTGGAAGGGTCGGCAAGGGTATGGCTGAACAATTTGCCACCCGGAAGCATCATCTGCTGGATAGACTTTGAGGAAATGTTCATCAGCAATTTGTCGAGTACGTATCAGACGCCAAATAGGCCGCAGACCCTAGCTATGTGCAAGCAAAGACCTAATGAGACAGACCGGGAGTTCTTGACCTGGTGGTGTACCGTGAGAAACTCATGTGAAGGCGTGATAGAATCAAAGGCCATAGCATGGTTTGCACAAGGGTGCCGATATGCAAGCGAGTTGTGGCAAAAGTTGCAAAGGAAAATGCCAACTACATTGTCAGAGATGATCCGGATCGCAGATTCGTATGCTTTGGGTGATCCGACTCAGCCTAGGCTCGTATCAAACGAGTCAAACGATGAGTACTATCAGAGAGATGGAGCTGGATCATCTCGGAGGAATGACTACAGAGGAAAAAGAAGAGATGATAAACCAGATCATCGATACGGTTCGCAACAAGTTGCGGCTGTGAATCAAGATCAGCCCGGAGCAGGGGGCAGTCAGCGCCAGAAAACTGGAGGGCAATGGACTCCGAGAAACGATGGCAAGAAAACTTGGACGCCAGAGCAAAAGAGAAAGTGGCAAGAAAAGAAGGATCGTCCGAGGTATACTTATGAGTCGATATTGGACCAGCCGTGTATGTTTCACATGCCAAATCCGAGTAACCCAGCGGGTCATACGACAAGGCAGTGTGAGTGGATGCGCAAGATTGAACAAGGTGGCTCGGGGAATGCTCAGGCACCCTGGAATGATCAGCCTCGGCAGGAGTTACCCCGTCAGCAATTGCTCTCCGGAGCGAACACGCAACAGCTGATGTTGCCTCCCCCTCCGCCAAGGTATGATAACAATGAGAGAAGGGATGCAGTGCATCAAGTGGAAAATGAGCATTAGCCGGATCAGAGGTAGCCCGGAAATGAGGGGAGAAATGAGTACAAAGAGCATCATCAGAGCTATTGTGTGTTCACCACTGAGGAAACAGATAGAAAGAGCTTGCAGCATAGGCATATGGAGGTGAATGCAGTGATGCCTGCAGGGACGAGGTACATGCCTTGGTCTGATCAAGAAATCACCTGGAGCATAAAGGATCATCCCAAGCTTATGCCAAGCCCTGGTTCGTATGCGTTGGTGCTAGACCCGACGTTCATTGGGCCTAGCATTAACGTAAGGTTCTCAAAGGTACTGATTGACAATGGCAGCAGCATTAACATCATGTATGCGGACACAATGCGCAAGTTGGGTATCTCAGAAAACATGCTACAGCCCACGAGGACAACTTTCCATGGTATTGTGCCCGGCATTTCTTATGAGCCCATAGGCAAGGTCCGGGTTAACGTATTGTTCGGCACGAGGGATAACTGCCGAACCGAAAATTTGGAGTTCGAGGTGGTGAACTTGGAAAGTGCGTACCATGCGTTAGTGGGAAGGCCAGCACTGAACAAGTTCATGGCAAGCTGTCATATTAGCTACTTGAAGATGAAACTTCCCGGACCAAACAGAGTGATTACCATTGTAGGGGATTTCCGACGTTCCATGGAGTGTGTGTCGGCCGGGTCTAACTTAGCCGAGTCACTTGTGATTGCGCAGGAGAAAAGGAAAATTCAAGAGGTGGCGGCATTGGCTCAGTCTGCGTAGCAGTATATGACAGCGCTAAGTAACCCGCACGGAAGTGTCTCTTTCCAGGCCACGAAGGATACCAGAAGGTTCCTGCTGATGACATGTTCCCAGAGCGCACCGTAACAATTGGTGTCGGGTTAAGTGATAAATAGGAAAGCGAGCTTGTCAGCTTCCTCCGTGAGAATTGGGACATTTTTGCTTGGTCCACACAGGACTTGTAAGGTGTTCCGAGGGAGCTGGCCGAGCACTCTTTGAATGTGAGACCCGGAGCTAAGCCGGTGAAGCAACCTCTCCGCCGCTTCGCCGAAGATAGGAGCAAAGTCATCGGGGATGAGATAGCTCAGTTGCTAGCTACAGGATTTATCATGGAGGTTCTTTATCCGGATTGGCTATCTAATCCGGTGCTGGTGGAAAAGAAGAAGGATGACCCGAACATGGCAGTGGTTTGGCGAATGTGTATCGATTACACGAACCTGAACAAGGCGTGTCCAAAAGATCTGTTTCCGCTGCCAAGAATAGATCAGGTCATAGACTCAACTGCTGGATGTGAATTGTTGTCATTCATTGATGCATATTCTGGTTTCCACCAGATACCTCTGAATCCGGATGATCAAATAAAGACTGCGTTTATTACCCCGTATGGGGCTTATTGCTATCGCACCATGCCGTTTGGTTTACGTAATGTAGGGGCAACGTACCAAAGATGTATGCAAAAATGTTTGCACGACCAAATAGGTCAAAATGTACAAGTGTACGTGGATGATGTGGTTATCAAGACAAAGGAAAGCCAAACGCTCCTTGATGATATCAGGCAAACATATGCGAACCTAAGGAGGTTCCGAATGAAGCTTAACCCGGAAAAATGCACCTTCGGTGTCCCGGCTGGGAAATTGCTCGGTTTTCTTGTTTCCAGCCGAGGTATCAAGGTTAATCCAACTAAAATCCGGGCCATCGAACGAATGGAATTGCTGAAGTGTCTTAACGATGTCCAGAAGTTCACAGGTTGCCTGGCCTCGTTAAGTCGGTTTGTATGTCGGTTGGGAGAAAAGGCATTGCCTCTTTACCAACTCATGAAAAAGTCGGATAAGTTTGTTTGGACACCGCAGGCCAATGAAGCCTTTGCCCACTTGAAAAAGATGTTAGCCACTGCACCAGTGTTGGCCTCACCACTATTAAAGGAGCCAATGTTGCTCTATATAGCCGCAACCAACCGAGTTGTAAGTGTAGTGATAGTGGTGGAGCGCGACGAGGAAGGTAAGTCGGTGCAAAGGCCAGTGTATTACTTGAGTGAGGTGTTGTCAGCCTCAAAACAGAACTATCCACACTATCAAAAGGTGGCGTATGGCATGTACATGGCCGCTAAGAAGCTGAAGCACTACTTTGAGGAGCATCCCATCAGGGTCATATGTGAGGCCCCCATATCCGAGATAATGAGTAATAAGGATGCGAGTGGCAGAATTGCAAAATGGGCAATTGAGCTAGCTCCGTATGCGCCACAATATGACAGAAGAGAAGCCATTAAATCTCAAGCTGTGGTGGACTTTTTCGTGGACTAGGCCGAGGTGCAATACGAACCACCACTCCCAGATCCGAACTATTTGCGAATGCACTTTGACGGATCAAAAACCAAAACCGGGCTAGGTGCCGGAGTTGTACTTACCTCGCCAAAGAAGGACCAGCTGAGATACGTGTTGCAGATCCATTTCGCGGCATCAAATAATGTCGCCGAGTATGAAGCACTTGTGCACGGGCTCAAGGTGGCAAAAGAAATTGGGATACGTTGGATCGTATGCTTTGGCGACTCAGATTTGGTGGTGCAACAAGTGTCAAGAGTGTGGGACGCCCTTGATCCAAACATGGCACTGTACAAATTTCATGTGCAGAAGATATCTGGTTATTTTGAGGGATGCGAATTTCACCATGTACCCCGGGTGGAAAATGAGGCTGCCGATATGCTGTCGAAGCTCAGGTCAACCCGACAAGCAATTCCACCGGGTGTAGCATTAGAGCACCTCAGGAAACCATCCATCAGACCCTCCCCAGAAACCGACTCGATCTATGTCCCGGAGGACACGGAATCCGGAGTTGTGCCCATGGATATTGACATGGAAAGTGGTGCACAAGATCCGGGGACTGCCTCGGCAAACCCGAGGACTGCTTCAGTAAACCCGGGGACTGCTTCGCATGACCCGAGGACTGCTCAGCGTGATCCAGTAGAAGTTATGCCGGTGGATCAGTGGAGATTGATGAGGATGTGCTCCCTGTGCGAGCAACACCGGCTTGGGCACTACCTATATTTCAGTTCCTGAAAGATGGAACGTTACCCACTGAGGAAGTGCTATCCAGGAAACACAGAGGAGGGCAAAGGCTTACATGATCATCAATTCTGAACTATACAAAAGAAGTGTGACCAATGTCCTCCAGCGATGTGTTGACCCGGAAGAAGGGCTTGAAATCCTCCAAGATATACATCAGGGGGAATGCGGGCATCATGCTTCATCCCGAGGCTTGGTAGCAAAAGCTTTTCGGCACAGATTCTACTGGCCAAATGCCTTAGAGCAAGCAGAAGATCTGGTAAGAAAATGTAATGGTTGTCAGAGGTACGCTACCAAGACACATATGCCAATGTCGGAACTCAAGACCATACCAATTACTTGGCCGTTTGCCGTATGGTGCTTGGATATGGTTGGCCCGTTCAAACCAGCAAGGGGAAATATGACTCACATTTTGGTAATGGTGGACAAGTTTACGAAGTGGATTGAGGTAAAGCCTATAAGAAAATTTGATGGAGCTACGGTCGTAACGTTTCTCAAAGATATCATCTTGAGGTACGGTTATCCTCACAGTATCATAACTGATAATGGCACAAATTTTGCGGAAGGAGCATTTGCGCGTTTCTGCCAGGATAAGAAGATCCGGCTGGACGTAGCCTCGGTAGCCCACCCAGCATCGAACGGACAAGTGGAAAGATCCAACGGATTAGTGTTATCCGGGATAAAACCCTGGCTCATTGAGCCGCTGCAAAGATCAGCGGGGTGCTGGATAGAAGAACTACCAGTGGTACTATGGAGTTTAAGAACAACTCCGAATCGATCAACAGGCTATACGCCGTTTTTTCTAGTATATGGGGCAGAAGCTGTATTACCAGCTGACATAGAGCATGATTCGCCTAGGGTCACCCAATACACAGAAGCCAAAGTGCAAGAAGCCCGGCAAAATGATGTTGATCTGCTGGAAGAAGCGAGAGAACTGGCACTGTCCAGATCCGCCATATATCAGCAAAATCTCCGACGCTATCATAGCCGGAAAGTGTGCCCCCGAGTCTTTCGGGAAGGTGATCTGGTGCTCCGGTTGGTACAACGTACTACTGTCATGCATAAATTATCCCCCCATGGGAAGGGACATTGATTGTGAGCAGGGCATTTCACAATGATTCTTATTATCTTATAGATGCAAAGCCATAGGAAAAGAACAAGGCGGACAGGTCCGGAGAGGAATCTAAGCGACCGTGGAATATAGCTCTACTTCGTCCTTTCTACACTTAACTAATAAGTGTATGTATCCGAGTCGTCTCATGTGTCGGTATGTATGTCGGCAATGAGCTTATCAATGAAATGTTGGCACCTCGAGCAGTAACTCGGGGACTGCCTTAATAATATTTGTCGTTTTTTATGCGTTAGCTGGAATAAGTAATTCTACTTAACTCGGATTAGTAATGTGTGAGCACCAAGAACCTAACTCTTCAACTTGCTGCTGTCCAACAAGAATTGGCTTCATGGCAAGCAAGAGAACAAGTTTGGAATTGCGTAGCACATGAAAAACGACTAAGGAAAAGAATTTATTCGAGCCGACGTCCATTTTTCGGACTAACCCTATATTTATTTTCAAGTTATTATGCAGTTTTATTTTTGAGCTAAGTCTAAAAGTTTCCCAGTATTGTTAAGACAATTTTTGAACCTCGGATTCGTAAGTCGTAAAACCGAATCAAGGTAGACACGAACCGAGCCAAAATGTTGGACGAACAAGAAAAAGAAACTTGGGGACTACGCCCAAGTTAATCCGGCATAAGAACTTAGTAGCAAAATATCACATGTGTCTGGAATACAACTCCACCCAGCATACTGGGGATCTGATAAATTTTAAAGTTTTTTCGCTCCGACAGGAGGAGGAAGTTCGGGATCATCTTCACCATCTTCAATGTCCGAGGCGCCATCTTCTCCATCACTGTTCGAGCCATCTTCATCATGTTCAACCTCTTCGTCCCCAGCGGCTTCCAGGAAGCTCGCCCCCTCAACCCATTCATGAATGGGAGCATATTCAATGAGGCTATGGGCGCAAGCCTGGCACCGAGCCACCCACTCCGGGTCATTGGTCCATCTGGATCCTGTGCGCAGGCGTGTCAGGAGGTTGAGATCAATTTTTTCATACCACGTGAGTATGTGGTGGAGAATGGTATCAGCTGCGGCACGCCCAGCGGACTCTCTCCAGAGGTCGAGCTAAGTCTCGGTTTCCATTAGCTTCTCAACGAGAGTTGCGGTGGTCTCCGGAGTATCTTCGCCGGGCCAGAACGTGTTGAAGATGCGAACTGCAACGTCGAGGATGTCCTTGCCATAATTTTTGATGAGCTCCATGCGAGATGACAAGCTGACCAACAGGTCCTCCATGTCATAGGTAATCTCTTCACCAGCAGGAGCGGCAGGAGTCCCCCTTTCTCGGCGGAAGTCGGCAACCGCTGCGCTCATAATAGCAGTACCCTCTGGAAATTTTCCTAGAAAAGAGACAAAGGAAGAAGGTAAGAAAAGACATATGAAGTAACCCGGAGAAGTAGGTCGGATAAGGGAAAGGAACTTATGTGATATATGGCTGAGGATCCGGGTCAACTCCCTGGTGTAGTCACCACGTCTCTTACGAAGCTGCTCAAGCTCAGCATTCGCTGACCCAAGCTGGATGCCGGACTCCTTGAGTAGATCCTGGTCCTTAGCGATCTAGAGATTGAGGTGCTCGCGCTCTTCTGTGTAATCCTGGCCAACCTTTTGGACTTCGGATTAGTGCTCGGCCTTCATTTTCTCCATGTCAGCCTTGAGCCTGGCGATCTCATCGTCGTTGGTCCAGAGGAGGGCGAGCTCATCGTCTTTCTTCTTAAGCTCGGCTTGGTGTTGCCCTGCTTGTTCGAGAAAATGCAGCATCATATCAGGCACGAGCACACTACCTTCAAGCGATGCTGAAATAGTGTGTTGACCCGGCAGAGCCGAGGTATGAATGTTTGCCGAGCCAAGGAGAAAAGGAAGTGGAAAGCACTGTAGAGTCGGACAAAAATGACTTACCCTTGATCTGTTCCAGATTCTTCTGCATAATCTTGTTCTCAGCCTCCACCCCAGCTACAGAAACCGAATGATAAGATTAGTTCGGCAGAGGAAGATGGAGAAAAACGAAGAAGCGCCAAGGAAGAAATTTACCCCTTTTCTCGTATTCCGCGAGAAGTGCAGTTTGCTTGGCACGTAGCATCTTGTGGGTATCCAGCAGGCGTTGGAATTCAGCACTCCGGCGATTAGTGGTCACCTGAAAGGAGTACAGAAACATAAATTAGCTTAGTGCATGTTCGAAGTGTACAAAAATCCGGGCCAAGTGGAACTTAACCTGGCTCTAGGTGTGTGCATGTTCGAAGTGTACAAAAAATCCGGGCCAAGTGGAACTTAACCCGGCTCTAGGTGTGTGCATATTCGAAGTGTACAAAAATCCAGGCCAAGTGTAACTTAACTCGGCTCTAGGTGTGTGCATATTCGAAGTGTACAAAAATCCGGGCCAAGTGGAACTTAACCCGGCTCTAGGTGTGTGCATATTTGAAGTGTACAAAAATCCGGGCCAAGTGGAACTTAACCCGGCTCTAGGTGTGTGCATATTCGAAGTGTACAAAAATCCGGCCAAGTGGAACTTAACCCGGCTCTAGGTGTGTGCATATTCAAAGTGTACAAAAATCCGGGCCAAGTGGAACTTAACCCGGATCTAGGTGTGTGCATATTCAAAGTTCTCATGGAGCTACGTTAGTTTTCTAAAGAGCATCCGGCCGAGTAACAAGTTACTCCCCCGGAGGCTCGGGGACTAATGTTTATTATCTACAACATGTAAAGGGGAAGCGACGTACCTCCATCATCCGTCCCGCGAGGTTGATCGCCTTAGCGGCTGTGTTCATTTGGGCGGAAAATTCAGCAGGGCCGAACTTCTCCGGAAGATCGTCGTTG
Source organism: Avena eriantha (assembly GCA_910589775.1). Classification (NCBI taxonomy): domain Eukaryota; kingdom Viridiplantae; phylum Streptophyta; class Magnoliopsida; order Poales; family Poaceae; genus Avena; species Avena eriantha. Next base: position 534,556,483 of record OU342743.1, on the reverse strand, counting down.
TTGACAAACTCCGCCTTGTTCCAATTCATGACAAATTCAATCAAGCTCGGAGGGTAACGCTCGCCGGTGGGCATATGGGGCGCCACCAAGCCCTTCGCGTGCGCTTCTTTCCTCTCAACCAAGGCAAGGGCTGGGCTGGTGTGCAGAACCATCTGTTGTGCATCGGTTGGCTCGGTAGGGGCGTCCTTCACTGCTGGGGCCTTCTTGGGAAGCATTGATGCGAGGGTACGCTACCCAGCCTCGACGAATGATGACTTGGTAGCATCTAGAGCCTTTTTGCCCTTTGCTTGCTGGGAAGAGGAAGTGGTTGCTGCCGGGGTAGTTCCTCGCCGAGGTTGAGAAGACTCGGACGAGGCGGAGGAGCTTGGCGCTGGTGCTCTGGTTGCTGGAATTGGTGTAGCCGCTGACTTTCTTGCTGCCAGACTTGGTCCTGGTGTCGGAACTAGAACTGGTGCTGGTTCGGTTACTGGTGCTGGAGCTGGTGCTGGTGCCGAGGTAGTTTCAGCGGCTGCTGGTTGCGGCGAAGCCGAGGTTGTAGATGTCGCCGCCTCGACTGGGCCGGTCTCCCTCGCTCCGAGGTTACCCCCCTCTTGACGAGGTGGAACAGAACCCGGAGCAGCCGCAGAACCCTCTGGAATAGGGCTCAGCAGGCGTGACTCATCGTCACGAGGGGGAGAAGGGCTAGGTCGGAGTGGTGGAGAGATGCTAGACCCACTCCGAGGGACCTCCACCGGAGCACTGCAAAATCCAATAATGTTAGAAGAGAAATTACAACAATTTAAGGAAGAGCAAGTTACAGAAGGAAAAATGACTTACGCATCCAAGGTTTGGGCCTCCTTGGGTTTCCGAGCCCTTCGTGCTGGGGCCTTGCCTGCTGGCTTGGAGGCAGTCTTGTCCCCGGACTTCTTTCGCCTTTTAGCGGGCTGAGAAGGTCTGGAGGAACTTGGAGTAGCCCCACGCTTCTTCTTCGGTGCTACCGGAACAGGTTCGCCCGTAGCCAGGGGAGGATCCTCGTGGATGTGCCCACCGGGATTAGCTGATGCCGGAAAAGCAAAAGAAAGGGGGACAGCCTCAACAGGTTCAATCACCTCGACATCCGAGTCATCTTCATTATCGGGCCAATCTCTAATTGAAGAGGATTTACCCGTGGGTCGCTTTGTAGCATCGGTCATCGGGAGGAACATCTCCTGGTCCGGCTCTTCCTCATCCGGGGTCTCCCGGTCCGGCGCCCACTTAAGGGTCGGATCCGTGCCGTCCTCAAGGGTCTGCTGAAGGAATTGCTGAGAAAAGGAACGAACAACAGAGTCAAAAATGCCACAATAACCGACATATAATTAATTTGGGGTAAGATTGCGCCACGAAGCTTACCGCGGGAGGAAGCCTGTCGCGGCAATAATGCTCAATTCCCCATGTCCACTCAGAGGAGAAATCCTTGTGGGTGGTGAAGAGAGCATTAACCCGGCGATATATCTCCATGTTGCTCAACTCAAAGGATGAGGTCCAGTTGGGGTCGCGGCCGAAGCTTATGTGGCACACCTTGTGGGTGCGCTTCTGGAGGGGGGAAATTCGGTTGCGCACGAAAGTGATCATAGCATCCTCGTTGCGTAGTCCGAGCTTCTTCAGCTCCAAGAACCTCTTGTTGACCTGGTTGGCTAGGGCCATGGGCTTCTTGGGAACGGCATCCCATAGTTCCGGGTTAGGTGGACCCGGAGTATAGGGGAGCAGCCCGATTAGGTCTTCAGTGCTGGTATTCCGGACGTAAAAGAAAGTCCAGGCCCACCCTTTGCAGGACTCTAACCCGGTGACCCAGGGGAAAACGGAAAACCTCCGGGGTGAGATGGAAGCAGCTCCGAATTGAGTGAGCTGCTTGTCCTCCGGATCGAGTTGGATGTTTGGGATGACGTTGCGATGAAGGCCGAAGAACCGGATCCATAGCTCCTTCGTGGGCCACAGTCCGGCATAGCCTTCGATGTAGAAGCAAAGGCGGAAAAAGAGGTGATGGCGTTGGCAGGAAGGTGGTGCGGCTGGAGTTCGTAGGTACTAAGCCAATCCCGGAAAAAGTTGCTCACCGGCAAACCGAAGCCCCGTTGGAAATGGGACAAGAACATGACGTACTCACCCGGATTGGGTGAGGGGGCCAATTCGGCAGAGGCGAGATGAGCGGCGACGCCGGCGGGGATGCATCTGGTCCGGTAGAGCCAGTCCTGGTCGTCTTGGCAGACCCAAGACCCGGCCCACGCACCACGGTCCGCCGCCACGGTGTCCTCCTCCTTTTCTTGCTCGGCGACGATGAGCTCCTCCTCCGTCATCTAGTCTTTGCTGCCCTTGCTGGCGCTAGCGGCGGCGGGGGGCAGAGGCCTGGATTGGAGAGGACCCGTGACGAGGGAGTTGCGTAGCGGTGGCGGCGACGCAGAGGCACGGGGCAGCAGTGCGGCGGCAGCGCTGCTACTAAGAGCACTGGCGGCGGCGTGGTTGCGAGGAAGACGAAGAAGAAGAGCAAGGGGCAAAGGGCGTGGAAGGGGAAAACTCCTAAGGGGTGCGCCCCTCCCCTATTTAACCACTCCCTCAAGGGGTGAGTGGGATCGCGTCCTGCAAATGAGCCACATGGTGTGGCCGTGTATAGCCCACCTCGGCCAATCAGCAGGGAGCCACACGGAAGGCAACAGAGCGGAGATGATCCCATGACGTGACGCTGTGATGCGGTAAACGAGGAGGCAGGCGTGACGTGACCCGCGCACAGTGATAACTGACAATTACTGCGGCGGTTACTATGCTGGCCCTTAAAATAAGACAACATAATGATTACCCTCCACATGGGTTGGCGTACGAGAGAAGGAAACAAGACCCGGATGGAACTATGGTAACCCGGCCAGCAAGTGAAAACTTGGAATGTGCAGAGGGAAAGTAAAACCATGAGGTCCGAATCAAAGTGGTAACCCGGCCAACAAGTGAAAACTTGGAATGTGCGAAGGGAACGTAAATCCATATAATCCGAGGTAAAGAGGTAACTAGAAATTGAACCTGATGTGGCCTTAGTGGCCAAGGCAGTAAGACCGCACCAGCTTCGGGGACCAATGTTGGGGGGATACCCCCGGGTAGGGTCACACCGGGGTATAAAGGCTGAGTTAGCCGAGGTTCGGCAAGGCCAAAGCGGATGCTGGCCGGGTCACCTCAAGGCAGGCCGAATCACGGGGTAACCCGAACCAGGGGGCGTTCGCCTAACTAAGTCTCAACCGACTTAAGCAGTAAGTCGAAAGTGCTTGTTTTACTTGTATGCAGGAACAGGTGTGGCCGGATCAGCTAGGATCCGGGTCACGTCTAGCTTCTAGGAGAAGGAAGGAATCTCGCTGGTCAAAAGAAGCCCCGGTACGCACTACCTGAGCGAAGCAAGCAGGGGCAGGACCACCGGGGCGTGGCCGATAAGGGTGACGACGCCCATGTCGGCTGACGCGGGCACCACAGAGGCTCACATAGCCTCTGCATGTGTGACGCAGGGGAAAGCACCCCGGTCGGCTTACTACTTTGGGAGGAGGCATATTCTTAGGAATATGCCTCCACGTATGCCCTAGGCAGAGACCGAGCTCCCTCTATAAAAGGGGGGCTAGGGTTTCAGTAGAAGGGGTTCCGCTATTCTGATTTGGCTAGGGTTTTAGATGTGATCTATGGGTGAGAGTAAGAGAGCTCCTTCTTCCTCCTCTCTCCAATACAGCTCTAGGAGCACTTGTAATCTTGGAAGCAAAGCAATACAAACAACTGTGTGGAGAATCACTTCACTATCCCTCCCTGGATTCCCCTAGCGTGTATTAGTCCCCACCTTTAGCCTATCTATGGCATCTGCCGTGACACCACCACGACATTAAGTATCAAGGACCGATCCCTTCCAAGGTAGGAGAAGGGATCCTGATATAGGGCGGCGTCGGGCCTCTTCCTCCAATCCATGTGTGGGAATGGTCACCATAGTGTTGTTTCCCGAGGTCCTAGTCTACTGGGCTGATTTTTGGTGGACCGAGTCTTGGATGTCGTGCGCTTCTTCAGCCGCTGGTAAAGTGGCATTCCTTTTCCTTGTTTGTCCTTGTATGGGCTGCCCACTATCTCTCTTGCACCTAATCGGTAAGGTGGTGCGCCTGCCACGCTGAGGTCATATGTCCTTCTGCTTCAGAAAAAGGGGGTGGACCGAACCTTCCTTTACCGAGGCGAATGGAGGGAGCAGAGTGACTATGCCCCTTGTTGGGACCTGCCCTGCCTGCTGGCTGCCTATGAAGTTAGTGATAATCCCTAGAATGTGCACTAGGGCATCCGAAGTTGGGTTCTGCGGTGGTGCCTCCAGGGGAGAGTTTCCCTTGGGAGAGTGTCCCCTCGTGAAGTGGACCCTCACGAGGGTTCACCCGGCGATGCTTGTCTCCGGAGGTATTGAAGCCTCTCGAAGGCTTGTCACTTTGAAGTGTTGGGGACTTCTAACCGTCTAGACGTGGCACCTCGGTTGCCAGGGCCCTGACGGTAGCCCCCGGGCGCTTGGCTTACATGTGTCCCGTGATGGGCTCAAAGGGGCAAGCGCCCTAGGACAGTTGGTGGGCCCTAGTGCCTACTCGGTCAACATGGACCTGCCATGCCCTCATCCTGACCGTGGATTTGAAGAGTTCATGAGTTCTTAACCGCGAATCTTGGCACGTCGCCTCCACCCCAGGAGTTGTCCCATGATGTGACAGCACGTGGGACCTTGCAGTTATAGGGCGTGCCCCAGTCAGCAATACATCTTTTCAACTGCCCCCGTTTATATCAGGGCGTGGGCATGTGATCTCCTCACCCAAGCATCCATTCCCTCTCAGTTCCACTACACGTCCATGTGAAGGCCCCATCCTCCTTGATGGCATCCCCTTCTCTCCCGATCATTGTGATGGGCGAGGCCGCCATGGTCAGGGGCCAGGGTTCTCTTGCCTTCGTTTCACCTGAGTCTGAGGTGGCTCCCCCGTGAAGCGTGGCCATGGATGCCCGCGTGGGAGCAGGAGAGGAAGGCATGTGGGTCGAGGCTCCGGTGAGACATGGGCATGGCCTCCCCTGCGGGAGCAGTCGTGGTTGCTGTAGGGGCATGGTGGAAGGTCTAGTGCTGAGCCAGAGCCTCCAGTGCTAGTCGCCGCCTCCGGTGGTGATCGAGATAGAAGATGACCCCGAGCCTGCCTGGGTGATTGACTTCTTCATTATTCTGGGGAGCTCTGACTGGTTCGTCAAAGTGGGGCTCCCTTCACGCTTTGCCCTTGGGGTCATGGCAGATCTTATGGAGGAGGTGGAGCTGCGGCACTCCGGCGGGCACGAGAGGTGGCGGGTGAGTGCCGAGACCCTTCCGACTGACGAGATGTACCTCTGTGATGGCTACAACCAATTCCTCATTGTTCACCGCATCCGGCGTGGCTCCGTTCTACGGTTTCGCTATGCCAGCGGTGGGGACTTCTCCGTCTCTGTGTTTGACACCATGCTATGTCAGGTTGCCTACCAAAGCACCTCCCTTGAGGAGACGAGTCAGGGTCCGTGCCGCATCCGCCGTTGTGCCCATGAGGCCTCGGGTCTTTTGGTAGCTTAGGTGTAGCATCCTTTAGTATCATGTTTCCCCGCCGGGTTTGTAAGGAAGAATTGTCATGGATGTCTGTAAGTGGATCTTCGCGCTTGTTACTTCTCGTTTTGAATGTTTTTGTTGTGATGCTTGGAGTTTGGGTGTTCATGGCGTGGAGCTGGTCGGCGAAGCTGGCAAAGGCCAGCGGGCCTTGCACGCCTCCCTATGAACCTGCTTGTGGTTTGGAGTTAGGAGGCGATGCCTCGCGAGGGAGGTTGCGCTCAGTCAAGTGACCTCCGGAAGTGGCGTCAGGAGATAGTATCCTCATCGGGTACCTCTAGCTGGTGGTCCTACTTGCTATATTAGGGATCATGGGTGGTGATTCACGAGGAGCCTCTGCGTGTCTCTAGGCCCTATAGCTTGGGTGGTGGTACCCTCTAGAGGCTTACGTTTGTTGTTACCTCAAGCCTCACGGGGGCACGCTATTGCACGTTGGTAAAGTAACTTGTCATTGGGCCCTCTCTGGGCCAGCAGTCCGCGATCAAGGCTCCACAGAGTTTTGCCTCATGGACCCCTCGTGGAGCCTCGCGAGGAGGTGAAATTAATTTTGTGGCCGAAAGTTAAGATGCCAAGGCAAAGCAGTACCCAAGTTGCTTGTAATCGGCCATGTTGCCCATAGTTGGAGTGCCAATTACTCAGAGAATCTTTTTGACACGAATTCAACTTAGCGTCTGAATACAAAATATCAGGCTAATGCTCGTCAAGTTGGGCCCCCCGTCTTAGTTTTTGTCGTTATGTCGCTGTCGTCATGGAGGTGTCGTACTCCCTCTGCCCCAAGCTTAAGGCCTATAATTTTGTTGAAAAGTCAAGGCGCTTGTGACCTTACAGGGCTGGTGTAACACCCCCAGGATCAGGGTTAAAAAAATCCAGACCTTAGCCTGACATAAGCTTAACCTAGACCTCGAGGATATCTAGTGAGAAATCGGTAACACAACAGTAACCGTGTGACACAAAAAATATTACAGCAAGCTCACAAATGAGCGAAGAACCAAAATATCATAAGCAGAGGTCACTGACCTCAAACATCAAACAATGAAAGGAAAATTATGCTATTAAGTATAGCAAACTTAAGAAATGGCCTAAGAGGAGTGAAGCATAACGATGACGTCCCAGCCCATAGATTCTAGGCTATCGGCCGGGAACCCCAAGCTACTCGTCAGTGTCGATGTCGTACGGAACTCGTCTTTAGGGGACCACTTACTCTGCTACAAAAGTGTCACAAAGCAAGGGTGAGTACATGGTGTACTCTGCAAGACTTATGGCTATTGGGGTTGTTTTTGCAGAAAGCCATCTTTGTTTATAAAACAAGAGGGAGAAGACGCTCATCGAATCAAAATATTTTAAAAGGGGATAAGAGAGCGAAATCTCCGAAGAATTGATCATCATCTTTTGATATCCACAAAATCATCATCATATCACAAATAGGATCACCCCCTCGTACCCAAGAGGAAGCATCCTTAAGCACACGTTGAACTGCCAAGTTTTACGACTAGGTTAATGTTCTCTATGATCTTCACGTCCGTTCCCAAGTCGTCCATAACCGTGGACACGGCTTTTCGAAAATATTAAACCTTGTAGGGGTGTACAACTTTACCCACACATACCAACCGACTCTTAATGCCAAGCTATTAGCCCTGTTCCTTGGAAGGTTGGCAGAGGGTGGTTAAACACGACCTTTACCTTGCTTTCGCTGAGACCATGAGTCACGCCCTAAGGAAGGTTCCGTCATAACGGGTCAAATCCCAAAGTCGGTCCCTAGAGATGTGGTCGAGGTTGGTTTACCAGGGGCTCCATCGACCCCAAGCAACACCGACCACGCTTACCTAGTTGTTATGATGCACCTTCACCTGCCAAATCTTTCAAAACATTTTCTATGCATATGTCCAATGGAATGCCAAACTATGTGACTCTTGGAATCCACTAGGAAAGTTAGTTACTCATGAGGTTTTCCAAGCCCCGTGTGGCTGTATGCTTGTCTTGGTTCAAGAGGCCAGAACTCGGGTCCTAGTAGTGGCGAACATGGGACTAGAAAAACCACATCCCACCGTGGCCTCCCATACAAACCTTAGCATGTTTAACCTTTACCACTGACCGTACCTCATCAGTACACCTCGTTCTCCTACAATACTAGATTATTTGCATCTGATACATCATCTAGATGAACTAGTACTGACAGCTAAGCATGGCTAAGAAAGACACAGATAATAGGCTCTAGCAGTGCACGCAAGCTAAACCTAGTTATGTTAGGATAAATGGATTAGTTAATTTAAGCTCAAAGGGAGCAATGTAACAGATAGGATACTCTATCTATTGAGAAAAGACCACAGTAGAATCGTATGCATCATGGCAAGAATTGAAATGCTTTCGAAATCATTGGATTGTATAATGGTGGGGCTATGCTTACATTTGCCTATTGATAACCAATAAGCAGATCTTCGGAAGCCTTGTGCTTGACTTGATTATAGTTGATCAAGTATTGTTCGTCAATCTTCAATGGTGTTGATCTCGGTATTGTATTCTACCGGGAAGAAGCAAAACACCAGAAAGAAAGGGGAAAACAAACAACACATGGCATCGATGCAACGCTCAATAAAAGATGATGATGATATGACAAGTTAATTTGTATTGAAATAAAACCCTATAGCATGCTTGACAATTTAAGAGGCGTCCGAGGGGTGCAAACCCTAATACACGAGAGACCCCGGTATCACCTACAGGGGTTCATTTGGTCTTCTAATTAACTTGTAATTAAAGTTGTTGAACAATGCATGAGTGTGAGTCTAAATTGTAGATCTCATTTTTCTAAACATTTTGATATATTATACATGTTTTTATGACTTATAAATAATTAGTTATTGAATTTATGAGATTAAACCAATTTCTGAAATTGTTTAACCAATTTAAATTAGATTATTGCATCAGCACGTCTGCCTGACGCAGCAGTGACGTCACCATGATAACCATCATCGGGTGGTCACCAGCGACGGCATAGGAGGGTGCACAGGGCTGTAGGACTGGGTGCACTGGAACCAGCTTCAAGGCGGGCCTAAAAGAGGCGGCGCCGCTGCGGGGCGGTCATCGGAGCATGGGGTACGATGGCGAGCGACAGTGGGACTTGCAGGGCACCGATGCGGTGACGAACCAGAGAGGGAGGGGGACAGCGAAGTGGTCCAGGAGGACCGACTAATTACCCTTGACGCGTGTCTGGCCTCAGCAAGGACAAAGAAGGATGGCTGTAGCGGCAATGGCAATGGGCAGCGCTCGTCTGTGGCGAGGAAGATGACATCAATGGCGATGATTCGGGGCGCCCCTGTTCGATTCCTTTGTCGATGAAGATCAGTACGGCGGGGCGGTGCTTCCAGCAAACACAGTGGGGTCTGGGGAGGCCTAGAATGGCAGGGCAGAGCGATGCTTGGCGGCTAGGGTTCTGGCTAGAAGAGGATCTGTAGAGGGAGGGCGAGAGACCGGCGAGAGAAACTGGAGAGGATGGCCACGGCACTGGGGTCTTATCCTAGTCCGGGGCAGCGACGAGGCGGGCATCTTGGCGCCAGGGAGATCGACGGTGGCAGCGGCGACACGCAGCAGCTTGGCTGCGTCCTTCAGGCAGAGGAAGAAGAAAGAGGAAAAGAAAGAAGGGGTACGGGCTGGATTTGGCCGAGGCTGACCCGGCTGCGGGCGTGCGTGGTCGGCAGAGAGGATAGAGGAAAGATGGGTTGTGGCCTAGTTCTGGTCTAACTCTATTTTTTATTTGCAAAACATTTTCTATTAGTTTTTCTCTTTTACTCTTTGTAATTCAAATACAAACCTGTTTTGAATTATTTCAGAAATACTAGAAGGTTTACAAAGTATATAAAATACTTAGGGGCCCTTGTATTTAGTTTGGTCTCCAAACATTTTGTAGTTTTAGAAATTCAAAATCATTTTGAATTGCTATTAGAGATATAGGGAAAATAGCTAGGGTTTAGTGTTTTGCATTATTTCTTTGCATGCAATTTTAAAAGATGATGCTCATGAGTACACAAACAACCCTAATAAACATTAGCTAAAAACTAGGGCGTTACAGATCTATCCCCCTTACGAGAATCTCGACCCGAGATTCCGTAGGTAGGAAGAAGGAAGAGAAACAAGGCCACTTCTGAGGATAAGAGGGAAACACACTGGACAACACACTTGTTGGGTCCACACCATACAAAACAAAAAATTTCCTACGATGAGAACTATACGCCAAGATCTATCTACTAGGTACAGAGCATCGGGTGGACATACATCCATCGAGAACTTACCCTCGAAGACAACGAGTTTTGTTAACGAGTAGGAACTCGTGGTTGATGTAGTCGTATACTTGCCGATCTCAATATCGTGATGAAGTCCAGCATGTCCGGCTCCAGCACGTCCATCAGATCCAGCTCCAGCACCGCAAAGCAGCGGTGCATCCGTGATCGCACACACGTCCGGTACCCCGACAACCGTCATCCCTCGCTCCAGCAAAGCAGCGGAAGCGGCAACTCCTTTCCAGATAAAGCCACCGGGAACATGTATCTCGCTAATCCGAGACTATGGGGAAATAATACTAGAGGGGGAGAGAGATCCTTCACAAGGAGGTGTGTGTGAGAAGTGAGGAGAGGGTGGCCTTTTATAGGAGGACGAGGGGTGCCCCTCCCCATGGCCAGCGCCTCAAGGGGGTGCCCCTTCACCTCCTCCATTCATGTGGTGGTAACCCCTCCACATTAAAATGCCTCTTCACATTCCCTTTTAAAGTCCACACTTTAAATGCATTAAATTTCTCCAAATTTAATGCTCTCTCATTTAATAAAACTCTTTTATTATTTTTATTCAGAATTTTTTTAATTACTTTAATTAACAAACAGTCACATAAAACCCCCTAAAACATTTCAATATTACATGCAGAACCAATTTCAGCAATTTCACCCGAAACAGTTTCGGTGTCTATTGAAATAATTCCAACGCTTTCTTAAATCTTTATCTGAAACATATTTGCTCCAAATGGTGTCGGTATCCCTTAAGTGTGTCACCCTACGGTTCGCGAATAATGCAGACATGATCGAGACCCCTCTCAGATCAATAATTAGAAGCGAGACCTGGAGATCCATACTGAGTCATACACATTCAACGATGACTTCTGTGATCGTGAGAACCTTTAATGCTAGTAACTAAATCCCTTTGTCTCGCGATATATTACATATCCGAGATTCGATCATCGGTACTCCGTACCTAGTTTGATCTCGTTACCGACATGCACTCTTTTCTCGTTCCCGTCATATAACATTCTAGTGATCACATCACTTGCTTGCAAGCTATCTCAATGTGATATCACCGAGAGGGCCCAGAGTATACCTATCCGTCATCGGGATTAACAAATTCCACTCTTGATCCATGAGCCTCAACATAACACCTTCGTAGCACTGAACCCATCTTTATAGTCACCCTGTTACGGTGTGACGTTTGATGTTATCAAGATACTCTTCAGGTGTTAGCAGTTAACATGATCTCATGGTCTAAGGATAAAGATTACTTCGTATGATGTTATAGCAATATAAACACAATGACTTGATCGTAATGCTATACTTCAGATGAATGTTCATCACATCATTCAACTAATGTTGTGACCTTGTTATTAACAACATCCAGTGTCCATGATCAGGAAACCTTGATCATCTTGTTAATCAACAAGCTAGTCTATAAGAGAGGCATAACTAGGAACCCTTTTTGTTTATTAAACACACATGTATTGATGTTTCCGATCAATACAATTATAGCATGCAAAATAAACATTTATCATAAACATGGAATAAGATAATAACCACTTTATTATTTCCTCTCGGGTATATTCCCTTTAGTCTCCCACTTGCACTAGAGTCAATAATCTCCGGATCTGACAGTTTCAGGTCCGTGTGTATTTGCATGTCTTTGCGTATCTATGCATCACTCATTCTCAAAATAGATGGCATTGTATAAATTTGGTCCTTTGGTGAGACCTCTAGTTCGTTCCGGTTAAAATATGTTGATATTATTATCACACAATATATCTTCATAGTATTAGCCCACTTTGAACCACACCTAGTTTGATAACAAACTACTTAGCACAAATGCCCTCCTTTGCTGCTACTATAGCAGTTATATACTTAGCCTTTCATTGTAGTATCCGTCACAATGTCTCAACTTTGGAACTCATCCAAATCCATCATGGAACATCCTTTCCATTACATTGTGCCACCCATAGTCTAAATTGAGATAAATTTAATTTGTATCTTGTGACAAAACTAGTATCAATGTAACACTTCACAATGAACTACCTTTAACTATTTGTCACTTATACATGATATATTCTTAGTACTTCCAAAGCTCATAAGAATATCTTTACTATCGTCCAATGATCATCTCATGAATCATTCTGGTATGTGCTCATAACATTTAGAGCATAGGACATTCTGGATATATACATATCATGGTATAATTGATCAAAATTTTCATGTGATTTTACTCACCAAGTGTTGAAACACTTGAATTTTGATACAATCCTTTCCATGCAGCAAGAACCTTTCTTGTTGTTTCCATATTGAACCCTTTCAATATCTCATATATGTATGTCTGGCATAACCATATTAGCGCCTCAATCTATCCATATAGATATTGATGCCAAATATTCCGGTTTTGCTCAAGTCTTTCATCGAAATCTAATTTTAATGAAATTCTTAACTTGTGTCAATACAAGATACTTCATTTCCAATCAACAATATGTCCTCTACATAATGTATTAGAAATATGTCTCAGCGCTCCCACTTAATTTCTTGCAAATGCAAGCATCTTCATCATCTCCGATGAATTTAAACTCTTTTAACAGTTTCATCATGGTGAAGATTCCAACTCCGCTTTGCTTACTTCAACTATTGAAGTTTGCATGCCATTTTAGCACCCTTTGAATTAACAAAACCCTTCGGACCATGTCATGTACACATCCTAGGTAACCGTTCTATTAGAAGAACCTTGTTTTGTTTATTCAACTACCATATACCAAATTATATGTAGTGGTTGCTACATTAATCCGTCAAGACTATATATCGCTATGAAAGATCAAATCTTGTCATAGTCAACTCCTTGAACATTGCCGTAAACTTCTTTCCGACATTTCTACTATTTCATAGATGTTAAACATCTATGTATATTTCTTTATAGATCCAAACACGACCGATAGGCTTCACGCCTTTCCGGAGGGTCTTCCAAGTCTAGAAACTTGATTTCTCGTGTATGGATACTATCACGGATTCTATGACTTCTAGTCATTTTATGGAGTCAGGGCCCATCATCGCTTCTTTGCATGTAGTCGGTTCACCATTGTCAAAATAATAATGATTGCTTATCAAATCACACTATTTGATTCTTACCGACCCACACGGTTCAATATGAACTCTAATCTCCGAGATCACAACCTTTGTAATCACGGGAGCCATGAGCATTGTGGCCACCACCGGACACTTTCCGGCGCTGCGCTACTTAGCACATATAGCTAAGGTTCAACAACCTTATCCAAGTTATACTATCCTCCCACTTAACTTTTCGCGAAAAGTTCCTTCTCAAGAAACTTGACGTTCCAAGTAACAAACTCTTTTGTCCTCGGTGTTATGGAGAAATTCCCAACAAATTCTTTGGGATAACCTACAAAGACGTGCTTATCCGACTTTGGTTGTAAACATTTTACTTATGCATAGCATACCAAATTTTAAGAAAAGACAATTTGGGTTTTATCCCAAACCATAACTTATAGGGTTAATTAGATCTATGCCACTCCAATTTCCATAACTTGGAGAAATGCCATTACAAAAACTCAAGTTGGAGATATGCCATTCCAACTTTCCCATACCTCTATCTATGCCATTATATCCAATACAAGAACATATACGGTCTATATACGGATGTGTACATGGTTATTTGAATAGTTTTTTTACTTCTCCCCCTGCTCGCACGACTCACCCCTGCTCGCACGACTCACTCTGCCCTCTCCCAAATTAACACACGCTCTGAGACTAGGCCGGCGGCTGGAGGAGTTTACGGAGGCGAGCAGCGGCGGCTGGAGGAGTTTACGGAGGCGGGCGGAAGCGTCTAGAGGGAGGCGAGCGGCGGAGCCACGTCCCCGACGGAGTTGTGCCGAGCACCGCCGTTTCCTGGAGCCACGCCCTGACGGAGATTGTGCCGGGCGACTAACCCTAATAGGCCGGCGGCTGGAGGAGTGTACGGAGGCGAGCGGCGGAGCCACGCCCCCGACGGAGTTGTGCCGGGCGCCAGTGTTGCCTAGAGCCACGCCCCGACGGAGTTGTGTCGGGCGCCGCCGCTGCCAGATGCTGTTGTGGAGGGCCACCGCGGCTTGAGGACTGTGTCGGTGCGGCTGGTGGAGCGCGTCGGCGCTGCAGTAGGATGAAGCGGACGACGGAGTGCCCGTCCACGGAGTCGCCGACCCCGGAGTCACCATACGAGTGAGTATCTCACTTCTCTCTCTGTCTCTGCTGTCTGTTCTTGAATGTGCATATAGTTGTAGGCTCGAATTGACTCTCTGTTCGTTGCAATTTGTCATGAATTTGTAGGCTCGAATTTACAAGTACTTTTACCATAGACTTGTTGTTCAAGGGTTTGTGCTGAAGGAACTGAACGGTAGGAAATCTTATGTGAAGGGGAGAACGATTAGATGGAATGTAAACTCTAATGATTTCACCATGGATGTGCTCATGGATGGATTAAGTACAGAGTTTAGAGTTGGCAGGGATCAGAGTATGGTTGTTTGGTATTTTAACGTGATCATGGCGCAAGATGTTAGACTAACTGAAAATGACCAATTTCAATTGATGTTTGACATGTACAGAGCAGAGAGCACTTGCTATTGTTGTGCTTGATAACTCTTGTTCTGAAACTCTTGTGCCTATGATTGACAATGGTGACTATGTGCCTGAGCCTACAATTCCTGATAATGATGTGCTGTTGGTGGGTTTCCAAGGATGCCCTCTAACTCCTAGTAAGGCTGCAACATCTAATTCAACCTCGCCATTAAAGCAATATGCCGCTGTTATAGAAACTGACCCATTTGACATAGTTGAGGAGTATGTCGGGGTAGATGATGAGTACTTGTATGATGTCCATGTGGATGTCTCAGCAACATGTGTCGAGGAGAGCGGCGATATTCAGGAGGATGATAATTATGTTGTTTATTTTCAATGCAGAAAAAAGACTAGAACAACTCCACAAAAGCCCAACACACCTGCTAAGAAGAAGACACCTGCGAAGATAGCTACAACACAAGTGAAGGCCAACAAGAAAACTCCTATAAAGAAAGCTCCATCGCAAGAAAAGGCCAGGAAGAAGACGCCTGTGAGGAAACCTACTGCACAACAGAAGACCAAGAAAAACAGCCCAGTGAAGAAGACCTCGTCTAAAGGGGGAAAGGCCAAGAAAAATGTTCCATTTGCGCCTGTTTTACCTCCACCTCAACCTCCAGCAGTGTATCCTACATCTGGTGCAAAGAGAAGCCTTCTTTACTGGCTTGGTGGCTAACGATTAATTCAGTCGTGATTCAGTTGTGAACTTATGTCCTTTATATTGCTTTTGGTACCATTTATGTGAACTATTTGCCATGGACCTGCATTGAAAGGTACTTGTGAACCTGTTTATTCAGTCATGCTTATGAACCTATTATGTGAACTATTGTGCTTGTTAATCTATGATAAATTCTGAGGAAATGCTGCCCAATTTTTGTGTCAAAGTTTTTGGACAGATCTTTGCACATCAGTTTAAGGGCCCATATATGCTCAGAAATAGCTCATATTAGAACAGTATACTCATATTAGTGTTTTTGATGTTCAGTAATTTTTTCAGATTTTTTTGAGAAGTTCAAATTTTCGGCCAAATTTTGCCATGTTCCTGGACAGGCATTAAATGTCAGTTTAGAGGTCCAAAACTGCCCAGAAATGGATGAAATTAGAATATTAGACTCATATTACCATTTTTGATTTTCTATAATTTTTCAGATTTTTCTGAGAAATTCAAATTTCGGCCAAAATTTGAATTTTTTGGCGTCCAGAAAAGGCAAGAATGCTGCCAAAAGTTCAAAACAGGGGTAGTATGGTAAATACTGATGTACACAATGAAATACATGTATTTTATGAACCGTTTTTCTCTTTAAGTGGACATAATGGCATAGATAGTGGTATGGGAAAGTTGGAATGGCATATCTCCAACTTGAGTTTTTGTAGTGGCATTTCTCCAAGTTATGGAAATTGGAGTGGCATAGATCCAATTAACCCTAACTTATATGGTGTCATTTCAACGGATCACGATGGTGCTCTTTTTAGTGTAAAAGCGGTAGTCTCTAAAGCTTCAATCCTTAAAACATAATGGCAGTTTTATAAATGACACCTTTGATCTTACCATGTCAAACATGGTTTGATTTCATCTCTCGAATATGCCCTACTCCTATGGTTTATCGGGAAACACAAATCATGGAACAATTCCTCAAATCATAGGTGTTTTTGCTAAACATGTAACTCAAATATCTTCCTTTATGATCGAATCATAAACTATTTATTTTCTTGTTACAATGATTTTCCACTTCATCTTGAAAGTCTTTGAACAATTTTCAAATATTTCATGCTTCTTCCTTATTAAGTAAATATACAGATATATTCACTCAAATTTTTGGAGAAAGCATATGAAGCAAAAAGATCCATCGCATATGGCTACACATAATGGACTATGCACATCAGCATGCACAATTTCCAATAAGCTAGTCATTCGTTCCTCTCTAGCCTATGGACGGAGTTTCAATTATCTCGAGGAAAGTCTCACATGCGTCAATTGATCAAAATCAAAGACTCCAAAAAATCCATCAACATGGAGTTTCTTCATGTTTTCTTTCCAATATAATTTAAACAGCGATGTCACTTCATAAGTGATCTTTCAATCATTTGTCTTCCGACATTTTAGCAATAGTGTTTATGGATGTGATTTCTCCCACTAGACTTGTAAAAGTTCATCCATCCTTTATGGAATATGGTAATTATTTGAACAACCATTGTTCTCGTATACCGGAACAAAATAAAAGTTATTAAAACAAATCTTGAAGGCTAGGTTTGGCGACAACGAAAAACACAATAACACTTTATTGGTTTTCGATGAACATCATCACTTATTCTCTTGCTAGTTACTTAGGCCATTGAAGTTCATGAATTGTGTTGTCCTGTATGACACTTCATACCAACCAATTCGATTCCAATACCGGTATCCAATACCTAAGAACCACATTGTTTAACAAGCAAGGAATACAACCATAACATGTATATCTTCTATGTAACTAAGTTGTACATCTCCAACCTTTTATTTTCTGCCAAATATTTTATAGATTCTCTTTCAACAATTCCTTTTCTTTTAAAAGAATCTATCAACATCAATAGTGGCGTCATTCACATGACACATAGTACAAAGTGTATATAGTCAAATACTAATACCTTTGAACTTGCACTTTGAAGTGGATCACCATCATCAAATGTTTGGTGTTCTTTCAAAAATCCATTCTTTAGTAATCTTTTAGTGCAGTAAACATTTTACTTACATCTTCTATTCATCGTTATCATGACAACTTTCATGATCAAGCTACTATAGCCTATAAGGAAGAATCGCGAGTATAATATCAGTTCCCAAAATATTTTTGGTAGATTAGGACGCCTAGTGTCTCCAACCTTCACAAATTTTCATACAATATGAGAACATGTATTTTGCTAAATTATACTTTATCATAATGCAACCAAAATCATTGTTTCAGATATCACAATATCTTTAACACATGATGGTTTCTGAAACAATTTTCAGCTCCAATATAATCTTGATATTGAAACAACTTTTGAATATCAATAATCATGGAGGCAAACATGATACTTTAGATACTAACATTGGAATTCTTACTCTTGATTTAATACTACTTATTAAACTTCATGGAGTAAATAGAGTTTGTTGAAGGTTTGCAATAGGACTTATAAACTTTAAATTGACATTCAAAACAATATGATAACAGTTCGTAAAGTAAATATCCAGAATTCTATAGTTCTATTATCTCAATTAAAACTAAGAATAAGGTAGTAAACAAACGCCAATGACTACAACAAATTATGCAAATTCACTTCAATTTAGTTTATGACAAATTGAGTTCGACTAATCCAAATTAGAAATGAACTCCCACTAAAAAACGACATCCCTCGTGCCTTTTTGGTGATTACATGAACCAAATCCAGTACACCAAGTCCCATCATCACGTGAGTCGGTGTAGCTTCAAAGGCGAGCATTAGTATGGGCATCATATCAACTATATGACTCATGCTTAACCTTTCGGTCCGTGTTCCGAGGCCATGTCTGTACATGCTAGGCTCGCCAAGTAAGAACCTTAGTACTCGCGTGTGTAAAACTGTCTTACACCCGTTGTATGAAAGCGTAGAGTCGAGTACACCCGATCATCACGTGATGTCTCGAAACAAGATCCATAGAACGGTGCATACTTAAGGAAGAACACATTTTTATCTTGATATCTAAATGAGGGATCATCTTATAATGCTACAGAAAGCGCCAAACTAGCAATATAAGATGCTAACATCTAATGTGTAAAGTGAGATGATATGGTCCATGCATTTGATCTCTATCATTTGCATCGTGGTATGATCTCTATCATTCCTTTGTGTGTAAGGCCAAGGTCTATGGAACTTACACGTTGAATGTGTTGTAAGAGTAACTATTATACATCTACTTACAACAATACCATATCAAGACACTAGCCCAGCAACGATCTAAACTACACGCCTCTAATTTATCAATTGCAAGTTTTACATGGCTTAGGGCTTTCGGAGATAGAACCGTTCTTACCTACGAACATGAACCACAACGAGGATAACCAAGTTATTAGCAACTCGTTGTAAATCAGATATTGACTATAGTAGGAGAGACAGACACCCGCCAGCCACTTATGCAAAACTAGTTGCATGTCAGTCGTGGAACCGGTCTCATGTACGATGACATGTAAGGTTGGTCCGGGCCGCTTCATCCCACTATGCCACCAATATCCAAAATACATAGAAGATGCAATAACATGATCATCATCGCCCACATATAAACATATGTGTACTACCCGTGCAAAGCACCTACGCATAGATCAGGCTCTGATACCACTATTGGGTCCGCAGCATAGAAAACAAAAAAATCCTACGATGAGAACAATAGCCAAGATCTATCTACTAGGTACAGAGCAATGGGTGGACATACATCCATCGAGAACTTACCCTCGAAGACAATGAGTTTTGTTAACGAGTAGGAACTCGTGGTTGATGTAGTCGTACACTTGCCGATCTCAAGATCGTGATGAAGTCCAGCAGGTCCGGCTCCAGCACGTCCATCAGATCCAGCTCCAGCACCACCAAGTCCAGCACCGCAAAGTAGCGGTGCATCCGTGATCGCACACACGTCCGGTACCCCAACAACCTCTGTCCCTCGCTCCAGCAAAGCAGCGGAAGCAGCAACTCCTTTCCAGATAAAGCCACCGGGAACATGTATCTCGCTAATCCGAGACCATGGGGAAATAATACTAGAGAGGGAGAGAGATCCTTCACAAGGAGGTGTGTGTGAGAAGTGAGGAGAGGGTGGCCTTTTATAGGAGGAGGGGGGTGTCCCTCCCCGTGGCCGGCGCCTCAAGGGGGTGCCCCTTCACCTCCTCCATTCATGTGGTGGTATCCCATCCACATTAAAATGCCTCTTCACATTCCCTTTTAAAGTCCCCACTTTAAATGCATTAAATTTCTCCAAATTTAATGCTCTCTCATTTAATAAAACTCTTTTATTATTTTTATTCAGAATTTTGTTAATTACTTTAATTAACAAACATTCACGTAAAACCCCCTGCAACATTTCAATATTACATGCAGAACCAATTTCAGTAATTTCACCCGAAACAATTTCGGTGTCTATTGAAATAATTCCAGCGCTTTCTTAAATCTTTATCTGAAACATATTTTCTCCAAATGGTGTCAGTATCCCTTAAGTGTGTCACCCTACGGTTCGTGAATAATGCAGACATGATCGAGACCCCTCTCAGATCAATAATTAGAAGCGGGACCTGGAGATCCATACTGACTCCTACACATTCAACGATGACTTCTGTGATCGTGAGAACCTTTAACGCTAGTAACTAAATCCCTTTGTCTCGCGATATATTACATGTCCGAGATTCGATCTTCGGTATCTCCATACCTAGTTTGATCTCGTTACCGACATGCACTCTTTTCTCGTTCCCGTGATATAACATTCTAGTGATCACATCACTTGCTTGCAAGCTATCTCAATGTGATATCATCGAGAGGGCCCAGAGTATATCTATCTGTCATCGGGATTGACAAATTCCACTCCTGATCCATGAGCCTCAACATAACACCTTCGTAGCACTGAACCCATCTTTATAGTCACCCTGTTACGGTGTGATGTTTGATGTTATCAAGATACTCTTTAGGTGTTAGCAGTTAACATGATCTCATGGTCTAAGGATAAAGATTACTTCGTATGATGTTATAGCAATATAAACACAATGACTTGATCGTAATGCTATACTTTGGATGAATGTTCATCACATCATTCAACTAATGTTGTGACCTTGTTATTAACAACATCGAATGTCCATGATCTGGAAACCTTGATCATCTTGTTAATCAACAAGCTAGTCTATAAGAGAAGCATAACTAGGAACCATTTTATTATTAAACACACATGTATTGATGTTTCCGATCAATACAATTATAGCATGCAAAATAAACATTTACCATAAACATGGAATAAGATAATAACCACTTTATTATTGCCTCTCAGGCATATTCCCTTCAACACCGAGTATCTCATGGTCAACTCATGAAGGAGTGTTCAAAAACGACTCTGAGATGACGAACATGAAACACGTCAATGTTACGGAGGAAACAAAAGGAGATGGTTTTCAAGGTGACAGATAACTACTCTTCATAAGGATTGAGACCATGGAGCTTCAGAAGAGTTTAAGCTTCTGAAAGGGAAAGCTTCCAACGGAGAGAACATGAGCACAGACTTCGAGAGATGAACCTCTACTAGATGACTTAAGTAGAGCTTCTAGGAATACAGAGATACGGATAACCAAGCAGTTGAACTACATTTGATACAGAAGGATCACTCTTCATTCAACAGAAGGTTAAGAAAGAAAGGTGTTTTGTGGAGAGGACTCATAAGAGTCGCAAGGAACATGTAACAAGAGAAACTTCTGATTACCAAAATCATCGTCACTCTTCGAACATGATAGAGGAACAAACGAAACTCTTTATTCATCCGGGATTATTGATGACCCACAAGTATAGGGGGTGTATCGCAGTATTTTCGATAAGTAAGAGTGTCAAACCCAACGAGGAGCAGAAGGTGTTGATGAGTGGCTTGGATCAGGAATTCTTTGGAAATACTTAGCAAACGGATTTTTAGGGGTTTTTGATAATGGAGATAAATAAAGTGTGATTAAAATAAAAGATAATAATAATAATTGCACCAAGTGGCCCAATCCTTTCTTTAGAAAATGACAAGCCGGTTGTATTACTTAAGATAACCAAACGTTCTCGAGGACACATGGGAATACTGTCAAGTGCTTTTTCTTCATATAGTTGATTAATCTTCTCTAGTTGGATAAGTGTTGTGTGGGTGAACCTAGGCTAATGTACTGACCTTCCTAGGACTAATACATACTTGTGATTATACCCCTTGTAAGCATCCGCAAGTACAAGAAAGTAATTAAGATAGAAACCTAACCACAGCCTGAAACTCTGAGATCCTACACTCCCTTGTGCAAAGGTTTCCTAACGGGGGTTCAGGTTTCTATCACTCCGGCAACCCCATGATTAGTAGCCAAATACACAATGCATTCCCCTAGGCCCATAAAGGTGAAGTATCATGTAGTCGACGTTCACATGACACCACTAAAAGAATAACACCACAGCTTAAATATCAAACTATTGAATCTTTCTCAACACAATCCACTACTAACAACATGACTTCTCACATGTCCTCAAGAACTAGATGAATTACTCACAAGACATCATATGGATCAAGATCAAAGATGAAATAATGATATGTAACAATCTGAACAGGAACGATAATTCAATGGTTCCACTCAATAGCATCAACTACAACAAGTAATCAACACCGGGAAAGTTTCCCCTAAGAACTATGCAAGATTCAACCCAATTGTTACAGTTGTATTGAGTGGTGATGATGGTGTTGGTCGAGATGATGATGATGATGATCCCGATGAAGTCCAGCTTGATGATGGTGTTGATGGAAACAATCTCCCCTCTTCGAGAAGGAATTTCCTCGGCAGATTTCTACCTGCCGGAGAGATCTTTCTCTCTGCAGTTTTCCGCCCTGTAGAGGCGGCGGAATCTTTCTGTGGTGGCCCCCTGAGTCTTCGGGTTTCGAGGGGATTATATACGCCAAAGGGCGATGCCAGAGGTAGGCCAGGGTGTCCACACCAACTGGTGGCGCGGTCAGGGCTGGCCCGTGCCAGGGGTGGTGTGGGCCACTGTGGCCCATCTCCACTTCCCCTTATGGCTTCCTTTGTATTCTTGAAAAATAGGATTTTCCATATATTTTCCGGGATTTTCTGATCTTCACATATTTTGCCTCCAAATAGTGCCTTTTCCATGAGAATCCTGACTTCAGTGGTCCATCCTCCAAAAGTCATCAACCATGCAAAAATAGATGAAATAACATAAGTATCATCTATTAATATGAAATATATCAATGAATAACAATAAATTATGATATAGAATAGTGATGCAAAATGCATGTATCAACTCTTCCCAAGCTTAGACTTCGCTTGTCCCCAAGCGAAAACTGAGCTCAATAAACATGACCTCAGGTTTAGGGAGTGAAGTGTCGATAAAAGAATACGGACAAGAAGCATCACATTCATCAATACATAAATCATAATAGAAGACAACTCACTATTATATAACTTAACTTGCAATAAGTAAAGGAAACACAATAAAGATACACAAAGTAAATCATAATTGGTAATGTCAAACTTTGTTCTTGGTCAAAGAGTAGTTAACAATTTGCAGGACTTCAGACATAATGGGGTTTCGGCGATAGCTTTCAAAGTAATATTCACTAAGATTAGAGCAGTATGCAAAACAAGGAATATAAGAAACATGATTGAATAAATTATCATATGAATAATTGAAACACAACAACTCAAATACTTTCTTGAGATACAAAGGAATAGGTTTACTGACTCAACAAAAACGTAAAAGATAGTCCCTTCGCAGAGGGAAGTAGGGATTTCAAATTTCATAAATAGCTTCCAAAAATTATGGTACTTATTATCTTTCAGCTCTCATTACCCCTATCATAAGCATCGTTAGGTGATTAAGGTTAAAGTGAACAAATAAGAGGATATGCCTGACAAGTTATAAGCTGAAAATCTCATGCCCCTTGCTTACGAGTACCGAACCTCATGCTACTCAACTTTAGTCACGAGTAATTTCTTGTAATTGTAAGTACATGTGATTCATAGAGAACCGCCAATCGGGTACCCCTTGCCCCATGATACAGGATTTTTCCCATATCAAAATGACAAGGCAACAGACAATGAGCATCTCATCGATCCTTTTATTTCCTATTTGCATAGGGTTTTTTTTGAGGACGCTTCACAGATTGCTGACTATGGTTATGCTGCAAGTTTCCACCATGATTAGGCATGGCTTAGGCTAGCCGCCCAGGAGTTTCTCTAACACATATACAAACTCCATGAACTTACAAGCTCCCCTTTTATTTCACACCGCCGGGATCCATAAGCAAAAGAACATGATATCAACTAAATAAAGTGCAATGTTGAAAGCGTTCCCCATGGTAACATGGTTCTGCTAATTCACAACTTACAAAACGCAAGCATATACGCAGCATATATGGGCACAATGGTTCAAGTTTATTAAGTGCAAGAAAGTAAAGTGTGCCATCAAGTTTGTGAGAGCTTTAATCACTAGTTTTAACAAGTTTAATTCGGAAGGTAGATAAAAACATGAATTTACTTGGAATAGCAATAATGCTAATAGGTAGGTATGGTGGACACAAATTGCATAGGTTTTGGTTTAAGGATTGGATGCACGAGAAGCATTCCCTCTCAGTGCAGGTTTTTGGCTAGCAAGGCTGGGTAGCAAGCATAAGCAAGCATAAGAGTTGAAGGAAACAAACAAACATGCAATCTTCCTTGTAAGCACAAAATATCTTAACTAGAGAATACTAAGCTTATGAGCCAATCAAGAAAGAAATATGATGAAATTATATTTCTTAAAAGTACTTTTCTCTTTTTCATTCAATTGTCAAATAGTGTTGCTACTGACTAGAGCCAGGTTTGCCAAAACCAACTAAATTTACTTAATGATCTCAAAGTGATACCAATACGAACAACAAGATCAATCATATAACAAAAATTGCAAACTAATATAAGATGTGCAAAAAGTAAATGATAGAACTTCTCATTAATATTCCATAATGGCAACTCACACCAAGGGATACATAGATAACTAACTAGAGGGGAGATACTTCCACAATGCAAACCATCATATATGATAACTTCTCTATTCATGATATGACTCTACTCAAAATGTAAAAAGATAAAAGATAAAAGATGTGATACCGCGGCACTCCCCCAAGCTT
The DNA here is from genome assembly GCA_910589775.1 of Avena eriantha. Taxonomy (NCBI): domain Eukaryota; kingdom Viridiplantae; phylum Streptophyta; class Magnoliopsida; order Poales; family Poaceae; genus Avena; species Avena eriantha. The sequence goes on along the minus strand of OU342743.1, from coordinate 534,532,125 downwards.
GGAACAAACCAAGGGGATGCCAAAACCTAATGACGAATTACTCCTTCGGTGGTGGTGGTGTTCTCTCGATGAGCTTTTCAATCAATTCCCTCAAATCCTCAATCTCGAAGGTGAGAGTATGAATCAACTATGAATTGTGCTCAATGCGGTTCATGATCATGTCGGGTTGTGATCTTTTCTTCTTCCACCCATCCTACGAAGGTCCTCAGCTCAAGGTTATGATGGAGCTCGCGCTGGTGTCGCAGCTCATAGTCCTCCGAAAACAAATCATAGAACGACATCGGAACAGAACAGATCGAAACGAATACACGACGAGAACACGATATACAAACCTCGAGGGATCCGAGGGATTATATATTACGAAGTTTAACAACAAAAGGAAAGTACTGGGAGAAAATGGGTCGGAGACGGGCTCCAGGGTAGCCACACGCCCTGGTGGCGCAGCTAGGTGTGCCCGCGCCATGGGGTGGTGTGAGCCACCCGGGCTCCATTTCCGTCCCTCTTTCGACTCATTAATTCTCGCGATAGATAAAAACTACAAAAATTAACTTGGAATGTTGATGACCCACAAGTATAGGGGGTGTATCGTAGTATTTTAGAGGGAAGTCAAACCCAATTTATTGATCGACACAAGGGAGCCAAAGAATATTTATAAGCCTTAACAACTGAGTTGTCAATTCAGCTGCACCTGGAAACAATCTTGCTCACAATAGTTTATCAGTAGCAACCGTTTTGTAGTAGGAATAGTAAAGTAGCAGCAGTAGTAAAATAAAAACAGTAGTAACAATTGCAGCAAACAGTAGGATTTGAGTGCGGTAGGCATAGGGATGGATGGACGGGCGTTGCATGGACAAGACAATTCACATAGCAATCAGAACATAGGGCAATTGCAGATAAATAAGATAAAGCATCCAAGTACTAGATAATCTTAGGCATGTGTTCCATATATAGTCATACGTGCTCGCAATGAGAACTTGCACAACATCTTTTGTCCTGCCAGCCCATTTGCAGCGGGGCCTCTAGGGAACTATTGGAAATTAAGGTGCTCCTTTTAATAGAGCACCGGAGCAAAGCATTAACACTCCGTGAACACAGGTGATCCTCACATCAAAGCCATTCCCTCCGGTTATCCCGATTTCTGTCACTTCGGGGCCATTGGTTCCGGACAACAATGTGTGTATACAACTTGCAGGTAAGACCATAAACAATACTATCATAATGAATCAATAACATGTTCAGATCTGAAATCATGGCACTCAGGCCCTAGTGACAAGCATTAAGCATAACAAGTTGCAACAAAGTCATAAAGCACTAATAAAAGATACTAGGCACCATGCCCTAACAATCCGATGCCATTACATGAACGATCTCACCCAATCCCTACCATCCCCATAGCCTACAGCGGGGGATTACTCACTCATAGATGGGAATCATGGATGGTCGATGGAGAAGCGATGGTGATGATGATGGCGATGATCTCCTCCAATTCCCTGTCCCGGTAGGGTGCCAGAATGGAGTTTCTGGTGCTGTTTCGTGGAATCTGGTGGTGGCCGTGAAGCAAAACTCCTTCTAGAAAAACGTTGAACCCCCTGAGTTTTTAGGTCAGAAGGAATCTTATATGCGAAGAGGGAGACCGAGGGGGTGTCTGGGGCGGCCAGACCACCCCTGGCGCGGCCAGGCCCAACCCGCGCGGCCAGGTGGTGTGGCTAGGCCCCAGCCCCTCTCCGTCTCGTATTCTGGCTCGAGGTGTCCCTCGGTAAAATAATGACTTTGGCTTTAGTCCCGTCCAATTTCGAGAATATTCATTTTCTGACATTCCTGGAACCAAAAACAGCAGAAAACAGGCAGCTGGCACTGTGGCTCTTGTTAATAGGTTAGTCCAAGAAATCATATGAAAAGTACTCCAAAGTGTGGACAAAACATAAGAAAGTAGATAAAACCAAGCATGGAACATCAAAAATTATGGATACATTTGCAATGTATCAACATCCCCAAGCTTAACTCCTGCTTGTGCTCGAGTCGGTAAGTGATAAAGAAAGAATAATTTTTGAGGTGACATGCACCATCATAAACTTGATCAAAGTATTTGTAAAACATTTGAAGCTAGGATCATAGTACTTCAATCATAACATGAAAGATAAAGTTCTAACAATAAGACAAAGCAACTATGTTCCAACATGAAAAGGCACAAACAAAAGATTCATGAATAACAATATTTTGCAAGACGTTTGTTTGTTTCACATAAAGAAAACATATCATAGTGGCATTCAGCTTGTCCCTCATAGAGTAGCAAACATAAATGCATAAGACACCTTCAAAGTTTATAAGAGTGACTAGATACAAATAGTTTAAAACAAGAAATATCAAAGCTATGCATCAATCAAAAAGTCTTGGGACAATGCACATAGAACTAAGAATGGCCACTATGCTCTCAAAGTAGGTGCACAAAGATAGAAGGTGGAGACTCAATATATATAGTGGAAGAAAGTCCTTCATAGAAGGAAGCAGAGATTCAAGTTTCATAAAGAGCTTCCAAAAATTATGGTACTTATAGCTTTCAGCTCTCATTGCCCCTACCATAAGCATCTTGCAGTGACTAAGGTTAAAGTGAACAAACTATGGTGTACATGCTTGACGAAGTATAAGTTAGAAATCTCATGTCCCTTGAATACGAGGGCCTCTCCTCATGCTACTCAAGTTTAGTCACCGGTAAGTTCTTGTCATCGTAACTACATGTGTATCATAGAGAACCGCCAACGGGGTACCCCTTGCCCAATGATACAGAAGAATCCCCATATCAAAATGACCAGGCAAGCAGACAACGAGCATCTCAGCAATCTTCTTATTTACCATGGGAATATGGTTCTTTTTTTCTCTTTCCTCTTTTCATAATCTCTCTTTTTTCCTTTTCTCTTTTTTCTCAACATTTGACTCTTTTTTTATAAGAAGAATACTTCATAGACATATATTATGGTTACGCTGCAGGTTTACACCATGTCAGCATGGATTAGACCAGCGGCCCAGGCGTTTCTCTAAGACATATACATAACTCCATGGACTTACAAGATCCCCTTTCATTTCACACCGACGACATCCATAGACAAAAGAGCATGATATCAACTAGGTACAAAGTACCAGTGCAATGTTGAAAGCGTTCCCCATGACAGCATGGTTCTGCTAATCCCCAACAAATAAGTGCAAGCATATACAACATAGACGACACAATGGTTCAAGTTTAATAAGGGCAAGAAAAGTAAAGTGTGCCATCAAGTTCATGAGAGCTTTAATCACTAGATTTCTCATAATAAGTTTAATTTGGAAGGTAAACAAAAGCATGAATATACTTGGAATAGCATATGCTAGTAGGTAGGTATGGTGGACTCTTTGGAATAACTTGGTTTTGGGAGTTGGATGCATGAGTGGAACTCATACTTGGTTGTGGAGGCTAGCAAAAGACTGGGAGCGACAAACTAAGAGAGCAATAATGGCCGTAATCATGTAGAGCGACAAAACATCATTGATCAAAGCATAAAGTGATACTACAAGTTGAAAACTAAAGGATCATAAAGGCTTAAGGTGACTTGGGATAGTCATAACATGGTGGGGCATGCACCAAGTCAACCCAAATAAAGCATCAAAGGAGAATACCACTATACTATGCTTTAATATGCTAAAACAACCCATGATTCATCCAAGGCACATTAAGAAATCTCAATTGTTTATAACAAGTCATGCTACAGCAAAGAATACTAAGCTAAAAACCAAAACAATATCAAGCATGGCACGACAAAGCATGGGCCACAGTCAAAAACAAGCTCTCTTTACCACTTAAGCATGAACTTTCCTACTCTTTTCCAATCCAAACCAAACTATTTGAAAACCAATGTATGAAATAGGAGGTCCAACCAATTTATTCAAGAAACTAAGAAAACAAAGCAAACGAAAAACCAAAACAAAAACAAAAAAGAAGACGCTCCAAAAACAACACAACTGTGCATGAAACAATAAAAATGAAGAGTTTGGAAGAAACCTGGGATTTTTATTGATGAAGAGGGGGATGCCTTGGGCATCCCCAAGCTTTGATGCTTGTACTTCTTGGATATTTCTTGGGTGACATGCGTGGCATCCCCAAGCTTGAGCTTTAGTCCATCCTTCATCTTATTACTCATTCCTTCCATACACATGAAATTTTTCCTTCATACAAAACTTCACACAATCTTTATTAGCAACATTAGTACACTCAAGATAATAAGTCTTTAGGTTCAGTTCCAACACTAATAAAACTTCCATTAACACACAAGCTACTGTAGCACTTCCCTCAAAAAGCTCAATTCCCCAAAAGAACTCAAAAAGGAACCAACAAGAAGCAAATGCAAATAATGGCAAAAATCTATCAAAACAGACCAGTAGGTAAATACGAATTTTTTAGAAGACCTTCTATTGCTAAAATCGAAAACTGTTGAACTAACGGAAGTTAGATAACAACCTGGGGCAGAAGCACAAAAATTCACGCCTCAAAAGGACATACATAGATTTTACACGAATTTTTACGGTGAAGCACATAAATCTGTTTTGGGACAACAACTTTCCCAACCATTACTTCTCTCTCATTAGAGGTTACTCTTGGCATAAAAAACAAATAAAAAGGATATGGAGCGGTTATTACAAAAGTAATAACTTCCAAGACTCATCTAAATTTTTTGGGTTATCTCCCAATAAGTACTTTTCTTTAACGCTTTTAAGTTAGGCTTGATAGTTTGAGAGGATGCTCACGTAAGAAATATGAATTGAAGTAAAAGAGAGCATCAAGAAGCAAATTCAAAACACATTTAAGTTTAACCCACTTCCTATGCATAGGAATCTTGCATGCAAATAAATTCGCAAAGAACAAAGTGGCAGGCATAGGATGATAAAACAAGAGTAACTTCAAAACTTTCAGCACATAGAGGGGTGTTTCAATACCGTGAAAACTTCTACAACCATATTTTCCTCTCTCATAATAATTTCAGTAGACTCATGAATAAACTCAACAATATAACTATCACATAAAGCATGCTTTTCATGTTCTACAAAAACATATTTTTTATCAAGCTCAAAAATAGTAGGATTAAAACCTTCAATCCCACTTTTAACAATTCTATAACAAGATGGCTGATCATTCAATATAGGAACATCGTCTAGAGATTTAGCATAAACATTTTCAAAGCAAAACTCTTTAATACCATGCAAATCGAAGTTAGGCACAAATAAAGGATTACCACAGATAACATGAGCATAACATTCATCCTCCTTTGGTAAGCATGGGGGACAATCAAATAATGTAAGGGATAAAGAGTTACTCTCATTAGAAGGTAGGCATGGGTAGCTAATCCATTCTTCCTCCTTTTGTTCCTCACTCTCCTCCTCTTTTTCATCTAATGAGCTTTCAGGTTCATCAATTTCTTCTTCCATAAGATCCTGCAAGGCATTAGTCTCTTCCATTTGTGGAAAGCATCTATTAATATATTCAAGAATATAGCCATTTCCTTCCATGTAATTATCAAAGCAAAATTTCAGTATATCATAAACCTCATATTTATAAGGTGAATCATCAATATTTTCAAGCAAACTAGCAAGTTCAAATGCACCCTTGCAAGCAATAAATTATTCAATTTGTTCCACATCATAAAAGTCATAATTTCCTTTAACATAAGAAGATATGGTAACATTATCATTATACTCACATTGAAAAGGGAGGTGTTTATACCTCTTATAGCAACAAGATTTATCAAAGCAATAAGTAACATTATAAGTAGAGCACACGTTTCTAGCAATGGTATACAATTTATCAATTTGTTCCCATAAGTGTTTCCCTATTTGTGACAAGCGGTGTTCCTTATAATAATATTTTTGATCTTCCGTGAACCCACCTTGCCAATAAGATTCAGTTTCAAATAAAACAACCATTGATAGAAAGCATGATAAAGCAAGACAATAACAGACCAATGAAAATAACAACTAGAGTAGGAACTATTTTTTTGTATTTTTGATAAAAAACAAGCAAACAAGGCGGAAATAAACTAAGCTTGAACAATAGTGATTCCAAGTGGACTTGATAAATAAAGCTATGCTCCCCGGCAACGGTGCCAGAAAATAGTCTTGATGACCCACAAGTATAGGGGGTGTATCGCAGTATTTCAAGGGAAGTGAAAGCCAATTTATTGATTCGACACAAGGGGAGCCAAAGAATATTTATAAGCCTTAACAACTGAGTTGTCAATTCAGCTGCACCTGGAAACAATCTTGCTCACAGCAGTTTATCAGTAGCAACAGTTTTGTAGTAGAAATAGTAAAGTAGCAGCAGTAGTAAAGTAAAAAACAGTAGTAACAATTGCAGCAAACAGTAGGATTCGAGTGCGGTAGGCATAGGGATGGATGAACGGGCGTTGCATGGACAAGACAATTCACATAACAATCATAACAGAGAGCAATTGCAGATAAATAAGATAAAGCATCCAAGTACTAGATAATCCTAGGCATATGTTCCATATATAGTCATACGTGCTCGCAATGAGAACTTGCACAACATCTTTTGTCCTGCCAGCCCGTTTGCAGCGAAGCCTCTAGGGAACTACTGGCAATTAAGGTGCTCCTTTTAATAGAGCACCGGAGCAAAGCATTAACACTCCGTGAATACATGTGATCCTCACATCAAAGCCATTCCCTCCGGTTATCCCAATTTCTATCAGTTCGGGGCCATTGGTTCTGGACAACAACGTGTGTATACAACTTGCAGGTAAGACCATAAACAATACTATCATAATGAATCAATAACATGTTCAGATCTGAAATCATGGCACTTGGGCCCTAGTGACAAGCATTAAGCATAACAAGTTTCAACAAAGTCATAAAGCACTAATAAAAGATACTAGGCACCATGCCCTAACAATCCGATGCCATTACATGAACGATGCCATTACATTACAGATCAGTACGGTGTTCTGGGATTTTTCACGATTTTTGATGGTGAAGCACAAAAATCCTGTTTTGGGACAACAACTTCCCCAAATCTTACTTCTCTCTCATTAGACCAAACATAAAGGATAAGGAGAGGTTATTATAGAAGCAATAACTTCCAGGACTCAAATAAAAAAATAAACTAAAAGCGAAAATATATTGGGTTGTTTCCCAAAAAGCTCTTTATTTACAACCATTAAGATAGGCATGATAAATTTCAATGATGCTCACATAAGAATATGAATTGAAGTAAAAGAGAGCATCAAGAAGCAAATATACACGTGTTGGGGATATACTTTCCGGGTATCCTCACAGTTCTTCACTGACCAGGGTGGCCTACTTCATGTTAGAGCTTTGCTTCACGGGCGGCCCAGTCAGAGAGAAGAGACGGAGTCCAGTCCGGCTACGAGAAGGCCCAGAAGACTTACCGACATAGGCCCATAGTGTTACTTGTAGTTCAAGATGTACTCTATAGCCGACTCTTAGTCGTATCCGGATAGATCTCTCCTATAAACCCTAGGATGGATATCTATATAAGCCTTCCTAGGGAGAGCCTTTGGGCACCCTCACAATAGTCTACAATCTCAACTCGCACAGGAAAAACCCTTGTAACCCATATTCCGGCTCTGTCGTATTATTGGATTGCTAGCAGGAGTAGGATCTGTCCAAAGCTGGCGGATTCGGACCTGGGTAAACTTGTGTGCTCACTGTTCTGGAACACCATACGTCTCACACCCCTCTCTTCCACACGCCTCGAGGACCCCCTCATGGCGTACTTGTCATCAATCTGACGATAGTTGGCGCCCACCGTGGGGCAAGTGAGCTTCGGATCTGCGTTCTGAGCGGAATCTGCAAGAATCGGAATCGGCGGGACTATCACCGTTGGTCACATCCTCTACACCAGCGACATCCCTCTCATCGTTCTCGACGAGACCTGGATTCTGGCTAGGGAGGCTGTGACTGCCTACACCATCATGTCTTTTGGCGAGATCGATGTGTACATCGGATTCACTAAACCTGCCCCACCCACACTAGCGGTGATGATAGAGGCAGAAGAAACTTTTAGGTCCCCTTTGTCCGCGGAGGCGGCAGAGTTTCGGATCTCAGAAAATCCTAATCCCACCCAGCCCGCACCTGTTGCGGAGAGTGGAGAAGTCCGAGCCTGAAGCAGACCAGGCAGTTCAATTCAAATCTAGAGTGGATCTCCCTAGCGAGGCCGATCCCAGATCGATCCACCCACTGAAGTCGAAATCCAGGAGGATCACAGCAACAACCTTGGTTCCGGTTCTGCCAACACTGGAACAGATCAACCGTTCTTGAGCCACACGTTGAGGCGCATGATGATGCAAGGCGCAAGCGTGGATGAGGTTCTAGAAACCATCAAGATCTTCGAGGAATCCCACAAGGAAAGCCATAACTACCTCAGGACCCACACGTCGCACTTCGTCGGATACGTTGGATCTGGATCCGGCTCTGCCGATGCTAGAGAAAACACCGACTCAGTGCTGGAGGCGATCAGAACAAACACCGACTTACCCGCATCCTCGGATGATTCGATGATGTCGGCGGATTTCGAAAGTTCTCCGCCAAGTATGAAGAGGAGTACAACTCCAAAGATGCAGAAGAAGAAGAAGCCATGGATGAAGGATCCGGGGAAAACTCTCCCAAAACGCAGGATGATATGGAGATCGGAGATAATCCCGAGCTACAGATGTCCAAAAGTACCGATCAGAGCTTTACTCCAGGAAGCGGACCCAAAGCCGTCTTTGCTACCGGCGCCGCCAAGAAGGCAAAGAAGAAGAACAAGAAGAACAAGACCCTGGCAAAAGATCCTCTAGCAGAGGAGGTGATTGCTGAGGAATACGAGGAAGACTCGGATGGAGCACTTATCCAAGAAGAGCCCAAAGAAGAGTCAGTGGATGGACACGTGATCTCCGAAGGTGCGCGTAAACTCATCGATGATGCACTAACCACACCTATTCCTACAGCTGCAGAACTTACTACTAAAGAGCTGGATGAAAGGGCACAGGCCCTAGTAGCGTGTCGCCAAGTACTCCTCGATGAGGCCAAAAACATTAAGGAAGAAAAGAAACGCATGGCAACTGCCGAGAAGTACATCTCTCGGTAGCATCAAAAGACCCAAAAACGTCACACTCATGACGACCAATTCCTAGAGATTCACAAAGTCCTCTTCGGAGGAGACCATGGGATGCCTCGACGCGACAGCAAGGGAGACTGGGTGTATCCAACACCAGTACAAAACACTGTTGCGGCTCGAGAAATCCTAGCTAGTAATCTAGGACAAGGATCTGGAGCAGCAGAAGGCCGCCCTGTCCGGAAGCGGAAAACTGGTCTCCCAATCTAACCAATGTCACACGGATCCGGCCTGGAATGAAGTAAGACCCCAACATGCTCTGGAACAGCATCACCGTTCTGACCGTCGGGAAGACAACTACTCAAGAACCGGATCTTCAGGACAGCATCACAAAGTTGCACGCGACTGGCGCAATGTTACCCCAACTGCGGAGCAAGAGGCAATTGCTGCACTGAATTCGAAGAATCCTCCTGGCGAGAGTCGAACGATCGTAGGGAAGAAGACAAAGAGAAACGTCGGGAGGAGGACCGTCAAAGAATTCCACCTCATAGACATGCAAGCCGTCCGGCTGACGGACGAAGGAACGACGGACACTGTACTGAGTTAAGCCGGCAGGGGGCTCGTCGTAATGAAGATCCTCCCCAGAACCGGAATAACAACGCTTCGGACGGAGGCCGGCGATCAGCCGGAAACAATCCACCTGATCCACCCTCTCCACCAAGTAGCCATCACAACCGTGGTGGTGGAGGAGGTGGTGGCAGAAGCCGAAGTCTGGCTCCAAGGCACCACAGCCACAGCCGTCATTCGGGACAATCTTTATCCCCAAGTGACGCAAGGCACGAGATTAACTCCAACATAGAGGCGCGCCACTATGAAAATGATGATATATACGTGGGCCCAAAGTGCTTCGGACCATGCATAAGAGCCACAAAATTCCCGGAAGGATTTGCTATCTCAAGACACATTCAAGCCTACGACAGTATAGCTCGGCCAGATACTTGGCTCCAGGATTTTTTCTAGGCTTCTTGTATCGCCAAAGGCGCAGACAGCCTAGTCGCGACCCAATATCTCCCACTCATGTTGCGAAAGATGGCACGATCATGGCTCAATGAACTTCTGTTGAACACCATCCACAACTGGTATGACATGCAAAGTGCGTTATTTTAGAATTTTGAAGGCACATATCGGAGGCCCTATACGGTAGGAGACCTACAGTGTTGCACCTAGAAAGCCGGAGAAACTTGTCGGGATTATCTCGAACGATGGATCGACACCAAGCACTCCTGTGAAGGAGTAAATGACCAAACTGCGATTGAAGCTTTCATTGTAGGACTCCCAATTGGTTTACTACATCATCGCTTGAAGTGTGACAAAGTCACTGATTTGGGAGAAATGATAGAAACAACAAGCAAGTATGCAGATGCTGACGACGACGCAGAGGGATTACTTAACGCCCTAGATGTGCCACAGTCGGCAAAACAACCAAAGCAGGAAGCTCAGAAGCGCAAGAACACCTCGGAACAAAAGCCCAACGCGGAAACGGCAGTAGTCACTCCCACTTTCAGGTCTAGAGGACGAGGAGGGCACGGCAGTGCGGTCATGGGATATCAAGAGTCCAGGGTAGAGGAGACCAACAACCTGGCAAAACCTACTTCTAGGCCGACATTGCCAATAACCCATGTGTGCATCACTTAGACGCCAATGGGGGCTCGTCCCACACAAATGCCGAGTGTCATTTCAATGACGACATCAAGAAATACGATACCGCTAGCTACAGGTCTAAGCGGAAGAAGGGAAAGAAGAATCCCGAAAAAGATAAAGAGACCAAGGATGATTCCGACATGGAGGAAGCCGATGCTTCAAATACCAAGCCGGATGGGAAAAAGAATTTCCCGACAAAGAAAGACACATATGTCACCTTCCTCGGATCTCATCCAGATAAGGTCAAGAAAGCAGTTCTACATGAGCTCAATGCAATAGCTCAGGTTGTCCCCCAATTCTTGGACTGGTCGGAAGTGGCAATCACCTTTGACCGCGCTGATCATCCACCTAAGTTGCACAGGTGAGGAAAATACGCCTTAGTCATCAATCCACTTTTTGATGGCTATGGTTTCTCCAAAACCCTCATGGACGGCGGCAGCAGCATTAACATTCTGTATGTTGAAACGCTACGCTGGATGAAGATCTCGGAGACCTAGCTGAATTACAGCTTTGTGATCTTTCACGGAGTTGTCCCAGGAAGACAAGAAAATTCCCTGGGAGAAATCACTTTGGATGTTACCTTTGGAACTCCAAAGAACTACCGAACGAAAGCACTTTCCTTCGAAGTGGTCCCGTTCAAGAGCGCATACCACGCTATATTCAGACGTCCGGCTTATTGGGCTTTTATGGCTCGTCCGTGTTACATTTACAATATGATGAAAATTCCAGGTCCCAACGGCGTGATGACCATCAGGGGAGACCCGAAGAAAGCGCGAGAGTGCGAGGACGGAAATGCCGTCTTTGCTGAAGCCGTGCTACACGCCCAGGAGTACCAGGAGATCAAAAAGGCCATATATCCGTCTGAGATGCCCGTGACAAAGAAGGAGGTGACAAAGTCGAATCCAGAGTTCAAGGCATAGGAAGAGACGAAGAAGACGCCGTTGAAGGATGATGACCCCTCCAAGGTGACCCAGATAGGCGTAGGCCTAGATAGCGCATAGGAAAGAGCGCTCATCAAGTTCCTCCAAGCAAATCAAGACATCTTCGCATGGCAGCCATCTGACATGACCGGAGTACCTAGGGAACTTGCCGAGCACTCTTTAAATGTACACCCAAATGCTAAACCCGTCAAACGGTCCTTATCATGTTTTGGCAACGAAAAGCATAAGGCAATAGCTAAGGAACTAGCACGGCTCGAGTTAGCCGGATTCATTGAAGAGGTCATCCACACTGTGTGGTCGGCCAATCCTGGAATGGTCCCTAAAAAAGACACCACTGATTTAAGGATGTGTGTTGATTATATTGCCTTGAACAAGGCTTGTCCCAAAGATCTGTTCGCTCTACCTATGATTGATCAAGTTATCGATTCTACGGCAGGCTTGGAACTCCTATGTTTTCTCGACGCATATTCCGGTTATCACCAAATTTGGATGAAGGAATCTGACAAAGTTAAAACTTCATTCATAACCCCTTCGAAACCTTCTGTTTCGTTACGATGCCCTTTGGGCTCAAGAACGCAGGAGCTACGTACCAACGCACTATGCAGCATTGCCTCCACGATCAAATCGGACGCAATGTACATGCATATGTGGACGATACTGCGGTGATGTCCAAAAAGAAGGAAACCTTGATTTTCGACTTGGAGGAAACATTTGCCAATCTACTAAAATACAACATAATGCTTAACCCGATGAAATTTTTCTTTGGAATTCCAGCCGGAAAATTGTTAGGTTTTATCGTGTCTCAAAGAGGCATAGAGGTAAACCGGGACAAAATCAAGGCTATACTCAATATTTCCAGGCCAACTCGCTTGAAGGACATACAAAGACTAATTGGCTGCATTGCCATAGTCAGTGGGTTTGTAAGCCGGCTCGGTGAAAAGAGCCGCACCACTATACAAGCTCCTAAAAAAGACCAAGAAATTCGTTTGGACCGACGAAGCTGAAGCTGCACTACAAGATCTGAAAGCAGTACTCTCATCTGCCCCTATCCTCGCAGCACCGGAACCACAGGAACCGATGTTACTCTATCTTGCTGTGACAAACAAGGTCGTTAGTATCGTCATGGTGGTAGAGAGACCGAAGGAAAATTAGGAACACCTATTGCAGCGTCCGACTTATTATCTCAGCGAGGTCTTAACTGAATCAAAACAGCGGTATCCATATTATCAAAAGCTAGCTTGCGCTGCGTTCTTCGCATCTCGTAAGTTACGGCATTATTTTCAGGAACATCCAATTACCATCATGAGCCCATGAGAGATATAATCAACAATAGTGACGCCACAGGATGCGTCGCCAAATGGGGCATAGAGCTCCCAACTTTTGACATTGAGTACAAACCTCGTACAACAATCAAATCCCAAATCCTCGCTGACTTTGTCGCTGATTGGACAGAGACAATGGAGAATATGACCCTGCCAGAGTCGGAATACTGGACCTTGCATTTTGACGGGTCTAAAGCGCTCGGGGGCTCGGGGGCTTGCGTGGTGCTCGAGTCACCCCAAGGAGAGGAACTTTTCTATGTATTGCAGATACACTTCACAGCAACAAACAACATTGCCGAGTATGAAGCATTACTGCATGGAATCCGGATTGCTAAGGACATCGGCATCCGATGTTTAATGTGTTATGGAGATTCGGATCTTTTTGCACAATAAGTGTCGGATATCTGCAAGGCAAACAAGCACATGGCAGCATATAGGGCTGTCGTGGATGAACTATCTAAATTGTTTGAAGGGTTTGAAGTTCAACACATCCCTCGAACAGAAAATGAGGAAGCAGATGCACTATCTCGAATAGGCTCTGCCCGGAAAAAGGTCCCGGATGGCGCTTTTTTAGAGCACCTTAAAGTTCCCTCTATAAAGGGAGTGGACGAGGAATATCCGACCAAATCCAACTCACCTTTAGTAGCAGTTCTGGCTGTGATTCCCAGCTGGACTCAACCCTACCTTGATTTCTTGGTAGACGGAAAATTACCCGAAGACGAAGTTCTGAGCCAGCAGATCGTCCGATGAGCAAAAGGCTATACTATAATTAGTGGTGAGCTCTATAAGCGGAGTGCATCTAGGGTCAGCGCCGGAAGAAGGAGTGGAAATCTTACGAGAGATCCACGAAGGCGAGTGTGGTCACCACGCTACAGCCAAATCTTTAGTGGCAAAAGCTTTCTGACACGGTTTTTTTTGGCTTACAGCCAAAGTAGATGCCGAACGGCTGGTTAAGATGTGCAAGGGCTGCCAAAAGTACGCCAAACAAGCTCATGTTCCGGCTGATCAGCTGCGAACAATACCTATAACATGGCCTTTCGCGGTCTAGGGGCCTGATATGGTAGGACCGTTTAAACGGGCTCCAAGTGGATTTACCCACCTCTTAGTGATGGTGGATAGGTTCACCAAATGGATTGAGGCTAAACCCGTCACTAGTTGTGATGGAGCAACAGCCCGAAGATTTGTTGAGGAAGTCATAATCCGATATGGTTATCCACATAGCATTATCATAGAAAATGGGAGTAACTTTTCTATGGGAGAGCTTGTCAAATTCTGCAATGAACAAAATATCCGGCTTGACATTGCATCAGTCGCACATCCACAAGCTAATGGACAAGTCGAAAGAGTAAACGGTTTAATCTTACAAGGCCAAAAACCAAGACTCGAAGCACCACTACGACATGCTGCGGGGGCTTGGGTAGAGGACTTACCTTCTGTAATATGGAGTTTACGAACAACTCAAAATAGGTCAACCAGATACACACCTTTTTTCTTGGTCTATGGCGCAGAAGAAGTTCTTCCTAGTGATTTGATTCACACTTCTCCTAGAGTGGCCGCGTATATTGAAGAGGATGCCAAAATTTCTCGACAAAATGATCTCGACTTAGTCGAAGAAGTTTGCGTCGTTGCTAAGATGAGATCAATAGCCTATCAGTAGAAGTTACGACAGTATCATATCCAGAGAGTCAGAAAACGGTCATTCAATAAGGGTGATTTGGTTCTCCGGCTTGTGCAGCAAAGGAAGCACAAACTTTCCCCAATATGGGAAGGGCCATTTTTAGTTAGTCGAGTATTGCACAATGGTTCATACTACCTAACTGATATGCGGCCAGTCAAAGAAAGACCTGCTACTAAGAAGAGAAAGAGAGCAGGAGGCAGTACAAATCCGGATGAGTTAGACAGACCATAGAATATTGCTCAGCAACGTCCCTTTTATTATTAGTTTATTTTTCTTTGTAATCATATATGTGTACATGTTCAATGAGAAATAAAGTCTTGGTTGCCTCAAAATCTTTTTGAGAAGTTTTTACCATCTTATTTCCAAATGATCATGTCACAATCGAAAATCCCAGAATACTTGAAAGTACTTTATGCTCATGTTTGTTCTGGTTTAGATTTCCGATTCTAAAATTACTACATTCGGGTATAAATCTAAATTTTCTAGTCTATCCTTTGGTTATTTGTCTGATTGCTGGATGCGGGCATTTTCCGAGTAGTGAATTGTTGGTACTGGAAGCCGGCTTTGTTTCCGAAATTAAACTAGTTTAGCAATTGAGCTCCGTTGCTCGGCAAAGTTTCCGTTATGAAAGTTGGCCAGCTCACGAAAGGGACGAGGCGGAAAGCCAGATAAACGATAAGTGCGGAAAAAAATACAAGTGCTTATGCAAACATTTCAGGCACTTAATATCAAAGCCAAAAGTGCTGAATAGATAAAATAAAACTTAGCACTAGCAAAAGTATTATACTACTTATTTACAGACACAAATTGTTTTTAGAATAACATATTGTTCTTTCTGATACTTTATGATGTAGGGGAGAGGAAGGAGCTACCGGCTCGCTAGATACATCGGCCTCATTTTGATAACGTTCCGAGATGTTCAAATCTGATATGGTTTGATCATCGTCAGAAACTTCAGTTGTTTCTTTGGAAGGCGGAGGCGGCGTGTCCACGCGGGTGAAGAAGGGAGTGTCGTAGCTGGTCAAATCAGCTACGTGGCACCCATATCTGGCGCAGGAGTCCATGATAGCCTTGATGTCTTGCTCATGTCCGTCTTCGTCCACCTTGCAGTACCCTCTAGTTACTTGCCAGATTTCCATGTTTCCATGGTGGCTCATAACCATGGTGAGAGCCTTTTTCGCTGCGGTTCACGCGTAGGACATGTTCCAGTCCTGAACAAGCTAAGGCATATCCTTGGCAAAATCTCGCACCTCAAAGCCAGACATTTTATGCATGTCTGGAACCTTGAGAACCTCGCTAATATCTTCGAGGGATTGGCGGAAGTCATGCAGCAAATCACCGACTTGGGTAAGCCGGTTGGTGCGAGATTCGGCAGAGGCTAAGTCCGTCAAGTTCAGAGAACCTTCGCATATAATGCAAAGGGTAAGTCAAGTAAACCCAGACTCCAAAGAGTCAGAAGATGCATATTAGTTAGAGAAAGGGAAACATACCAAAGATGACATCGTTGACGTTGGCCTTCTCTTCGCGAAGACTCTGGAGTTCAGCCTGGAGTGCCTCGGAAATGTCCATTTCTCTGAATAGCTCATTGTTGAGATCCGAGATTTTCTTATCTTGAAGCGTAATCTTACGATCATGCTCCTCGATGGCCATGGAGGTGGATTCGATAATTTGAGGAATGCTCTTCTCATGATCTGCCTTAAGCTTATCCAGCTCTTGGCAAAGTTCCTTGTTTCCACCACCAGGGTTTTAAGATTCTCGGCCTCTTCAATCATAGCACATGACTATTTCACTAGTGCTATAAGTCAAAAGAACAACAGTTCAACAAACATTCGACTATGAAATACAAGACTGGGTTTGAGTTTCGGAATGTTTACCTTCCGCCTCATTCCTATAAACTTTTAATTGTGCATTTTCTAGCCGGAGAGCTCTGATTAGTTTCCGCTTGTTGCAAACATTCTTCAACAAATCCTGGTTATAGGAATATACTTTATGTAAGTCAGAATACCCAGAGTCAGAAGTCTATTAAAGACTCGGGCTAATATTTTTACTAATATCAGCACGAGCCTTGGGGGCTACACTAGTTCATTCTTTGGCATCCTAAGGAAGCATAAAACCGGATTTGATTTTCCAGCTTCATGATTGGGGGCTAGAGGATATGATATGAAATAAGGAAAAATGGGAATTGGAATTCCGACTTACATATTGTTCGCGAGTGACTTTGTCCAAGCTCACATTCACTTCAATTGTAACCTTCTCGACGAGGGTTAGGGGAACCACTAGCGCAGTTGGAAGCTCGCCGGTCCTTCACTTTTCGTCGCGAAGACGAACTTGTTCAAGAAGATCAGAGTGCTTGATATCCTCTGCTTCTTGTGCTTCTTCTTTGGCAGAGATAGTCCAGCTCTCCAGGCATTGTCGGGGTAGCCATTGAATCTCCTCCATAGAATTCCGAGATAAGCCAAGTTTGGCAAGTCCCGGATTGTCCAGGAGATTGTCGGCGAAGGTCTCTGCCGAGGGATCATTACCCGAAGAGGGTTCACCCTTATCAAAACCTGAGTCACCCATAGTGACATCAGTTTGTGATTCAAGGATCGCTGGCTCTGCTGGTTGAGCCGTATCTTCTACAACGGGAAGGAGTCGAAGGAGCCACGGCAGGAGAAGCCAATTTGAGCTTCGACTGACGTAGGGGTTTCGAGGCAGCTCCCTTCCCCTTGCCCTTGATGAGTTGTTTAGCTCTAAGAAGGTAATAGAACAAACAACATTACATCTCGGAAGGAATTACAAGCAAATTACAAAGACCTTGTGAGGAAAGATTACCTCTTCACAACGGGCACTTCTTTTGTGCCAATGGCCAATGTCAGAGCCTTGCATTTCCGAGGAGCGATGTCCGGCAATGGAACCAATTCACCCTCGTCCTGAGAAAACTCAGGAGGATATCCCTCGATAGGAGCAAACTCCGACTCGGGGAGATCGGAAAGCTGAAAAGAAGAAGTATCTTAGTATTGCAAAAATAACATAAAGAAGAGCACATAAAAAGAGTTGTTGTTGAAGCTTACTGGCACAACGGGATCTTCCGTTGTGTGCATGTCTAGGGATAGCTCCAGAATCTTCCTCTCCACACTCTCCCTTATCAGCCATCTGATTTGGCTTACATAATCCTTTGGCTCTAAGGTTTTGGGGCTGATGCGGACGGAATCCTTCTTCGACGATGTGATGGAATGCATCAGTCGATCTCCATGATGTTGAAGGGGTTGGATATGGCATGCCACCCAGCATTGAACCAAGTCTGACCCTTTTAGGCCCTTGTGCTTCATCAGATACTCGATCCACCTCTTAGCGAGGAGCAGATCTTCTCTAAGAGCCGAAGCAAGCTCGTCCCAGGACTCTTGGGGCATAGCGGCACCATCGACAAAAGCCGGCAAAACATGTTCTTTGCCGGGAGAGGGAATGTCCTTGTGATAGAAAAAATGGACGGCCATTGTTTGACCGACTCACTCACCATGATCCGAGGATAGACGCGCTCTCGGCTAACCGAAAAACTAATGGTATCGGTAATATAAGGATTACCGGTAGTTATAGAATTTCTCCGGACATGAAAGTAGTACCGGAAGAGAGTAAGGCTCGGCCTAATGCCAAGATACCCCTCACACAAAGAGGCATACACACTCATATCTAAGATGGATTTCGGGGAGAGATGGTGGAGATGAAATCCGTAATTACCTATCACCTCGGAAAAGAAATCTGAGGGAGGAAAACTCAGACCTCTATCAAGGTGAGTGCTGAAGTGCACTCGCTCGTCATCGTGGGGGTTGGGGATGGTTTCGCCGAAGCCGCTCCGCCAGTCGCCGGCGCGGAGGAGCCCTTCATCTTCAACTACACGGAGCTTGGGGTCGTCGAGGACGCACGGGATCCAAACCCCGCGGTAGCTCTCCTTCTCTACCGCCACCACAGCCGCCGCTGTCGTCGCTACCGAGCCGGAGGATGATGCAGAAGCCATTTTTCCGGTGCGCCGATGACCTTGGATGGGCGGCGCGGGAGGTTTTCTAGGGAGCAGTGGAGTGCTAAGTTCGTGGGAGGAGTAGAGGAGAGGGAAACGGCGCAAGGAAATGGTGAAGGAAATGGGGAAAAGAATCCTCACCACTTATATCCGCCAGACACGTCAAGATTCGTGTAAATGCTACAATGAATATGCCACGCGTCGTGGAAAGGACAGGGAAACCCCCACGTGATGATTACACCGCCTCGATCTCCACGCACGCATTGAAACGGCGCCTTGGTTCCGCGAAAGGCGGACCCACCAACGGTCGTGCTGACAGGAAATGTCTGTCAGTGACGTGACTTGACCATGGCTGTTTTCAGATTACGTCAGAGACCATGTTCCGGCTTAGTTTGAATTTCGAGCTGGAAACACAAATAACGTATTTGTAGGTCCGACTCATTTTTTGAGACTCGGATCGTATCTTTTGTTTTGAAGTTGTAGGAACCCTTCAAGATTCTGCAAGCCGAAGATCAAGCTAGATGAAGATGAATCCGACTTTGGATCTTGGAGGCTTCCCGGGGCTGCTGTTGGGGATATACTTTTTGGGTATCCACACAGTTCCTCACTGACCAGGGTGGCCCACTTCGAGTTAGAGCTTTGCTTCACGGGCGGCCCAGTCAAAGAGAAGTGACGGAGTCTAGTCCAGCTACGGGAAGGCCCAGAAGACTTACCGACATAGGCCCATAGTGTTACTTGTAATTCAAGATGTACTCTGTAACCGACTCTTAGTCATAGCCCGATAGATCTCTCCTCTAAACCCTAGGACGGATATCTATATAATCCGTCCTAGGGAGAGCCTTCAGGGCACCCTCACAATAGTCTACAATCTCAACTCACACAGGCGAAACCCTTGTAACCCATATTCCGGCTCTGCCATATTACTGGATTGCTAGCAGGAGTAGGATCCGTCCAAAGCCGGCGGATTCGAACCTGGGTAAACTTGTGTGCTCACCGTTCTAGAACACCGTACGTCTCACACCCCTCTCTTCCACACGCCTCGAGGACCCCCTCATGGCGTACTTGTCATCAATCCGACGACAACAAGTTTTTAAGTCTAACCCACTTCCTATGCAAAGGAATTTTGTAATAAAATAAATTGTTGAAACCAGAGGCTACTAGCATAGGAAGGCAAAACAAGTGCAACTTAAAGACTTTCAACATAAAACAAGAAAACTTAATATTATTGAGATGCATAAGAACAATCTTCCCTCTCTCATAATAACTTTCAGTATCATGCATAAATTTAACGATATAACTATCACATATGTGGGCCCCCCGGATTTATCCTCCGAGAATCCCTGTTATGCATACACCATGATCCCATGATCAGTTAGTCGTGGCACATAACCGACAAGTATCAAAGTAAACATCCATTACTTAAGTGGATACATGGCATACCTTACATGCCATTATGGCTACATCAATAATCATCAGTGGAACTTTATCAAGCGTAGTGTCCGAGCCATGCCTTAATCTATAGGCAGCTGACTGGGAGATCATCCTAGCTCGCATAGTCGTCAACTTCACCTTCTTCTCGATATCTGACCAAGTTAATATGCAGGGACAATGCCAGTGAGTACTTTGAATGTACTCGCAAACCACCTTAAGACAATAATGATAACAAGAGATATGCAATATGGTTGTGGTAGTAGGGGGCTCCAAGAGAGGTTCTTTTCTCACATAGTTTCTCGTGTAGATATAGCATCTACATATCTTTGTCGAGAACCTTTGTAAAACATTTTGGACACCTTTTTGAAAAGCTTTAGAAAACAATAGGACTGGGTCACCAGTTTGTTCCTCCTTCCAGTCATCCCATGACCAAACTCCTTTCCTTCCTTTCCGACCATCCCATGGTCAAAACATGTATTCCTTCTGACCATCCCATGGTCAGTACATTTCCAAAGACATTGCTTTTCCGAAATCCTTTTTGAAATCAAAACCAACACCGCTCTACAGCAACCTTCCCAACCGTCCATGACCGTGGACACGGCTATTCGAATAGATTTACACTCTGTAGAGGTTGTACACTTTACCCACACCATCCGGGTACCCTACCTTGATCTACACCGATCGTGGGTCGAGTAACCGATCAAGACTCTCCAGATGCCCACTCCAATATAAGTGCCTACCCTATGAGTGTTGTTCCCCTTAACACGGGGACGCCCTATATAGTTCCCAAGCCAACCAGAGCGCTTTTTCCACTTCCCAAGTGTGCGCTTTCAATGAGGGGCTCATAGTAACGTGTGGAGGCCCGTAGACCCTTCGTTCCTTCTCCAGGTCGATGTCTCACATGGACCTTTATAGGACAAGGCCCACCCTCCAGGGATTTTTATCCCCTGTAGTCGTTGCAAGGCAGCTTATACCAGTTTAAACAAACATCAAATCTAGCCCTGTCCCATCCCAGAGTAATATGGTTGCATGGGTTAATTGTTCTAGCAAAACTGCAAAGAACCGGGTGCGTTTTCATAAACCTTTTTCCTCCATCTTATTTTATCATTTTGTAAAACAAAACCCTTTTTCCTTTCTCAAACTTCTCTTGCTAGCTCAAACCTCACCAAACATTTGTGAAACTTTTCGAGGTCTTCCCATCCTACAACTTTGCTTCGGCTAAAACGGGGTCTCCAAAGGGGTATGGTGTATTACACCATCTACCATACTAGGGACAAGTAGGTGTCGTCAAGGTGGTTGTACGTATTAGTACAAATGTGAAATGTCTTGGAGGATCCAAGCCACTACCATGTATAGATCATTATATAATAAAACAATGTAGTTTCATAATCAGTAGATAAAAACATGCATAAGTAAAACAATAGGACAAGATTTATGAGCAAGAAGGTGGCATGCCTGAGATCAGCAATCTGGCAATATATGTCCTTGGACTTCTTCTTAGAATATAATAATAGCCAAATATAATAACCAGCTTCTTCTGGCATCCGATATAATCCCATCTATATCACATGCAAGCAAACAAATGACACAATCAACACCAGGCATACAAACATCAATACATATAGCAAGAAATTAACAATACAAGTTTAAAAATCAGTATGTTTTGAGTGGTTGGCTTCTACACAATTGGAATTACTTGAAATGCCTTTGTGGGTTTTCTTTAATGATTTGGATGGAAAAACTACTTAATTAAGGGGTTAAATTATAAGGTCCAAGTTCTGAAAGATACCTTTGTATAAAAACGTTACCATCAGATAGGTAGTGATAATATGAAACCAACAAAAGTGGTTTCACCAAATTATCAATTTCCAATGATTTATAATGAATTTTCTAGTGGAAAATACTCTAGTTTTAGGAGATAATTCTCCAAAAGAGTTATGTGAGTCTAAAAATTAATTACTTGGGTGGTTGTGTAGGGTTTGATTTACTTATCCACTGATAGTTGGAATCATGTCAAAATATTTACCAGAATGCCCTCAGGAAATTCCCAAAGTCAGTTCTGTAGCTATTTTGTCTTTTTCACCAGATTAATTATACAGAAGCTTTTGGTATTATTCCAAAGACACATGTTAGGTAGTTTGAATACCTTTCTGTAGAAATTGGAATCACTATTTTTGGATAAACATAAATACCGGAGTAATTTATTTAGTGAAATATCCATATATACAGAATAGCTTTATTCATTAAAAATCAACTAGGGATCAATAAAATTTGAGATGCTAGGGGGTGAAGGGCAAGGTGGTTTATGAGCTCTGGGAGATGGAATTAGGTCAATACCATTTTGGGTTTGGCCTAGGGAAAATCCTATAGATAGAATAGGATTGGTTTTGTTATTTTTAGCACTGCCACACCAAAGGGCTTTTTGGGGGAGGGACAGAGTGGGGTGCAAGGCAACAAGTATACCTTGCAATACCAAAAGATTTCAAATCATTTAGGGTTATTAAACTCTCTGGAGGATTTATTTAGTCTAATAGACATATTTGTGTATCTTATTTTACAGAAAAATACCAATATTTAACTGGATAAATTTTTGTACTGCATGGTATATCAAACATTCAGGAACACAAGGAAATTTAGATTTAGACATTTGGTGTGGGTTTGCATTTTTGAAACAATTTAAACCAAGTGGCAATTTCAGATCTTTATTTGTTTTTGGATAAAAGAGAAGGGACGCTCCAGGCGTCACGGGCCAGTTCGGGACCAAATATGGGCCGAGGAGCAGATGCGGCCCACCTAGGCGACACAGTGAGCGGGAGGGGGATTTCAACTCCCGCCGGCGGAGGGCCCAGTGGTCAGCCGTGGTGGGTGCTGAAGGGGTATCTGGGAGCAGGGGCATTGGATCGAGTGGGATCCGATGGTTGGGGGCCGTTTGTTGGCCTAGACCCGACAATACTTTCGTCGGGACAGTACACGCCGAGTACTTTCCGACGTTGGCGACGAAGATTTGACAAGACCCGCACGTACGAGAACAATCTGCCGAGATACTCACATATAGCTGCTAGCCTGATCAGTACGATCCATTTCAGCTAGTACTACTTGGACTACAAGTAAGTAAGAATCGATCTGATTGCAATACGCACATATCTGTGTCTTCTTTGTTTCTTCTTTTTTTGGGCTCAGTGTTGCTACAGAGTTACATGCATATATAGTATCAGCTAGCTACCTCAACCAATACTACTTGGTTACAGACACTAGCTAAAACCTACTCTAATACATGTACCTATACTATCTAAACACACGCAGATATTCGTACAGGAACTCTGAACAAGCACATGACGCATTGCCGGCATTGGAGTGATTATCGTTTCTAACAATCACCCCCTAATCATGAAATTCCCTTCAAAATCCACCTAGATCCCAGATACGCCAGCTATTACTCGCGGACGTCATCCTCGGTATCTCTTTCGCCGCTCCAGGCGTCATCCTCCATGTCACCAACTTTACATTTGTCGGCTTCTCCATGATTTGACGTCGACCCTCCTCATCGGTGTCCTTCCTTTTCGCATCCTCGTTGTCGATGTCTTCCATGAACGTGCCTTCGGTCTTCATCGGTTCCTTGATGAACAACCAGTGCTTTTTGTAGTTCATCGTCGCCGAATTATTTACCATCTGAAGTATCTCCTTCGGGTAGTAATCCAACACGCCTCGCATGCGTGCTCGTGTCGGTCATAGTCATCTCATCTCCAGTATGGTCGGAGGCATCACGACATACTCTTTTGCGCTCGTCTCTACTTGCGGATCCTCTAATTTCTGACTGAGGTACCATGTCGCTCTCTCGCGACTCGCCTATGTGATCTTGCTGAAATATTTTCTCACCAAGATTCACATGAACGTTACTAGCAAAGCTAGCTAGATCCTTGCCTGATGGATGCAACTCCGACCGATGCTTTTGGTTGTCGTGCACCCACTTGCAAGGAAACTCACGTGTAGCTAGATCAATAAGATCTTGACACAATAGATCAGCTAGACGCACAACCTCTTCTTCATTTGATTTTCTCGCTGGGATTTCTGATTTCATCCCGTCTAGTGCAACCCGAGCTGGACTGACTCCACCCGATTCTGCTGGATCGCATCTCTCTTCCTGCACAGTTAGACCATCACAATGATTGCATTTTTCTGGCCTTTCACATTTTGGTGCAAGCTGAGCTAGATTGCTCCTTGGCCAGGTTTCTGGGCTGAACGCCCCTAGACTGACAGGACCTACTAGTCTTGGTCCGTCAATTTCTTCTGCCGTTACAACACACACGCTGCCTAGCCTACTTGTTTTTCCGCTCCAACTTCTTGGATGGGCGCCCCTAGATCTCCCCGCGGAGTTCCTCCTGGCGGGCCTTTTTCATTTAGTCTGCCCCCTTCTGGCGTTTCTGGGCCACCAGCCCCTAGACCATCCTCTGATCTATTTTCTAGGTCTCCAGATGGAGCCCTTCTCGGCGGATCACTTTCTTTTGGACTACCTCCTTCTGGCATTTTTGGGCCGCCATCCCTTGGACCTTCCCTTGGCCCAAGCTCCGCACGTGGAGCCCCCCTTCTAGGCTGTCGAGCAGCACACACGTGCCACATCCGCCTACAACTTTTAGTGGATGTCCTGGCGTGCTACTGCCTTCATCATGCAACGAGACATCTTCTCGATCCTAGACGTCGTGTCCTACGATGTCGGTAGTTCGAGTACTTTCTGGTTGTGCTTCTGAATTTGAGGTGAACTCCTCCTTCTCAGAACTTGACATACTCACGCCGACTTCTTCTGACACCTTGATCGCGTACTTGGCGTCGCCACACTTGACGAATCAACCGGGGTCACTTCCGGTTCTACCAATGTCATCTTGTCGTTCAAGACAACCTCCTGCTGCCCCACGTGAGCACTAGTGTCGTCGACACCTGCGCATACCACCTTGATCGCTCCCCACACATCCTTCGTCGATTTCTTTCCGACGAGGTGCTGCAACACGTCCGTCGGCACGACCGAGTAGAGAGCCGTCAAGGCTTGGCAATCCTCTCGGTACTTCGCACCTCCCTTGCCGTACTCATCGCCGCCTGGATCAATGGCCTCCCAAATATCCTGACCTTCCATGGCGCACTGCATCACAAGTGCCCATAGCCCGTAGTACTTGCGATCCAGACGCGGATACAAAGCCATGCCCACCGTCTCAAACACTAGTGCCGATGCCGAGCTCTCGCCAAACTTAATCATCGTCATGACCTCCTAAAATTTTCAGCAAATCAAGAACAACGACCTTGGCTCTGATACCAATTGTTCGAAATTGGCCCCCGACACGCCGCGTAAACTCGCCGAGTACTTTCCGGCAGTACGCACACGTTGAACAACTAGCTCGATTACTTCTAGCATGATACACACTCAGTCACGTACAGACTAGTTGATCGATTCTTTTAATTCAACTTAGTGTGTGCACGTATAAGCTAGCAACTTCTGTCTCGCTGAGACCAACACACACGGAAACAATCTGATCACCAAACGTACGTCTTTTTCTTTATTTCTCAATAGACACGGTGTGTTTTCAACCTAGCTATTACATGTGTATATATACTAGGCCTAGAACTACCCGAGTCGAACTAGTACTCATGGACTAGACCGGACAAGGACACACCGCACACGCATGTATCCGTGTCATATACTACTAGCTACTTGAGACCTCGCCGTACACGGAGCTGTCCGTAGGTGCTTATTCCTAACAATCACCCTCCTAAGCATGACGTGTCCATCTTCACTTCGACCTGGGTCCCAAATACGCCAACTGCTCTTCTCGGGCGTCATCCACGGCATTGCTTTCGCCGCTCCTTTTCTCAGCACCAATGTCACCGACTTTGCTTTTGTCGGCTTCCCATGGCTTCACGCAGACAGTCCTTTTTGTCCTCGCCCTTCTCCACGCCTTCACGCTGACAGTCCTTTTTATCCGTGCCTTGAGACAATATACTTGGTTCGATGAAGTACTTTCTCATTGATACTTCGCATATTTGATCTTCTACTTGCCGGTACTCTTGGATGCAATAGAACAAATACGTAGGAGCTAGCTCATGTTGGTTGACTAGCAAAGCTAGCTTGTGACTAGCAATTCTGACTTCTACCTGCTTCTGACCAACATTGTCTTCTTGCTCATCCGGAGTAGCAAGGCATAGGCTGCCTACCTGTAGCGATTCGAGTTTTTCTTTTGAATCTCTTTCTGGCATGTTTCCTTCCAGCTTCTCTATACCACATGAAAAGCCTCTTGATGGATCTGCACCCCCTATTGTTGGGTCTCTTCCATCTATCTGTCCACCAGTTCACACTTTTGGACCATTGTCTTCTAGCCTTGCTAGCCTGTTTGCTAGGCCCGCTTCAACACGCCCTTTCAGTTCCGTATCTTCTGGCCACAGATTAGCCTTGACTTCAAATTCTTTGTCTTCTGGGAGAATCCTAGTGCTTCTGGCCTAGTGTCCACGCTTGGAGCACCTCCTAGGCCTTCAACGCTTTCTGGGCCCGAACCTGCTGACAAGGATGAGCTTGGTTGATCCATATTTTCTTCATACTCAAGATCCCACGTGACGTGAAAAGTTGGATATCCCGGTTCATTGTAGCCCCAATTCCATGACTCGCCTTTCTCAAAGATTACATCGCCCCTGACCACCACCTTATTGGTATAAGGATTGCACAAGCGGTATTCCTTTGAGCTTTCATAGCCCGTCATGATCATTGGAGTCCTCTGCTCCGCCAATTTACTCTTATGGTCAGACTCTGACTTGACATGTGCCACGCACCCAAAAGTGCGAAGATGATCAACCGATGGCTTTCTCCAATACCATGCTTCGTATGGAGTCATACCAAGCATACTCCTGGTCGGTGCCCTATTCAGCAAATAGACTGCCATGTTGACTGCCTCACCCCAGAACTTTCCTGGCGAGCCTTTGCTCTTCATCATGCTCCTCACCAAGGCCACCACGGTTTTATATTCACCCCCCCAAGCTGTGCGTAGGGATTTTTGCTTCCCCTCCGCCTCGACCTCTCTGGCTTCCTTGATCTTCTCGAATGCATGTAGAGCTTGATCCTTACTTTTCATCAACACAATCCACATGTATTGACTATGATCATCTACCACAAGCATGAAGTATTCATTGCCGGATGGGTTTGCGGGTGAAATTGGACCGCATACACCGCCATGAACGAGTCCCAAAGATTCACTTGCCTCAATTGTGGCTTCACATAGTAACAGGGCACTCCGTTCCTCGTGATCCACACACGGCAGATCGTGATCTACTTCGGCCACTATCTCCGTAGCTGGTGATGGAGGATCCTCCTCATCCTTCAGCTCAGTTACTTCGAGCATCATCATCATCGGTCCATCATCTCCTTCCTGGGCGATGCGAGCCCTCTCCTTTTCCTTTGGTGGTTTCCGGCAATCAGCCTTGAAGTGACCGAGCTCGCCGCAGTTATGACACCTTACTTTCTTTATGTCAAACTTCTTCGCGGCGGGGCATCATCTTCATTCTCCTGCCCCATGATGTACTGTTTCGTTGGGTGTTGCTTCTCCTTGCCGCTCGTGGAGCCTCCTTGCTTTTCTTTCGAAACATTCATCCACTGCTGTTTCGTGAGCATCAGGTGCTCAACCTGTTCTGGATCACCGAAGCTGATCCGAATTCTCTTATCGTGTGCCTTGAATCTTCCAACGAGATCCTCAACCGTCAATGTATTCAGGTCGAGACATTGTTCGATCGATGTGACGATCTGCATGTAGCGCGCCGGCGCCGCACGCAGGAACCTTCTGACATTCTTGACCTCATCCAATCTCTCGCCATATCCCCTGATTGCGTTGACGAGGGTAACGAAATGGGCAGAAAAATGATCAACCATCTCACTTTCCTCCATCTTCAGATCTTCATAGCTTTTCGTCAAAGTTTGAAGATGCGCTTCCTTCACGCGGGAATGACCTTGGTGCAAGATCTTGATTGTCTCCCATGCATCCTTCACCGATTTCTTTCTGACGAGGTGCTGCATCACGTCCTTCAGCATGACGGAATAGAGCACCGTTAGCGCTTGGCGATCCTTTCGATACTTCGCGCCTCCCTTGACGTACTCGTCACCTCCTGGATCGACGGCCTCCCAAACCTCCTGAGCCTCCATGGCCACCTCCATGTTGAGTGCCCATAGTCCGTAGTCCTTGCGATCGAGGCGCGGATACAAAGCCGCCCCGACCGTCTCCGTCACCGGTGCCGAAGCCGAGCTCTCGCCAAACTTCACCATCGCCCTGACCTCCTTGTACTTTCAGCAGATAACGGACGATGACCTTGGCTCTGATACCAATTATTGGCCCAGACCAGACAATACTTTCATCGGGACGGTACACGCCGAGTACTTTCCGGCGTTGGCGACGAAGATCCGACGAGACCTACGCGTACCAGAACAATCTGCCGAGATACTCACGTATAGCTGCTAGCCTGATCAGTATGATCGATTTCAGCTAGTACTACTTGGACTACAAGTAAGTAAGAATCGATCTGATTGCAATATGCACATATCGTGCGTCTTCTTTGTTTCTTTTTTTGGGGGGGGGGGGCTCAATGTTGCTACAGAGTTACATGCATATATAGTATTAGCTAGCTACCTCAACCAATACTACTCGGTTACAGACACTAGCGAAAATCTACTCTAATACATGTACGTATACTATCTGAACGCACGCACCTATTCGGGCAGGAACTCTAAACAAGCACGTGACGCCTTGCCAGCATCGGAGTGATTAACGTTTCTAACATCGTCGTCTTCCCTGCGACGAAGCGGCGGGGCAGGACACCCTAGGGACAGTGGAATATCATCGGGGAGGGCTTACCAGGGGTGGAGAGGAGATGGGGAGGCTCCGAGGGGGCGCGGCGCGACGAGGCGGTTCTAGAGAGGGGCGGCACGGGGTGGTTCGACATCGGGAGGACGCTCATGCATGGGTGCCTCGGATGGACACCGCGGACGTTTGTCGGAGCCAGTACCTGGGGTGGTCCTAGGGCAAGTGGAATACAGAGTTAGGTACATCTTGATGATTAGAGGACATGCAAACTAAAAGTAGGAAGAGAGACGCCGGATCCTGACCGCAACCTTGCTGGGAAACTCATAGTACCGAGGTGGTTTTCTCCTTGGCCCAAGCAACAAAGTGGGAGAGAGGGCATGGGAAGCTGGGAGAGGGTGAGGCAAGTGAGAGAGGTAGAAATGAGGGGCGAGTGAGAGGTTGTGGTGGCTCGGGGGCCTTTATCCAAAGTGGGTGGTGTCTATGGTGCACCGAGTCCATTGGGGACATGGGGGAAGGGCGGCAGCAGGGGAGTGGTGGAGAGGGGCGATGGGAGCTTGTGGAGAGGGAGTGGGCATGTGTGAGAGGCGCCTGCCAGGCTGCAAGGTACAGGGGGTGATTAGACCACTCTCTCTCTAGCCTCGGGAATAGGAAAGAAAATGAGAGAGAGGGGGCTTAGGGCTAGCCATGGGCAGCTGCTGGGTGGGGTAGGGAACGACATTGGGTGCAGGTACACGCCAGATAAGTGGAGAGGGTAGCTGATGTTTGTGAGATATGGGAAGATACCCATTAATGACAAGATCTTCTCCTCTCCTTCCAAGTACTAAAGGAAAAAGAAGAGATGCTATAGTACTCGTCACTCATGCTACAGTGCAGCACGACCATTGGGGGTGTAGGGTGCTGGAGATCAATGCTGGTCAAGTTTTGATGATGGTTGGAGGTGGTTTGATTTGTGAATTTGATTAGTTTGCAAAATTGGTCAAATCAAGGGTTATGAAGGAAGTACATAGATGTAGTATTTATAAAATGAGGGAGTGGTACTAGTGGGTAGATATAGTCAAGGTATCCCTCCTAGAATTATTTGAGATTTTTTAAGGGAGTTTTAGTCCACTTAAATCCATTTATTCAAAAAGTGCAGAAGTGGTTTATAGAAGCTCATTTGATATTTTTTACATTGAACAAGGGTGGTTTTCTGATATGATATGGTTCCAAATACCACATCACACATTGGGAATTTTATTGTAATTTATTGAGATGGAAAAGTATTTTTAAGCAATTATTTCTTGTTTCTGCCAATTAAGAGAAATGGCAAAACGAAATAATAAATCTTCTCAAAAATATATTTTTTTTGAGATGGGGAGGTGGGGTATGATATTTAGGCCTCAAGTGTGCTTAAAGTTGGGCAAGTGTTTTGGAGAAAAACAAATTTGCCTTTATAGAGAGGGTTTTAGAGTTTTTGTCAATTTGGGAGATTAAATAGGTTTCGGTCCATAATAATTATGGATAATATTTTATAAATTTTTATTTACATGGTAGATGATATAAAAAGGATTTTTACACCGTTTTAAGCATTGTGTCTTGATAAAACAACTTGATTTGGAAGAAAGGCAAGGGATGAAGGATCTTGGGCATTATTATTTTTATACCCTCAAAGGTTTGTTGGATCTTGGAGCTCAGAGCTCCCCTTGGGGTATTGAATATATGGATGGATATACCAAATGATTTAGATCACCATGGTACAGAGGTTTCAGGTTGATCATGGTTGAGCTCTCCGGAGATTGATTCCAAACTTTGAATAAAATAAGGGTGCCAAAGTAGGTTATTAAATAGCCTTCAAAACCATGTGGGTTTTGGAAGCACAAGAGTCCAATCGAAACAAGGGAAGTAGATATGGATATACCTTTATTATTATAACACAATCATGAAAAGATATGGTCCAAGGAAGGTAGGATGAAGGTGTGAGCTTCTGACCAAGTAGGCTAGTTGATAAGATTTGCAGAAAAAGTTATTTTCTTGCCTGCAAAACCATCAAGAACAAGTGGGTTCAGAGATGATCTAGATAAGGGAAAGAGTGGGCCTTGGTAGTCCTTATGATGGTCTACAAGATGGTTCAAGTTCATTACCAAGAATGAACAAGGGTTGAGAAAGGGAGGCATTCAAAGAAGTGATGTTGAAATAGTTTCCAGACTTAGTCAAATTTAGCAGATTTAGGGTTTTTGACTAGAATATGAGTGGGAAAGTTTTTGAGGGTTTGCAGAGTATCAAAGCATCATCAAGTGGATGATGTTTAAGTGTAGATTGGGTAGAATATATCCATGCTTGATATTGGTCTTCATTGACTTGGAAACTTCTAGAATGTATCACTTTAGAATTGATTTGGTTAAGGGTTTTAGATGATCATCTATTGGCTAGAGATCAGATCCATCTTGTATTCTTGCTTAGGGTTTGGGGATCTTAAAGTATCTTAATCCAAGAGAATGAGCTCCTAGAGTTACTCATACTACTTCTAAGCAATCAAGTCAAGCAGCAGATCAAGGCAACTCATCTTACAAACAAATCAACTACTACTAGGGTTACCATCAAGCTTAGCTTGAGGTAAGGTTGGGCATTTTTTGAAAGGCTGGAGTTTGAATAAGGTAAGAGTCCTTAGTATCCCTACCAAGAGTAGAAATCAAAAGCTTTATAAAAGGTTTTGGAAATCCTATAGGTAAGAGTAGTTGAAGGTTTTGTCTTGAAAACATAAGGAGATTATAGCCCTCCATAGTTTTGTCAATAGGAGATACTAAAATAGTTTTGGTTACACAAGCATCTTGGCTCATGTTTTGAAATGCCAAAACATTTGAGAATATGTAAAATGAGCCAGGATAGTTTTGTTAAATAGCTTTTGACAACTGATGTTGAGGTAATGAGTGTATCATAAGCTATACAATAAGAAGTATAAGCACAGACAACAACAGTCAAACACTACAATACTTAACAAGAAAATGTTTTTGTTCCCCCTCATTTTTGCATTTTTGGACAACTAATCAGGGTTGCTGAAATTGAGATGTTACAACATAAACCATTGTAGCAATGATCACTTATTCTGTAGAGAACACAGGGACACTATCTTTCCTAGTTCCATTAGGATGTGAAACAATTTTAGAAGTGTCCTTACAAAGGATAATGTGCCCATCTTCTACATTTTTAGCGAGAAAGCCTTTCATATTTGCTACTGCAGGTTCATCATCTATTTTTTCATTGGGTTTTACACCTTTCTTTGTACTTTTGTTAACCATACTAGCTGTCATAGAATGTTCATTTATCTTAGCTGGGAAAGGCATTGTCTCAATGTAAGGTTCAAGTAAAATATGATTAGTAGTATAAACTTTAGTATCTCTTGCAGGAACACAATTAACAATATTTTTATATGGCTCATGATACTTATTCCATTTCTTTTTAGGAATTTCAATATAAGAAGCAAAAGCCTTAAAATAATTTGCAATACTTTGAGAATCAAGACCATAAGCATTACTAATATTATGAAAGTCGTCAGTTCCCATAAAAGATTTAATGCATTCATAATCATAATTTATACCTGACTTTCTTCCCTTATCATTCTCCCATGCTTCATAATTGACTTGAATACGGTCTAGAATATCCCATTTAGCTTCTTCTTTCATGCTTGTAAATGATCCAGCACAAGAAGCATCCAATAGATCCTTATCATGAAGAGATAGCCTTGCATAAAAGTTATTGATAATAATATTGTCAAGGAGCTCATGAATAGGACATTTGAGCATTAGTAACTTCAATCTCCCCCAAGCTTGAGTTGTACTCTCTCCATCACGAGGCCAAAAGTTGTATATTTGATTCTGATCTTTATGAATCTCACTAGGAGGATAAAATTTTGAATAAAAGAGGGGTACAACTTCCTCCCATTCAAGAGATTGGCCATTCTTCAGTAGCTTGTACCATTCCTCAGCTCTTCCTTTCAGTTATAATGAGAATAGCTTCTTCTTGACTTCATCTGTTGTAATACCTGCACACTTGAACAACCCGCATAATTCGTGTATAAAGAGCAAATGATCACCGGGATGGACAGTTCCATCTCCAAAATAGTAGTTATCCATAACACGATCAACAATTCCTATAGGTATCTTAAAAGTATCATTTTCAGCAGGTGGAGGTTCATCTACTACCTTAGAAGTGGTAGTAGCATTACGAAATAAGATTCTAAATGAATTATCCATATTGAAATAAAGTAACTAAGAGAAATAGACAATACTCATAGTAGAAGTTTCCTTTACCAGTTCCACTCTTCAATAGCGCTTCACTCCCCGGCAACGGCACCAGAAAATAGTCTTGATGACCCACAAGTATAGGGGGTGTACCGCAGTATTTTCGATAAGTAAGAGTGTCGAACCCAACGAGGAGCAGAAGGTGTTGACGAGTGGCTTGGATCAGGAATTCTCTGTAAATACTTAGCAAACGGATTTTTAGGGGTTTTTGATAATGCAGATAAATAAAGTGCGAGTAAAATAAAATACAATAATAATAATTGCACCAAGTGGCCCAATCCTTTCTTTAGCAAAGAACAAGCCGGTTGTATTACTTAAGATAACCAAACGTTCTCGAGGACACATGGGAATACTGTCAAGTGCTTTCGCTTCATATAGTTGATTAATCTTCTCTAGTTGGATAAGTGTTGTGTGGGTGAACCTATGCTAATGTACTGACCTTCCTAGGACTAATACATACTTGTGATTATACCCCTTGCAAGCATCCGCATGTACAAGAAAGTAATTAAGATAGAAACCTAACCACAGCCTTAAACTCTGAGATCCTACACTCCCTTGTGCAAAGGTTTCCTAACGGGGGTTCAGGTTTCTGTCACTCCGGCAACCCCACGATTAGTAGCCAAATACACAATGAATTCCCCTAGGCCCATAAAGGTGAAGTATCATGTAGTCGACGTTCACATGACACCATTAGAAGAATAACACCACAAATTAAATATCAAACTATTGAATCTTTCTCAACACAATTCCACTACTAACAACATGACTTCTCCAATGTCCTCAAGAACTAGACGAACTACTCACGAGACATCATATGGATCAAGATCAGAGATGAAATAATGATATGTAACAATCTAAACATGAATGATATTTCAATGGTTCCACTCAATAGCATCAACTACAACAAGTACTCAACACCGACAAAGTTTCCCCTAAGAACTATGCAAGATTCAATCCAATTGTTACAACGGTATGGAGTGGTGATGATGGTACTGGTGGAGAAGATGACGGAGATGATGATGATGATGATGATGATCCCAATGAAGTCCATCTTGATGATGGTGTTGATGGCGACGATCTCCCCTCTCCGCGAAGGAATTTCCTCGGCAGATTTCTGCCTGTAGAGGCGGCAGAATCTTTATGTGGTCGCCCCCCGCCCCTGAGTCTTAGGGTTTCGAGGGGATTATATATGACAAAGGGTGATTCCAGAGGTGGGCCAAGGTGGCCACACCACCTAGTGGCGCGACCAGGGCTGGCCCGCGCCAGGGGGTGGTGTGGGCCCCCTGTGGCCCATCTCCACTTCCCCTTCTGGCTTCCTTCGTCTTTTGGAAAAATAAGATTTTCCATATATTTTCCGGGATTTTCTGATCTTCGCGAATTTTGCCTCCAAACAGTGCCTTTTCCATCTGAATCCTGACTTCGGTGGTCCATCCTCCAAAAGTCATCAACCATGAAAAAATAGATGAAATAACATAAGTATCATCTCTTAATATGAAATATATCAACGAATAACAGTAAATTATGATATAGAATAGTGATGCAAAATGGACGTATCAATTATCAAAATCTTTGCCAAAGATCGTGATATCACTTTACATCACCAGATGAATAGGTAAGAAGATTCCCGATGACACGAGGAAAAAGAAACTTCATTCTTAGACTTTAATTACTTGGCACAGCAAGACACTTGCCAACGTAAAAGGGTCTGTAGGATCGACCGAGAGACATTTGGCAACACTACTTTAAATGTTCTCCTTAATGTTCGAGTTACCAGACATCAAGTAAAGGTAAAACTTCGGATACAAAGGAAACCATAAGTGTAACTCCTATAATAGAATCATAGAAGGAGCCTCATGAAGAGTGTTTGTTATTTGCTGATTCAAGAGAATTTGATAATAGGTCTTCCAACTAATTGTATCAACCATCACATCAATCTTGTTAGGTTTACAGAGAGACCTATGTCAATTCCTTGAAGAACACCAACCATCGTTGCTGCTTGAGATTCAGATCTGGTTAAGTGTAATGATACCTCAGACTCAACATGTCCGAATAGAAAGTGTGCAACATTTACCACAAGGATAAAGTTACTAGATTCTCAAGCATTGGACTACGGTGTTAAGCTCCAATAGACTGAGCTAGATTTCTATACCTATGTATTAACAATTTGTCGGAGAACGATTGCTCATACATCGGGTTCTTACAACAAAATACACATGTGTATGTAGAGGGACCAAGGATAACTCTACTCGAATCCACGGCGACATCTTTCAACAATTTCACGTGAATTGGAGAATTTTGCTTCCAACATCCAGAATACATACTTCGAGATGGCCTGAAGATGGTTCTCTGAAGTTTTCGAACATTAATGCCAAATGTTCCATATGAATCTATTCTAGAATGGAGAAGATAAGGATATTATCCATGGGCTCAACAAAAAACTTATCGATATACTCCAGGAAGATGGACTTATATGTTGTATGAACGAGGCATAGTATTGGTCAGACCAAAGAACATGAAGATGTACTCAAGTGAAACATCAGAAGTAGTAACATCATCAAGATAGTCCTTGGAAGTGAGTTTGATTTGACGATAACCCAAATCAAATCAAATGCGGGGGAAGATAACATATCCATGCAGGAGATACTATCTTTCTTCAGCACGAACAAAACTAGACATCCCTTTAAGATGAACTAAGTTAGGTAGAACTTTTATCTTACAACTCTCCAAGTTGTTGGTTAAGCTCAACCAACTAGTTCAGGGGTATCCAGTTTGGATCCTTGGTAAAAGGAGCAGTTCAGAGAACTTGCTTGCTCAAGAACTTGACAAACACGGTCATGTGGCAACATGGCAATACTTCTAGAAAGACATCTAGAATATCATGAACCACCGATCTGTCACTTAGTTCTAGAGGAAACTTGCTTGGTAAGGCAAGAAGACATAGTCTCAGAGCTTCGGCACAAGCCTAACTCTTTGACCAAAGAGAGTGCACCTAAATAGTGGACTTGCTGGCACAATCATCCTTCGCTAAGTGATAAGGTTAACCATCATGCTAAGAATGACTCAAATGTCCTTGTTAGGGTCCAAAGCAGTAATGATTGCTAAGAATCTCATATGGCCACATTATTACGCACAGACATCATTTACGAGCACGAAAGCTCGGAAGAAGGGTGGGTAAATATGTGTAAGAGAATCACTTCATTGAGAGGGTTATGAAACTCAGCACGACCTCTTAGTATGAAAGGGTGTGACACTCTAAGGCAGACCAGACAGGAACTAATGAATGCCTCTTGATCTGCAGATTACAACACTTTGTCCTGGTCCTAGATATGACAAGGTACCGGAGTTTGTTTCTCCTGACATCCCAAAATGATTTGTCATGACAGACCACCAGAGTAATTTGCATCAGAATACACCAATGCACATTACTACATGGTTACCAACTATTAGACAAAGGTCAGAAAACAACAAGGGAAAAGGAACATGCTCAGGATAGAATCCCAAGATGTAGATGCCTAGTTTATCATTCTTCTGAAAACCAATGCACAGAAGAGGTAAGGTTTGGTAGAGACACGAATATAGATGTGAGGCTTGTGAGAAGTACTCTTATCGTGATCTATTTGGTTCCATTAAAGAACATCTGCCATAGCTAGTGGTACGGGAAGTCCTTAATTGTCACATGTCAATCACGACAAAGACCACAATCTTGAAGGCTAGGATTGTAGTACCAGCCATCCTGAGGTAATGTTTAGACATTAACAACAGGGATCAACGAGATGGATCTTGGGTTAAAGATCAGCTTCATGTACAAGATTCATAACACTAGAATCTAACACAATCCAGGATCTTTGGTTCATGTCCAAGGGTTAAAACCTGAGAAAGAAGTAACTACTATTTGAGTGACACAGCATACACTGCAAGGTAGCAATCACGAGGTAGCTTCCAAGAGAAGAAATGACTTCTGAAGTACCCAAACAAACAAAAAGGAGGCACATGAGGCAAAAGGAAACCTCGAAGCCTAGAACAGAACACTATGGATCCTACAATATAATATTGTGGGCCCATAAGGTAGAGAGATCATGATGGAAATGAATCTCTCAACTGAAGTAGAGCAAAGGTAAAAGGAACACACACACACACTAACTCTAGAGAACTCAACACTAGGTCAACTGGTTGAGAAACGACCTGCCAAGAAGGCACCTAAGCTTTGAGAGACTAGAAGAGATATCAAAACTTTTCTAAATCAACATAAGATAAGACAACCCAGAGTTAGAACGATACCAGATAAGGAGCAAAAGAAGCATACTAGAGTTTTGTCAAATACTTTTCACCTTATAAATAGTTTTCATAAACACTAGACTCAACATCGACCAATAGCAAGGTTTTCCTACGGTTGGTACTGCTCTGATACCAAAAATTGTAATAACCCTGGGATCAGGGTTAAACAAATCCAGACCTTAGCCTGGCATAAGATTAACCTAGACCTCGAGGATATCCAGTGAGAAATCGGTAACACAACAGTAATCCTGCGACACAAAAATTATTACAGCAAGCTCATAAATGAGCGAAGAACCAAAATATCACTAGCAAAGGTCACTAACCACAAACATCAAACAACGGAAGGCAAATTATGCTATTAAGTATAGGAAACTTTACAAATGGCCTAAGAGGCCTAAAGCATAACGATGACATCCCAGCCCATAGATTCCAGGCTACCGGCCGGGAACCCCAAGATACTCATCGGTGTCGATGTCGTATGGAACTTGTCTTCAGGGGAGCACTTACTCTGCTCCAAAAGTATCAGCAAAGCAAGGGTTAGTACATGGTGTACTCCACAAGACTTATGGCCGGTGGGGTTGTTTTGTAGAAAGCCATCTTTGTTTATAAAACAAGAGGGAGAAGAAGCTCGTCTAATCAGAATATTTTAAAAGGGGATAAGAGAGCAACATCTCCAAAGAATTGATCATCATCTTTTGATATCCACCAAATCATCATCATATCACAACTAGGATCACCCCCTCGTACCCAAGAGAAAGCATGCTTAAGCACACGTTGAACTGCCAAGTTTTATGATTAGGTTAATGTTCTCTATGATCTTCACGTACGTTCCCAAATCGTCCATAACCATTGACAAGGCTTTTCAAAAAGATTAAACCCTGCAGGGGTGTACAACTTTACCCACACGTACCAACCGACTCTTATGCCAAGATATTAGCCCACTTCCTTGGAAGGCTGGCAGAAGGTGGTTGGACACGACCTTTACCTTGCTTTCGCCGAGACCATGAGTCACGCCCTAAGGAAGGTTCCGTCGTAACGGGTCAAATCCCGAAGTTGGTCCCTAGAGATGTGGGTGAGGTTGGTTTACTAGGGGCTCCATCGACTCCAAGCAACCCTAGCCACGCTTACCTACCTGTTATTATGCACCTTCACCCACCAAATCTTTCAAAATGTTCTCTATGCATATGTCGAATGGAACGCTGAACTATGTGAGTCATGGAATCTACTAGGCAACTTAGTTACTCGTGAGGTTTTCCAGGCCCTATGTGGATGTACGCTCGTCTTGGTTCAAGAGGCTAGAACTCGGGTCCTAGTGGTGGCGAGCATGGGACTACAAAAACCACATCCCATTGTGGCCTCCCATACAAGTCTTAGCATCTTTAACCTTAACCACTGATCGTACCTCATCAGTATACCTTTTTATCCTACCATACTAGATTATTTGCATCTGATACATCATCTGGATGAACCAGTACGGACAGCTACGCATGGCAAAGAAAGACACAGATAATAGCTCTAGCAGTGCACACAAGCCAAACCTAGTTATGTTAGGAGCAGTGGATTAGGTAATATAAGCTCAACGGGATTAATGCAACAAATAGGATACTCTATCTATCGAGAAAAGACCACAATACAATTGTATGCATCATGGCAAGAATTGAAATGCTTTCAAAATCATAGGATTGTATAATGGTGGGGCTATGCTTGCCTTTGCCTGTTGATAACCAATAAGCAGATCATCTGAAGCCTTGTGCTTGACTTGATTATAGTTGATCAAGTATTGTTCGTCAATCTTCAATGGTGTTGATCTCGTTCTTTGATCTTGATCTCGATATCGTATTCTACCGGGAAGAAGCAAACACCGGAAAGGGGGAAACAATCAACACATGGCATCGATGCAATGCTCAAGCGAATATGATGATATGACAAGTTAATTTGTATTGAAATAAAAACCTATATCATGCTTCACAATTTAAGATGCGTCCGAGGGCTGCAAACCCTAATACACGAGAGACCCCAGAAT
The DNA here is from genome assembly GCA_910589775.1 of Avena eriantha. Classification (NCBI taxonomy): domain Eukaryota; kingdom Viridiplantae; phylum Streptophyta; class Magnoliopsida; order Poales; family Poaceae; genus Avena; species Avena eriantha. Next base: position 534,492,570 of record OU342743.1, on the reverse strand, counting down.
CACCTACGAGGGTTCATTTGTTCTTCTAATTAAACTTGTAATTAAAGTTGTTGAACAATGCATGAGTATGAGTCTAAAGTGTAGATCTCATTTTTCTAAACATTTTGATATATTATACATATTTTTATGACTTATAAATAATTAGTTATTGAATTTATGAGATTAAACCAATTTCTAAAATTATTTAACCAATTTAAATAGGATTATTGCATCAGCACAGGCGCATGCAGACATTAGCGGGGCAGTAAACACTTTCTCACTAGGGGCTGGGCTAGCCTGTGTGGCTGACCGGTGGGCCATGGGCCACGTCATCGGCCACGGTGGCGGTCAGCAGTCAATGGACCCACAGGCCACGTCAGCCTGACGCAGCAGTGAAGTTACGTCGACAACCACCGTCGGGTGGTCACCAGCGACAGCAAAGGAGGGCGCGTGGGGCTGCAGGACAGGGTGCACTCGAACCAGCACTTCAAGGAGGGCCTAAAAGAGGCGGCGCTGCTGCGGGGAGGTCACCGGAGCATGGGGTATGACGGCGAGTGGCGGTGGGACTTGCAGGGCACCGACGCGGCGGCGAACCAGAGAGGGATGGGGACAGCGGAGTTGTCGTGGTGGTGTCACGGCAGATGCCATGGATAGGCTAAAGGTGGGGACAAATGCACTAGGGGAATCCAGGGAGGGATAGTGTGGTGATTCCACACACAGAAGTTTTATATTTGATTCACCTTCACAGATTACAAGTGCTCCTAGAGCTGTATTGGGGAGAGGAGGAAGAAAGAACTCTCTTACTCTCGCCACTAGCTAGCCCACAGCTATCTCCTAGAAACCAATCAGTCAAGAATCAACCAGAAATCAACCCCTTCTATAGAGGCCCTAGCCCTCCTTATATAGGGGTGGCTAGGTCTCCACTTAGGGCATATGTGGAGGCATATTCCAGGGAATATGCCTCCTCCCAAAATAGTAAGCAGATCGGGTCACTTTTCCCCCGCGTCACCCATGCAGAGGCTACGTGAGCCTCTACGGCGCCTGCGTCACCCGACATTGGCTTCATCACCTTTGTCGGCCACGCCTCGGTGGTCCAGCCTCTGTTCGCTTCGCTCTCTCTCTCTCTGCGTACAGTTGCCACCTTTGACCAGCGAGATACCTTCCTTCTCTTACAAGCTTGATATAACCCGGATCCTACATAGTTGATCCGGCCACACCTGTTCCTGCATATAAGTTAGACATATCTCACCGACTTACGGCTTAAGTTGGTTGAGACCAAGTTAGGTGGACGTCCCCCGGTCCGGGTTACCCTATGATTCGGCCTGCCTTGAGGTGACCCGGCCAGCATCCGCTTTGGCCTTGCCGAACCTCGGCTAACTCGGCCTTTATACCCTGGTGTGACCCTATCCGGGGGTATCCCCCCAACATTAGTCCCCGAAGCTGGTGCGGTCTTAGATGCCTTGGCCACTAAGGCCACAGCAGGTTCAATTTCAATGTGCTCGGGGCTTTATTTCCGAGTTACCTCCTTATCTCGGATTCTATGGATTTACTTTCCCTTGGCACATTCCAAGTTTTCACTTGCTGGCCGGGTTACCACATTCTCATACGGGTTGATCTTCCTTCTCTTGTACACTTCCCCACATGAAGGGTAATCATCACATCGCCTCATTTTAAGGGCCAGCCACAGTAACCGCCGCAGTAATTGTCAGTTATCACTGTAGCGCACATCACATCGTGCCTGCCTCCTCGTTAACTGCATCATAACGTCACGTCATGGGATCCGATGCGCCTTGTGTCCTTCCGTGTGGCTCGATGCTTATTGGTCAATCCGGTTTGTACACGGCCACACGATGTGGCCCACCCGCAAACGTGATCCCACTACCTCCCTGAGGGAGCGGTTAAATAGGGGAGGGGAGCGCCCCTTGGGTCCTTTCCCCAGTTCCGCGCCCCTCTGCCCTTTCCTCTTCCTCGTCTTCCCCCGCGATAGCGCCGCCGCCACCGCGTTTGAGTAGCAGCGCCGCCGCCGCACTGCTTCCACACGCATCTGCGTCGCCGCCGCCAGTGCGCACCTCCTCCGCCACGGGTCCTCGTCTGTCTAGGCTGTTGCCACCCTCCGCCGCTAGCGCCAGTGAGGGTAGCGACCTCGAGATGATAGAAGAAGAACTCATCATCGCTGAGCAAGAGATGGAAGAAGATGCTGCGATGGCGGACTGTGGTGCGTGGGCCGGATCCTGGGTCTGCCAGGATGACCTGGACTGGCTCTACCGCACCAGGCGCATCCCCGCAGGCGTCACCGCACGCCTCGCCTCCGCCGAACTCGCCCCCTCACCCAATCCGGGTGCGTATGTGGTGTTCCTGTCACATTTCCAGCGGGGATTTGGCTTGCCAGTCAGCGATTTTTTCCATGACTGGTTGAACACCTACGAACTCCAGCCGCACCACCTTCCTGCCAATGCTATCACCTCTCTCTCTGCTTTCGCCTCCACGATCGAAGGATACGCCGGATTATGGCCCACAAAGGAGCTATGGATCCGGTTTTTTGGCCTTTGTCGGAACGTAATTCCGAATGTTGATCTAGAGCCGGAGAACAAGCAACTTACGCAGTTCGGCGCTGCGTCCATTTCTCCCCGGGGGCTCTCCGTCTTTCCCCGGGTTACCAAGATGGACTCCTGCAAGGGATGGGCCCGAACTTTCTTTTATTTTCGGAACGACGGCACCGGAGACCTGATTCGGCTGCACCCCTATACTCCAGGTCCTCCTAACCCAGAGTTGTGGGACGTTATCCCCAAGAAGCCCACGATCTTGGCCAACCAGGTCAACAAAAGGTTCGCGGAGCTGAAGGAGCTCGGGTTGCGCAACGAGGACGCCATGATCACATTCGTCCGCAACCGGATCGCCCCCCTCCAGAAGAGCACTCACAAAGTTTGTCACATGAGCTGGGGCCGCGACCCCAACCGTACCTCGTCTTTCGAGTTGAGCAACACAGAGATTTACCGCCGGGTCAAGGCCCTCTTCACCACCCACAAGGACTTCTCCTCTGAGTGGACGTGGGGAATTGAGCACTATTGCCGAGATAGGCTTCCTCCCCTGGTAAGCTTCGTGCTGCAAACTTTCTCCGAATTAAATCTTATGTCGGTTGTTGTTGTATATTTAACACTATCGTCTTTTCTCTCCATTAGCAATTCCTTCAACAAACTATCGAGGATGGCACCGATCCCACCCTCAAATGGGCTCCTGACCGGGATACCTCGGACGAGGAAGAACCGGATCAGGAGATGTTCCTTCCAATGACCGACGCGACGAAGCGACCCACCGGTAAACTCTCTTCCATTAGAGATTGGCCCGACGATGAAGATGACTCGGATGTTGAGGTGATGGAAGCATTTGATGCTGTCCCCCTTTCTTATGCTTTTCCGGCATCAGCTAACCCCGGTGGGAAGATCCATGAGGACCCTCCCCTTGCCGTGGGTGATCCTGTTCCGGTTGCACCGAAGAAGAAGAGGGGACCTGCATCAACTTCCTCCTCCGGACCTTCTCAGCCAGCAAAAAGGCGGAAGAAATCCGGGGACAAAACTGCCTCCAAGCCTACAACCAAGGCCCCAGCACGAAGGGCTCGAAAGCCCAAGGAGCCCCTGACCTCGGATGAGTAAGCCTATTTTCCCTCTGCCACTTACTTGTTCTTCTATTGTTATAGTTTCTCATCCGACACTGTTTGATTCGGCAGGGCCGCGGTGGAGGTCCCCCAGAGTGGATCTAGCATTGCTTCGCCGCTCTGGCTCAGCCCTTCTCCCCCTCATGGCGACGATTCACGCCTGTTGAGCCCTATTCCGGAGGGTTCAGGGGCTGCTCCGGGTTCCACTTCACCTCGTCAAGAGGGAGGCAACCTTGGAGCGGGGGAGACTGGCCCAGCCGAGGCGGCGGCATCCACCACTTCGGCTTCGCCGCAACCAGCTACTACCGAGGCTACCTCAGCACCTCCACCAAAGAAGAAACCAGCACTAGCACCAGCACCAACTCTAGCAGCAAGATCAACAGCAGCAACACCAAGAGCAACAGCAGCAAGGCCAAGCCCATCCGCCTCGTCCGAGACTTCCCAGTCTCGGCGCGAAAGTACTTAGGAAGCTCCCAAGGGTAAATCTACTGCAACCACTTCCTCCTCTCAGCAGCCCAAGGGCAAAAAGTCCCTTGACGCCACCAGAGCATCGTCCGTCGAGGCCGGACAGCGCACTCTCGCGTCCATGCGTTCCAAGAAGCCTCCAGCACCGAAGGACGCCCCTGCCGAGCCAGCTGATGTGCAACAACTTGTTTTGCACTCCAGCACGGCCCTTGCCCTGGTTGAGAGGAGGGAGGCGCATGCGAAGGGCTTAGTGGAGCCCCATATGCTCAGCGGCGAGCGATACCCTCCGACCCTGATTGAATTTGTCAATAATAGGAACAAGGCGGAGTTCGTCCACAACGACGATCTTCCGGAGAAGTTCGGCCCTGCTGAATTCTCTGCTCAAATGAACACAACCGCTAAGGCAATTAACCTCGCGGGTCGAATGATGGAGGTACGTTACTTCCCCTTTTCCTTAGCAAGTTGTAGATATTAGTGATATAACCATTAGTCCCTGAGCCTCCGGGGGAGTAACTTGTTACTCGACCGGATGCTCGTTAGAAAACTAACGTAGCTCCTTGATAACTTCGAATATGCACACACCTAGAGCCAGGTTAATTTCCGCTTGGTCCGGATTTTGTACACTTCGAATATGCACACACCTAGTGCCGGGTTAAGTTCCACTTGGCCCGGATTTTGTACACTTCGAATATCACACACCTAGAGCCGGGTTAAGTTCCACTTGGCCCGGATTTTGTACACTTCGAATATGCACACACCTAGAGCCGGGTTATGTTCCACTTGGCCCGGATTTTGTACACTTCGAATATGCACACACCTAGAGCCGGGTTAAGTTCCACTTGGCCCAGATATTGTACACTTCGAATATGCACACACCTAGAGCCGAGTTAAGTTCCACTTGGCCCGGATTTTGTACACTTCGAATATGCACACACCTAGAGCCGGGTTAAGTTCCACTTGGCCCAGATTTTGTACACTTCGAATATGCACGAGGCTAAGTTGTATCTTTGTACTCTTTTCAGGTGACCACCAACCGCCAGAGCGCTGAGTTTCAGCGTCTCCTGGACACTCACAAGATGTTGCGCGCTAAGCATAACACACTTCTCACTGATCATGATAAGAGGGGTAAGTTTCTTCCCCAGCATTTTTCCATTTTCCTTCATCTTCTTATGCCGAACTAATCCATCATTCGGTTTTCGCAGCTGGGGTGGAGGCTGAGAACACGCTTATGAGGAGGAATCTGGATCAGATCAAGGGTAAGTTATATCTGCTCAACCTTGCTATGCTTTCCATCTCCTTTCCTCCTTGGCTCGGCAAACATTCATATTTTGGCTTTGCCGAGTCAACAAACTATTTTAGCATCTCTTGAAGATAGTGTGCTTGTGCCTGATATGATGCTGCATTTTCTCAAACAAGCAGGACAGCATCAGGCTGAGCTCAAAAAGAAAGATGATGAGCTCGCCCTCCTCCGGACCAAGGATGATGAGATCGCCAAGCTTAAGGCCGAGTTGAAGAAATTGAAAGCACAACACCAATCCGAGCTCCAAAAGGCTGGCCAGGACTATACCGAAGAGCGCGAGCGCCTCAATCTTCAGATTGCCAAGGACCAGGACCTACTCAAGGAGGCCGACATCAATCTTGAGTCGGCGAATGCTGAAATTGAGCAACTCCGGGAGAGATGCGATAACTGCATCAAGGAGCTATCCCGGGTTCACAGCCATATCTCCAGTAAGTTCTTTTCCTTCAACTAACATTGATCTCTCCGTGTCTGCTTCCTTTACTCATTCCACCTGTGTTATTTTTCCCAGACAAGTTCCCAGAGAGCGATGTTATTGCATCCAAGGCTGTTACCAAGTTCCGCCAGCAGAGGGGTACTCCGTCTGGTCCTGGCTCCATTCCTCTTGATCTCGAAGATTTGATAGTCAGCTTGTCCTCTAGAGTTGAGACCGTGAGGAACTATGGCAAGGATGTTATGGACGTGGTAATCCAGATCTTCAACGCCTTTTGGCCTGAAGAGGATACTCCGGAGAATATGTATGTTCTCTTTGCCAGGCTTATGGACGGCGAGACTCAGCTCGATCTCTGGAGAGAATCTGCTGGGCAAGCCGGAGCTGGGATAGTTCTCCACTACGTGCTCACGTGGTACGAGAAGATTGACCTCAATCTCCTTGCACGCATGCGCACGGGATCAAAGTGGTCTACTGACCCGGATTGGGTGGCTTGGCGCAAGGCTTGCGCTCACAGCTTCATCCAATACGCCCCAATTCACAAGTGGAACGAAGGATCGAGCTTTCTAGATGCTATCGATGATGAGAATGCTGAAAATGCCGAGATGGCTCGGATGAAGATGAAGATGACGAGGCTTCTGACGTTTAGGAGGGCGAAGATGACGCCGGACTTCCTCCTGGTGCCCCTTGATCGAAAAAACTTTTAAATTTCATCAGATCCCCGGTATGCCGGGTGCAGTTGTATCAAGTGCACAAGTAATATTTTGCTACTAAGTTTCAATGCTGGATTAACTTGGGCATAGTCCCCGAGTTTCGTTTTCTCGTTCTTCCAATCTTTTGGCTCGACTCGCGTCTACCTTGGTTCAGTTTTATGACTTACGAGTCCGAGTTTCAAAAATTGTATTAACAATACTTGGAAACTTTAGGATTAGCTCAAAGTAACTCCGCATAGTAAATTTAAAGTACACATAAGGTTAGGTCAAAAAACAAACGTCAACTCGATTAAGTTCTTTTCCTTAGTCGTTTTTCATGTGCTACGCAATTCCAAACTTGTTCTCTTGCTTTCCATGAAGCCAATTCTTGTTGGATAGCAGCAAGTCGAAGAATTGGGTTCTTGGTGCTCACACATTACTAATCCGGCCTAAGTAGAACAACTTATGCTAGCCGACGTATAAATAATAAATACAAAAGACAATACTCATTATTAAGGCAGTCCCCGAGTTACTACTCGAGGTGCCAACACTTCATTGATAAGCTCATTGCCGGCATACATATCGACATATGAGAAGACTCGGATACATACACTTCTTTGCTAAGTGTAGAAAGGACGAAGTAGAGCTACATTCCATGGACGCTTAGATTCCTCGCCGGACCTGTCCGCCTTGTTATTTTCCTGTGGCTTTGCATCTATGAGATAATAAGAATCATTGTGTAATGCTTTGCTTACAATGAATTGCCCTTCCCATGGGGGGATAACTTGTGCATTCCAGCAGTACGTTGTACCAACCGAAGTACCAGATCGCCTTCCTGGAAAACTCGGGGGCTTACTTTCTAGCTATGATAGCGTCGGAGATTTTGCTGATATATGGCGGATCTGGAAAATGCCAATTCTCTCGCTTCTTCCAGCAGATCAACATCATTTTGCCGGGCTTCCTGCACTTCGGTTGCTGTGTATTGGGTGACCCTAGGCGAGTCATGCTCTATGTCGGCTGGTAATACAGCTTCTGCCCCATATACCAGAAAGAATGGTCTATAGCCTGTTGATCGATTCGGAGTTGTTCTTAAACTCCACAGTACTGTTGGTAGTTCTTCTATCCAGCACCCTGCTGATCTTTGCAGCAGCTCAATGAGCCGGGGTTTTATCCCGGATAATACCAATCCGTTGGATCTCTCCACTTGTCCGTTCGAAGCGGGGTGGGCTACCGAGGCAACGTCCAGCCGGATCTTCTTATCTTGGCACAAACGCGCAAATGCTCCTTCCGCAAAATTTGTGCCATTATCAGTTATGATACTGTGAGGATAACCGTATCTCAAGATGATGTCTTTGAGAAATGTCACGGTTGTAGCTCCATCACATTTTCTTATTGGCTTCACTTCGATCCACTTTGTAAATTTGTCCACCATGACCAAAATGTGAGTCATATTTCCCCTTGCTGGTTTAAACGGGCCAACCATGTCCAAACACCACACGGCGAATGGTCAGGTGATTGGTATGGTCTTGAGCTCCGACATTGGCATATGTGTCTTGGTAGCATACCTCTGACAACCATTGCACTTTCTCACCAGATCTTCTGCTTGTTCTAAGGCACTTGGCCAATAGAACCCATGCCAGAAAGCTTTTGCCACCAAGGCTCGGGACGAGGCATGATGCCCGCACTCCCCTTGATGTATATCTCGGAGGATGTCAAGCCCCTCTTCCGGGTCAACACATCGCTGAAGGACATTAGTCACACTCCTTTTGTATAGCTCGGAATTGATGATCATGTATGCCTTTGCTCTCCTCTGAGTTTGCCTGGATAGCACCTCCTTAGTGGGTAAAGTTCCATCTTTCAGGAATTGAAATATAGGCAGTGCCCAAGCTGGTATTGCTCGCACAGGGAACACTTCTTCATCAATTTCCATCCGATCCACCGGTATAACTTCAACTCGATCATGCTGAGCAGTCCCCCGGTCTTGCGAAGCAGTCCCCGGGTTTGCCGAGGCAGTCCCCGGGTTTCACGCACCATCTCCCATGTCAATGTCCATGGGCACTGCTCCGGACTCTGTATCCTCTGGGACGTAAATTGAGTCGGTTTCTGGGGACGGCCTGATAGACGGTTTTCTGAGGTGTTCCAATGCTACCCCCGGGGGAATTGCTTGTCGGGTTGATCCGAGCTTCAACAGTACGTCGGCTGCCTCGTTTTCCACCCGGGGTACATGGTGAAATTCACATCCCTCAAAATAACCAGATATCTTCTGCACATGAAATCTGTATAGCGCCATGTTTGGATCAAGGGCGTCCCATAGTCCTGACACTTGTTGTACTACCAAATCTGAGTCGCCAAAGCATAGGATCCGATGTATCCCAATTTCTTTTGCCACTTTGAGTCCACGCACAAGTGCTTCATACTCATTGACATTGTTTGATGCTGTGAAATGGATCTGCAGCACATATTTCAGCTGGTCCTTCTTTGGCGAGGTAAGTACAACTCCGGCACGTAGCCCGGTTTTTGTTTTTGACCCGTCAAAGTGCATCCTCCAGTAGTTCGGATCTGGCAGTGGCGGCTCATATTGCACCTCGGCCCAATCCACAAAAAAGTCAGCTACAGCCTGAGACTTGATTGCTTCTTTTTTGTCATATTGTGGCGCATAGGGAGCTAGTTCAATTGCCCATTTTGCAATCCTACCACTCGCATCCTTGTTACTCATTATCTCGGATATGGGAGCCTCACATATTACCCTGATGGGATGCTCCTCAAAATAGTGCTTCAGCTTTTTAGCTGCCATATACACCCCATACACCACTTTTTGATAGTGTGGATAGTTCTGCTTTGAGGCAGATAATACCTCGCTCAGATAATACACTGGCCTTTGCAACGACTTACCTTCTTCATTGCGCTCTGTCACCATCACTGCATTTACAACTCGGTTGGTTGCGGCTATGTAGAGAAACATTGGCTCCTTTGATAGTGGAGAGGCTAACACTGGTGTAGTGGCTAACATCCTCTTTAAGTGGGCAAAGGCTTCATTGGCATGCGGCGTCCAAACGAACTTATCCGACTTTTTCATGAGTTGATAGAGAGGCAATGCCTTTTCTCCCAACCGACACACAAACCGACTTAACGATGCCAGGCAACCAGTGAACTTCTGGACATCGTTAAGACACTTCGGCAGTTCCATTCGCTCAATGGCCCGGATTTTAGTTGGATTAACTTCGATACCTCGGCTGGAGACAAGAAATCCGAGTAACTTTCCAGCCGGGACACCGAAGGTACATTTTTCCGGGTTAAGCTTCATCGGGAACCTTCTTAGATTTGCGAATGTCTGCCTGATATGTCAAGGAGCGTTTTGCTTTCCTTGGTCTTGATAACCACATCATCCACATACACTTGTACATTTTGACAAATTTGGTCATGCAAACATTTTTGCATACATCTTTGGTACGTTGCCCCTGCATTACGTAATCCAAATGGCATGGTACGATAGCAATAAGCCCCATATGGGGTGATAAATGCAGTCTTTATTTGATCATCCAGATTCAGAGGTATCTGGTGGAAACCAGAATATGCATCAATGAATGACAATAGTTCACATTCAGCAGTTGAATCTATGACCTGATCTATCCTGGGTAGTGGAAATGGATCTTTTGGACACGCCTTATTCAGGTTCGTGTAATCAATACACATACGCCAAACCACTACCACATTCGGATCATCTTTCTTCTTTTCCACCAGCACCGGATTAGACAGCCAATCCAGGTAAAGAACTTCCATGATAAATCCTGCAGCCAACAACCGAGCTATCTCATCCCCGATGACTTTCCTCTTATCTTCGGCGAAGCGGCGGAGAGGTTGCTTCACCGGCTTTGCTCCGAGTCTCACATTCAAAGAGTGCTCGGCCAACTCCCTCGGAGCACCTTGCAAGTCCTGCGTGGACCAAGCAAAAATGTCCCGATTCTCACGGAGGAAGTTGACGAGCTCGCTTTCCTATTTGTCATTTAACCCGGCACCAATTGTTACGGTGTGCTCTGGGAACATATCATCAACAGGAACCTTCTTGGTATCTTTCGTGGCTTGGAATGAGACACTTCCATGCGGGTTACTCAGCGCCGGCATATACTGCTGCGCGGACTGAGCCAATGCCGCTACCTCCTGAATTTTTCTTTTCTCTTGTGCAATCACAAGTGACTCGGCTAGGTTAGACCCGGCTGACGCACACTCAATGGAACGTCGGAAATCTCCAGCAATGGTAATCACTCTGTTTGGCCCGGGCACCTTCATCTTCAAGTAACTGATGTGACAACTTGCCATGAACTTGTTCAGTGCTGGTCTTCCGAGTAACGCATGATACACACTTTCTAAGTTCACGACTTCAAACTCTCAATTCTCAGTTCTGCAATTATCTCTCGTGCTGAACAATACGTCAACCCGGACCTTGCCTATGGGCTCACAAGAAATGCCTGGTACAATACCATGGAAAGTTGTCCTTGTAGCCTAGAGCATGTTCTCCGAGATACCCAACTTGCGCATTGTATCCGCATACATGATGTTAATGCTACTGCCATTGTCGATCGGTACCTTGGAGAACCTCACATTGATGTTTGGCCCAATGAACGTCGGATCCAGCACTAATGCATATGAACCAGGACTTGGCATAAGCTTGGGGTGATCTTTGATGCTCCAGGTAATTTCCTGGTCTGACCAAGGCATATACCTCGTCACTGCTGGCATTACCGCATTCACCTCCATATGTCGGCGTTGCAAGCTCTTTCTGTTTGTTTTCTTAGTGGTAAACACATAGTAACTCTGATGATGCTCTCTGTACTCATTCCTCCCTTCATTTCTGGGGTACCTCTGATCCGGCTGATGGTGGTCTTCTACTTGATGCACTGCATCCCTTCTCTTATGGTTATCATACCTCGGCGGAGGGGGAGGCAACATTAGCTGTTGCGTGTTCGCTCCAGAGAGCAATTGCTGTCGGGGTAACTCCTACCGAGGTTGATCATTCCGGGGTGCCTGAGCATTCCCCGAACCACCTTGTTCTATTTTACGCATCCACTCACATTTCCTTGTCGTATGACCCGTTGGGTTACTCGGATTTGGCGTGTGAAATTTACACGGCTGATCCAACATTGACTCATAAGTATACCTCGGACGGTCCTTCTCTTTCTTGCCACTGTTTCTTTTGCTCTGGCGTCCAAGTTTTCTTGCCATCATTTCTTGGTATCCATGGTTGTCCTCCAGTTTTCTGATGTTGACTGCCCCCTGCTCCGGGCTGATCTTGATTCACAGCAGCGATCTGTTGCGAACTGTACCGGTGATCCGGTCTGTCATCTCTTCTTTTACCTCTGTAGTCATTCCTCCGGGATGATCCAGCTCCATCTCTCTGGTAGTACTCCTCATTTGACTCGTTTGACACGAGCCTGGGTTGTGTCGGATCATCCAAAGCATACGAATCAGCAATCCGGATCATCCCTGCCAACGTAGTTGGCATTTTCCTTTGCAACTTCTGCCATAGCTCGCTTGCATATCTGCACCCTTGCGCAAACCATGCTATGGCCTATGACTCTATCACACCCTCACACGAGTTTCTCACGGTACACCACCGGGTTAAAAACTCCCGGTCCGTCTCGTTCGGTCTCTGCTTACACATAGCTAGGGTCTGTGGCCTATTTGGCCTCTGATACGTACTTGAGAAATTGTTGATAAACATTTCCTCAAAATCAATCCAGCAGTTAATACTTCCGGGCGGCAAATTGTTTAACCATACCCTCGCTGGCCCCTCCAACATCTGGGGTACGTATCTCACAGCCCATCTCAAGTTGCATGTAGCAATTTTCACAGCTGTAGCATAGTTTATCAACCAATCCTCCGGCTTAGTACTGCCGTCATACGTCTTTGTGCCTCTGGGTAACTGGAAGTTAGGTAGCGGCGGCTCCTTCATGATCTGGGGCCCAAAACACGTAGGACCCGGCGGACCTTGACATTCAATCTGTTCCGACCTATATAGTCGATCCAGTTTTAATCTAGCATCATCAGGCATCAAATCCCTGCTTCCCAATCTTGACCCTATCACATGATAGTCTGGCCTTGGGTATCCTGCGTTCACCATTTCCAAATCTCCATCGTTATACCAATCCTGCTCTCGTGGAGCACGTCCCTGTTGCATACCGCGGCCGGCACTTTGCTCTTGCCTTGGTATATTCCGCTGCCACGGTTGTCCTGCTCCTGCCGAGTTTCGCTGTCCGGCATTGCCATTTACAGCATTTCCTTGACCAATGTTGCCTTGGTCATGGTTACCTCAGCCAGCCTCTCCTCGGCTCACACTTTGTCGATCGTCATTTCTCTGTACTTCTTTTCCTTTCCCTGCCCTTGTCGGGTCATACGGGACAATCTGTTTGTTCCTCCTGGCCGAGGTTACTACCTCTTCTCTCCTAGGACCACCATGAGGAGACGATGCGGCTCCAGCGGATTTCTCCGGGTTACCTACCGCCGAATGAATGATCTTGGAGGCCCCAACCCTTTCCGGGTTTGCCCTGAGCAATTCCTCGTTTTGCCTGTTTGCGATCCGAACCAACTCATTGACCCTATCTTGCTGTCTCTGATGAGCTTCACCCGTTAGTCCCTTTAACTCGGATGCAGCTGCATCTGCTGCCCTAAGGTTCTTTGCCGGGGTACTATACTTTGGCAGTCCCACGGACAAACAGTTCTCTGACTCCTCAATCCTAGTATCTCCCTCTTTGTTCATTTCACTCATGAGATCTCTCCCCTTTCCTTTTACAGCATCAACTTGATTCGCCTTTGCGTACTCACGCAGTGTCATGTTCAACTACTGCTGAGCCGCGGCTATCTTTTTCGCACCCTCTAGTATTTTTTGCCTAGTTTCCTCTAGCTCGGCTTGTGCCTGAGCCGGATCTACCGTTGTTGCTATAGGGTTTGCCAAGCTATCCATTGCTTCCTGCAACACATTCTCTTACCTCTCTAGTGGAGGACCTCTACCTTTCCTCGGTGCCTTGGGCGTTACTTCCGGATCTGGTGCCGAATCTTTGCTCGTGCCAGCGCCAGGCGCAGTCATCATCACCTCTGCGCAGTCTAGGGAGCGAGTGGTACGCGCCCCGTGAACCACGCTAAGGGATGGCTCACCTGCCTCGACAACGCGCCGCGGATGAACGCATGACACATCCACAGCAACGTAGACCTTGTGCGCGCCGAGCTTGACGAAGAGGCCGTTGCGCGGAAGAGGGTGCGTGCCGAAGCAGCCAGCGTTGTCGCTGACAAAATCCAGCGCTGAACGAGCCCGGAGACGATGCGTTCGCCGGTGCCGATGAGGTTTCCCGTCCGGATCTTGACCCCTGCTAGCGCTGCTAGCCCCACGGTGGGCGCCAACTGTCGTGGTGGTGTCACGGCAGATGCCATGGATAGGCTAAAGGTGGGGACAAATGCACTAGGGGAATCCAGGGAGGGATAGTGTGGTGATTCCACACACAGAAGTTTTAAATTCGATTCACCTTCACAGATTACAAGTGCTCCTAGAGTTGTATTGGGGAGAGGAGGAAGAAGGAACTCTCTTACTCTCGCCACTAGCTAGCCCACTGAGCTATCTTCTAGAAACCAATCAGTCAAGAATCAACCAAATCAACCCCTTCTACAGAGGCCCTAGCCCTCCTTATATAGGGGTGGCTAGGTCTCCACTTAGGGCATATGTGGAGGCATATTCCAGGGAATATGCCTCCTCCCAAAATAGTAAGCAGACCGGGTCACTTTTCCCCCGCGTCACCCATGTAGAGGCTACGTGAGCCTCTGTGGCGCCTGCATCACCCGACATTGGCTTCGTCACATTTGTCGTCCACGCCTCGGTGGTCCGGCCTCTGTCCGCTTCGCTCACTCTCTGCGTACAGTTGCCACCTTTGACCAGCGAGATACCTTCCTTCTCTTACAACCTTGATATAACCCGGATCCTACATAGTTGATCCGACCACACCTGTTCCTGCATATAAGTTAGACATATCTCACCGACTTACGGCTTAAGTCGGGTGAGACCAAGTTAGGTGGATGTCCCCCGGTCCGGGTTACCCCGTGATTCGGCCTGCCTTGAGGTGACCCGGCCAGCATCTGCTTTGGCCTTGCCGAACCTCGGCTAACTCGGCCTTTATACCCCGGCGTGACCATACCCGGGGGTATCCCCCCAATAGGAGTGGTCCAGGAGGACTGGTAGATTATCCTTGACACGTGTCTAGCCTCAGCAAGGACAGAGGAGGACGGCTGCAGCGGCGATGGCGACGGGCGGCGCTCGTCGGTGGCAAGGAAGACGACATTGATGGCGATGATTTGGGATGCCCCTGTTCGATTCCTTTGTCGAGGAAGATCAGTACGGAAAGGTGGTGCTTCCAGCAAACACTGCGGGGTCTAGGGAGGCCTAGAATGTCAGGGCACGATGACGACTGGCGGCTAGGGTTCCGGCTAGAAGAGGATCTACAGAGGGAGGGCGAGAGAGCGGGCGAGAGGAACTGGAGAGGATGGCCACAGCACTGGGGTCTTATCCTGGTCTGGGTTGGCAACAAGGTGGGCATCTTGGCACCAGGGAGATCAACGGCGGCGTCGGCGACACGCAACAGCTTCGCTGCGTCCTTCTAGCGGAGGAAGAAGAAAGAGGAAAAGAACGAAGAGGTACGGGCTGGATTGGGCTGAGGCGATCCAGTTTGGGATCCAAACATTTTGTAGTTTTAGAAATTCAAAACCATTTTGAATTGCTATTAGAGAGATAGGGAAAATAGCTAGGGTTTAGGGTTTTGCATTATTTCTTTGCATGCAATTTCAAAAGATGATGCTCATGAGTGCACAAACAACCCTAATAAAATTAGCTAAAAACTAGGGCATTACATCTAGCGCCTGTATCCATTCCCAATTACGTTGTGTTATTCTTCCCCAGAGCGGCGATCTGTGGTCGCGGCCATGACGCGGAGCTGGGACGCCATTTCCTTCGGTGGTGAGATCCGGGACATGGACAGAATGAGTCAGCCCTACTCTCCTCCCTATCCCGGACCCCATCGTATTATCCTCTTCTTCTTGTACCACTTGGATTTCCATAGACGGAATCGCCGACCCACTTCGCAAGATTGCAAGGCTAGAGGATTACTCTCAAAAAAAGGCTAGAGGATATGTGGAAAATGGGTCTGCACAATTAAATTGCCCGGTAGGGTTTGACACGTGAAAACTAATGACGCGGAGCACATGAGCTAAGGTGACGCAGTGGATAGGACAACACGACCGATAGCGGGTATTGAAGTGACAACATAGGGACGCATATATCCTCAATATTACTATTTTTATTATTTGTTTATTCAGAAGCTAGAACGGCCGTCGCCACGCGTCTCTCCATTGGACTTTTGTCCCTTTTGTAAACCACTATGTTAGAATCACATTGATGGTTCAACCATTCCCCTGTCTCACAAAAACCACTCTTCTTCTTCCTGTCCTCTATCTTCTTTTCTTCTTCTCCTTGCCTGACGCCATGGAAGGTTGCACTAAAGAGACAAGTTTCACTACCCATGACAATAAGAATATAGGCGCCGTCTACACCAACGAGGAGGAGACAATGGTGCGAGTCCTGAGGATGTACGAGGATTGGTGATGACCCACAAGTATAGGGGGTGTATCGTAGTATTTTCGATAAGTAAGAGTGTCGAACCCAACAAGGAGCAAAAGGTGCTGGCTAGTGGTATGGATCAGGAATTCTCTGCAAATACTTAGCAAACGGATTTTTAGGGGGTTTTGATAAAGTAAGTAAACAAGGTACGAGTAAATAAAAGACAATAGGAATAAATGCAGCAAGTGTCCCAATCCTTTATGTAGCAAAGGACAAGCCGGTTGTATTACTTAAGATGACCAAACGTTCTTGAGGACACATGGGAAGACTGTCAAGTGCTTTCGCTTCATATAGTTGATTAATCTTCTTTAGCTTGCTAAGTGTTGTGTGGGTGAACCTGTGCTAATGTACCGCCCCATCCAAGACTAATACATACTTGTGATTATACCCCTTGCAAACATCCATAAGTACAAGAAAGTAATTAAGGTAGAAACCTAACCATAGCTTTAAACTCTAAGACCCTTACGTCCCTTGTGTAATGGTTTTCTAACGGGGGTTCAGGTTTCTGTCACTCCGGCAACCCCTACGATTAGTAGCCAAATACACAATGCATTCCCCTAGGACCATATAGGTGAAGTGTCATGTAGTCGACGTTCACATGACACCACTAGAAGAAGTACACCACAACTTAAATAACAATCTATTTAATCTTTCTCAACACAACTCCACTACTAACAACAAGACTTCTCCCATGTCCTCAAGAACAAAAGGAACTACTCACAAGACATCATATGGATCATGATCAGAGACGGAATAATGATGTATAACAATCTGAACATAAACAATAATTCAATGGTTCACTCAATAGCATCAACTACAAAGAGTAATCAACACCGGGAAAGTTTCCCCTATGAACTCTGCAAGATTAAACTCAATTGTTACAGCAATATGGAGATGGTGATGAGGGTGCTGATGGTCATGATGGTGGTGATGATGATGATGATGATCCTGATGAAGTCCAGCTTGATGGTGGTGTTGATGGCGATGGTCTCCCCTCTCCGGGAAGGAATTCCCCCTGCAGAAATCTGTCTGCCAGAGAGATCTTTCTCTCTCGGTGTTTTCCGCCCCGCAGAGGCGGTGGAATCTTTCTGTGGTTGCTCCCTGAGTCTTAGGGTTTCAGGACGATGATATACGCTAGAGGGGAGAGGCTAGAGTGGGCTAGGGCGGCCACACCACCTCCAGGCGCGGCCTAGGGCTGCCCGCGCCATGGGGTGGTGTGGGACCCCTATGGCCCATCTCCACTCCATCTTCTGGCATCCTTAGTCTTCTGAAAAATAGGATTTTCCATATATTTTCCCGGATTTTCTGATCTTCGCGAATTTTGCCTCCAAACAGCACATTTTCCATCAGAATCCTGACTGCAGCGGTCCATGCTCCAAAAGTCATCAACCATGCAAAAATAGATGAAATAACATAAGTATCACCTCTCAATACAAAATATATCAATGAATAATAGTGAATTAAGACATAAAATAGTGATGCAAAATGGACGTATGAACTCCCCCCAATCTTAGACTTTGCTTGTCCTCAAGCGAAACTGAGCTCAATAAACATGGCCTCAGGTTTATGGAGTGAAGAGTCGATAAAAGAATACGGACAAGAAGCATCACATTCATCAAATACATAGATCATAATAGAAGACAACTCACTATTATATAACTCAACTTGTAATGAGTAAAGGAAACACAATAAAGATACATAAAGTGAATCATAATTGGTAATGGCAAACTTAGCTCTTGGTCGAAGAATAGTTGATAATTTGCTGGAGTTCACAAATAGCTGGCTTTTCAATGATAGCTTTCAAAGTAGTAAACATCAAGATAAGAGCAATGTGCAAAACAAGGAACATAAGAAACATGATTGAATAAATCATCGTATGAATGAATGAAACACAACAACTCAAAATACTTACTGAGATAGAAGGGAATAGGTTTTACTGACACAACTACAAAGTAAAAGAAAGACCCTTCAAAGAGGGAAGCAGGGATTGCAAGTCTCATAAAGAGCTCCCAAAAATTATGATACTTACTAGCTTTCAGCTCTCATTGCCCCTATCATAGGCATCTTTAGGTGATTAAGGTTAAAGTGATCAAATATGAGGATATGCATTGACAAGTTGTAAGTTGAGAATCTCATGTCCCTTGAATACGAGGGTCGCTCCTCATGCTACTCAAGTTTAGTCACCGGTAAGTTCTTGTCATCGTAAGCATATGTGTATCATAGAGAACCGCCAATGGGGTACCCCTTGGCCGATGATACGAAAGAATCCCCATATCAAAATGACAACGCAAGCAGACAACAAGCATCTCAGCAATCTTCTTATTTACCATGGGAATATGGTGCTTTTTTCTCTCTTTCCTCTTTTCATAATATCTCTTTTTTCTTTTTCTCTTTTTTCTCAATACCGGACTCTTTTTTTATAAGAAGAATGCTTCATAGATACTCGTTATGGTTACGCTACAGGTTTCCACCATGTCAGCATGGATTAGACCAGTGGCCCAGGCGTTTCTCTAACACACATACATAACTCCATGGACTTACAAGCTCACCATTCATTTCACACCGACGACATCCATAGACAAAAGAACATGATATCAACTTGGTACAAAGTACCAGTGCAATGTTGAAAGCGTTCCCCATGACAGCATGGTTCTGCTAATTCACAACTTACAAAGCGCAAGCATATACGCAACATAGGTGAGCACAATGGTTCAAGTTTATTAAATGCAAGAAAGTAAAGTGTGCCATGAAGTTCATGAGAGCTTTAATCACTAATTTTCACATAACAAATTTAATTTGGGAGGTAGATAAAACAAGAATTTAGTTGGAATAGAAATAATGCTACTAGGTAGGTATGGTGGACACAAATGGCAAAGGTTTTGGTTTAAAGGAGGTGGATGCACGAGAAGAATACTCTCTCAGTACAGGTTTTTGGCTAGCAAGGCTGGGTAGCAAGTATAAGAGTTGAAGGAAACAAACAAACATACAAGTGATAAAGACAAACATGCAATCTTCCTTGGAAGCACAAAAGATCTTAACTAGAGAATACTAGACTTATGAGCAAATCAAGAAAGAAAGATGACGAAATAATTTTTTCTTTAGAATACCTTTATCTTTTTCATTCAACTCTCAAAAATAGTGTTGCTACTAACCGAGCCAGGTTTGCCAAAACCAACTAAATTAACTCCATGATCCCAAAGTGATACCAATACTAACAACAAGATCAATCATATAACCACGAATTGAAAACTAATATAAGCTATGCAAAAGAGTGAATGAAAGAACTTCTCATTAATATTCCATAACGGAAACTCACACCAAGGGATATATATCTAACGAGAGAGGGGACACTTCCATAATGCAAACCATACTACATAATAACTCCTCTATTCATGATATGACTCTACTAAAAAGGTAAAAAGATAGAAGATAGTGATGTGATACCGCGACACTCCCCCAAGCTTGGAACAAACCAAGGGGATGCCAAACCTGATGACGAATTACTCCTCAGGTGGTGGTGGTATCATGCTCTTAGTTGACGTGAGGAAATCTTCGAGCATCTTACGAAGCCTATCATTCTCCCATTGAAGCATATCCAGCTTCCTCTTCAAGTCTCGGTACTTATCGCAGAATGCTTTACTGACTCGTAGGGCTTCCATTGATGCAGGGCAAGTGACTGAAGGTACCAGCCCTTGCTTGAGGTCTCGGAGGTCTTCCTCCATAGGCTCCTTTCCTTTATCCTTGGCGGACACCATTGTGCTTCTAAGCCTTCAAAGAGTATGTCCTGGCAGAAGCAGATCGAAACAAAAACACGACGAAAACATGATATACAAACCTCGGGGGATCCGAGTGGTTATATATTACGAAGTTTCGTATCAAAAGGAAGGTACTGGGAGAAAACGAGTCGGAGGCGGAGTCCTGGGTGGCCTCACCACCTGGTGGAGCGGCCAGGGGTGGACCCGTGCCATGGGGTGGTGTGGGCCACCCCGGCTCCTGTTCCGTCCCCTTTTCGCTTCGAAACTTTCCTTATCGACTGAAAACTGCAAAAATATAGTTGTATTGTATTTTCGTGGAACTTTTCTTACCAGAACTGTTACCTAGTTGGGAACAGACTCTGCAGGTCTCTGAATTTGGTATTTAGTGGGTCCTTCTAGAGTCACCACTTGAATCATCAATATCTTCATCTTCATACACTTATTACTTGAGTCATAAAATCCTTCTTTTCCTTATTACACTATTATGTCCACTTCCTGGAAATTTCTTTCACACAAAACTTCACACAGTTCTCATTAGCAACATTAGTATAAGTGAAGTGATAAAACCTTTTGAGTCCAACTTCAACTGAAAACCATCAAAACATTAGCTACTGTAGCAACTCCTTCCAAAAACCAAAAAGAATTCAAGAAGGAAATCGAATAAAGAAGCAAATGCAAGATTGGCAAAATCTGTCAAAACAGACCAGCAGGTAAAGATCAATTTTTTTGAAAATCTTATGTTGCTCAAATCAAAAAGTGCAAAACTAACGAAATTTAAATAACAACCTGGGGCAGAAGCACAAACAATTATAGCTCAATCCGACAAACAGAGATCTCTCACGAATTTTACGGTGAAGCACAAAAATCTGTTTCGGGACAGCAACTTCCCCAAATCTTACTTCTCTCTCATTAGAGGTTGATCTTGACACAAAAACCAAACAAAATGGATAAGGAGCGGTTATTACCGGAGTAATAACTTCCAAGACTCAAAGAAACAAAAACAAACTAAAAACAAAAACAAATTGCGTTGTCTCCCATAAAGCTCTTTCTTTTTAGCCGTTAAGATGGGCGTGATAATTTTGAAGAAGCTCTCATATGGATATGAATTGAAGTGAAAGAGAGCATTAAGAAGCAAAAACACACACACATTTAAGTCTAACCCACTTCCTATGCAAGGGAATTTTGTAAACAAACAAGTTATTGAAACCAGAGGTAACTTGCATAAGAGGGCAAAGAAGCGCAATATAAAAACTTTTAGCATAAAATGGGGAAACTTGATATTATTGAGATGCATAAGAACACTTTTCCCTCTCTCATAATAACTTTCGGTATCATGCATAAAATTAACAATATAGCTATCACAAGGACCATCATAGCAATGATCACTTATTCTAACAAAAAACACAGGAATACTAGCTCTCATAACACTACTTTGTGAAATAATATTAGAGGTATCCTTACAAAGGATAGGGTGTCCCTCTTTTTCATACCTGGTGATAAAGTCTTTCACATTTGCTATTATAGGTTCATCAACTATTTGTTTATCAGGTTCAACAGCTTTATTCATACTTTCATCTACCATACTAGCCATCATAGAATGTTCCTTTACCTTAACTGGAAAATGCATTTTCTCAATATAAGGTTTAGGTAAAACATGATTAGCAGTATAAACTTCAGTATTTCTTGCAGGAACACCCTTAGCAATATCTTTATAAGGTTCATGATACGTATTCCACTTCTTTTTAGGCACTTCAATGTAGGAAGCAAAAGCCTTAAAGTAAGAAGCAATAGCTTGAGAATCTAGACCATAAACATTTTTAATATTTTGAAAGTGATCAGTTCTCATAAAAGATTCAATGCATTCATAATCATAATTTATACCTGACTTTCTGCCTTTGTCATTCTCCCAAGCTTCAGCATTGGCTTGAATATGGTCCAGAAAATCCCATTTAGCTTCTTCTTCCATACGAGTGAATGATCTAGCACAAGAAGCGTCCAATAAATCTTTATCATGTAGAGGGAGCCTTGCATAAAAGTTATTGATAATAATATTGTTGGGGAACTCATGAATGGGACATTTGAGCATTAGTAACTTCAATCTCCCCCAATCTTGAGTTGTACTCTCTCCATCAAGAGGCCAAAAGTTGTATATTTGATTCCGATCTTTATGAATCTCACTAGGAGGATAAAACTTTGAATAAAAGAGAGGTACTATTTCCTCCCATTCCAGAGCTTGACCATTCTTCAGCAGCTTATACCATTCCTCAGCTCTTCCTTTTAGTGATACTGAGAATAAATTTTTCTTAACTTGATCTGTAGTAATACCTACACACTTGAACAACCCGCATAATTCGTGTATAAAGAGTAAATGAGCACCGGGATGGACAGTTCCATCCCCAACATAGTAGTTATCCATAACACGATCAATAATTCTTGTAGGTATTTTGAAAACATCATACTTAGCAGGTGGTGGCTTGTCTACTACCTTAGCAGTGGTAGTAGCATTACCAAATAAGAAACTCAGCGAATTATCCATAACGAAAATAAAGAAACTAGCGGAAGTAAACAATACTCATAGTAGAAGTTTCCTTTACCAGTTCCACTCTCCAATAGCGCTTCACTCCCCAGCAACGGTGCCAGAAAATAGTCTTGATGACCCACAAGTATAGGGGGTGTATCGCAGTATTTTCGATAAGTAAGAGTGTCGAACCCAACGAGTAGCAGAAGGTGCTGGCTAGTGGTATGGATCAGGAATTCTCTGCAAATACTTAGCAAATGGATTTTTAGGGGTTTTTGATAAAGCAAGTAAACAAGGTACGAGTAAATAAAAGACGGTAGGAATAAATGCAGCAAGTGGCCCAATCCTTTATGCAGCAAAGGACAAGCCGGTTGTATTACTTAAGATGACCAAACGTTCTCGAGGACACATGGGAAGACTGTCAAGTGCTTTCCCTTCATATAGTTGATTAATCTTCTTTAGCTTGTTAAGTGTTGTGTGGGTGATCCTGTGCTAATGTACCGCCCCATCCAAGACTAATAAATACTTGTGATTATACCCCTTGCAAACATCCGTAAGTACAAGAAAGTAATTAAGGTAGAAACCTAACCACAACTTTAAACTCTAAGACCCTTACGTCCCTTGTGCAATGGTTTCCTAACGGGGGTTCAGGTTTATGTCACTCCGGCAACCCTTATGATTAGTAGCCAAATACACAATGCATTCCCCTAGGCCCATATAGGTGAAGTGTCATGTAGTCGACGTTCACATGACACCACTAGAAGAAGTACACCACAACTGAAAGAACAATCTATTGAATCTTTCTCAACACAACTCCACTACTAACAACAAGACTTCTCCCATGTCCTCAAGAACAAAACGAACTACTCACAAGACATCATATGGATCATGATCAGAGATGGAATAATGATGTATAACAATCTGAACATAAACAATAATTCAATGGTTCACTCAATAGCATCAACTACAAAGAGTAATCAACACCAGGAAAGTTTCCCCTATGAACTATGCAAGATTCAACTCAACTGTTACAGCAATATGGAGATGGTGATGAGGGTGCTGATGGTGATCATGGTGGTGATGATGATGATGATCCCGATGAAGTCTAGCTTGATGGTGGTGTTGATGGCGACGATCTCCCCTCTCCGGGAAGGAATTCCCGCGGCAGAAATCTGTCTGCCGGAGAGATCTTTCTCTCTCGGTGGTTTCCGCCCCGCGGAGGCGGCGGAATCTTTCTGTGGTCGCTCCCCAAGTCTTAGGGTTTCGGGAGGATGATATACGCCAGAGGGGAGAGGCTGGAGTGGTCCAGGGCGGCCAGACCACCTCCAGGCGCGGCCTAGGGCTGCCCGCGCCATGGGGTGGTGTGGGCCCCCTGTGGCCCATCTCCACTCCATCTTCTGGCATCCTTAGTCTTCTGAAAAAATAGGATTTTCCGTATATTTTCCCAGATTTTCTGATCTTCGCGAATTTTGCCTCCAAACAGCACATTTTCCATCAGAATCCTGACTGCAGCGGTCCATGCTCCAAAAGTCATCAACCATGCAAAAATAGATGAAATAACATAAGTATCACCTCTCAATACGAAATATATCAATGAATAATAGTGAATTAAGACATAGAATAGTGATGCAAAATGGACGTATCAATTGGCTTGAGAAAGACGAGGACAAGTTCGTGGGATTGGACCTCGAGTACACCAAGGTGGAGAAAGAGTTCGAGAATGAGCTCACCGTCGTTCAACTGACCATGAGTAAACACGTCCTCGTCTACCACTTCTCCTGGTTTGCAGGTCTGCTCTTTGTAGTTAACAGATTTTAGTGTTTTATCCTCTTGTTCTTCTATCCATTTGCTTAGCTTGCAACTTATGAATTTTATTAGGACCAAATAAATTATGACAAGCCAATGTTAGGAGTCTTGATCTTGCATTTACGAAACTTTTGTAGCTTAAAATTATATTCATATGATGATCTTGCATTCTGAAAACATTTGTAGTTACAAATTTTGGTCACCGCATTTTATGATGACAAACTACATACTTTCAGGACTGACAAGACGTGTCCGGCGCTGCGCCAATTACTTGTAGAAAAGGGAATTGTTTTTGGCACCGTGGACAAGAAAACTGATTTTTTGAAATTTTATTTTGAATAAATTATAATTCCTGCGCATAGGTGGATCGATATTCAGAGTCTTGTCAAGATCATAGGGGGCTCGAAGAGGGATGGAATGGCTACACTGGCAACTAGAATCCTCGATGAGTCATACGCCAGCATGAAGGCAGATTTCCCTCAAGATAGGCACGATTTCTGGGAGGAGAGGTTGTTGTCTGATATAAACCTGAAGTATGCAGCCACAGATGCTTACGTGGCCTACCGGCTATACGTTAAGATCCATTTCTTTCTACGGTTCCTCGTCTTTTCCCTAGTTGCAAGAGGGAAGACAAGCTTAGGGGAGCCCTTTGTACCAAATGTAGTATAGCAGAGTGTGATGCTGCATATGCAAAGAAAATGGTTGTAGATGAAGCAGCATACTGAGAGACTGCAGCTGAAGCAGCAAATAGAGAGGCAGCATCTTCCAGCGGCAACAACCAGGCATGTGATGTGCCGCTCATTGTGCCGTAGGATGCTGAAGACCTGGAAGCCAAGTCAGCTCTAGGTGGGAAGAAGCTGCATTTGGTACGCTGTGGAAGGCCAATAAGGACAGCAACGGCTGGGGTGATGGCACTTGGTCTCCTAGGAACAATGGCAAGTGCCTCAAGTGGATTGATGAGAAGTGAACTAAATTTTACTTCTTTGTGTTATGTTTATGTATGTGTATGGTAGCTTGTCAAGATGGCTAGCGCCTCGAGTGCTTTGAAGAGAAGTGAATAAAATTTTACTTCTTTTTGTTATGTTTCTGTAATGTCTTTAGTAGCTTGTCAAGATGACAGCTCGTTAATTGGTAGTTTTAAAGAGCACCTTTTTCCTCTCTCGCTAATAGTTATGTTTCTTTTTGCCCAAATTGGTAGCAAATAAAGAGCAGCTTCTCTGTTTCATCATTCGTTTATTTTGGCCCTTGCTTTGGCCCGATCTAGCAGTAAATCTAGATCAAAAAATCACACCGGCATAATACATACATTTAGAAAACAAAACAAATGTAGATAGAAAGTAGGTTGCTTAACGAGGTTCGATACATTCGCTACTCAAAAGCCATCACACACAATATACAAAAAGAGAAGAAGCTGCTTAGCAGCAGCTGAAGCATCAGCAGCCGCAAACATGTTTCACCCCTCCTTGCCTGCTCCTCCGCCTCCTCCCTCTAGCGCTTCCTCCACTTCTTGCTGCCCAGTCCCTTGATCTTGGGGACCTTGGGCCTGATCAGAGGCATGCGACCCTCTTCGATGGCCACCCACTGGAGGTTGCAAAGGTGAATGCCCAATGCCTGGTGTTCAGCAATGTAGGCATTGATGCTAACGGTCTGGTTGACTTTGGGGATGCTGGAGCTTGAGTCCTCTGCATTCATCAAGATGGAGTTGAAGTCAGTGCCGGCAAGTATCTTCCTGTAGAAGGGGCAACTGTAGGCACCGCCATCGAAGAAGGCATCGTACTGGCTAGCATGCAGCCTCCTTAGCACCTGACGAGTCTTGGTGTGCCTGGACTCGTCATCATTGCAGACGTCGTTGTTGTACACCTGTTGGAAAAAAAAGAGAGGATTAGATGATGTATGAAGATCGAGGGACCAAAATGTGGAAAACCAAACCCTAATAACCCAAGATCTAGCATCCAACGATGGGAATGGGAGAAGAACTAGGGAAGGGGAGCAAGCCCTAGTTACCTTCGACCATGGGTCATTGATGCCAGTGTCGTAGGGGTTCACTGGAGTGATGTACTCCTCTAGATCGTAGTCCCAGAAGAGATGGATCTTCCTATGACTGGTTGGGGCCTTCATGCCGGCGGGGACCTCCTCTTCGGCGGGGGCCTCCTCGCCGGCGGCTATGTTCGAAGCGAGGACTAGGGCCTAGACGGGGATGATGGCTGCCATCGATGCCTCGACGAGGGCCTAGACAAGGACGGTGGCTGCTTTCAACGCCTCGAGGAGGCCGGAAAGGAGACGGGGGCCTCCTCGCCAGCGGCCTTGGAGGCGACGATGGCCATCGCATCCTCCTTCTCCATCACCGGCGCGGTTGGGGTTTTCTCGGGGGTTTGCAGAAGTGATGGGACAGTGGAGACAGTTCCGTGAGGAGAGTGAGAGTGAGTATGCGGAGAGGGGAAGGGAGATGGGCTCCATAATAAAGGTAAAGGGAAGGGACGTTTCTTTGCACCACCACGTGCCAAATGGGCTACTGCACCGTGCACCACGACACGTACACGGATCGTCACGTTTTTCCTAGGCCATGCATGGCAGTTCTATATTCAGCCGCATGCAGAGGGCACAGAGACAATTTCTGAGTACGAAGGTTGACACGGACATAAAATTAGCGATAATTAAAAGGGAAATGCAGAGGAGAAGGTGGGTCTCCTCGATGGGCCCCCTCCTCGAGCCCCATTTCTCAGCTCTTCGGCCTCCGACTAACGCGTGGAAGTTTCTTGCGGTAGGGCCCAGTTGGAAGTGAGATTGAGAGCGTGCTGCGTAAAAATGGGATATGTCTTGTGAAAATCAAGTGGCAATAAATTGCAGAGCCTGTCAATAACCATGCACTCGATGACCCGGTTGCCCTGTGCATGTGTTGTGGTGTAGTAGTAGTAGTAGTAGGCTTTTCAGACGTGACTAAAAATGACATGACCACTAGACAACTTCTTCCTGTTCCTTCTCGAAGAAGTCTCGCTGAGAGAGATGTCCGTGCTGTCTCACGCTGTATTGTGAAGGACATGATGTGTGCAGCGATCTGCGTTGGATCACAGAGGATCAATGGTTGATGCGCATCGATCCGCGTGACAACTACGACAACCAATCAGGGCGTAGCATACAGAGTGACCACGGGTTTGGCCTTCCATGATAGAGGGCAAAACTGAGTAGTATCAAAAAACCAAGGGCAAAACTGAGTAGTGTAAAAATGGAAAGTGAGTGTCTTATACAATGAAATACATCTTAGCATACATCAAATTATTCCAAGCTGGATCCACTAGAGTCATTGCATGTATGTTCTTTTCATCAACCACATGGATCCACCAGATTCATTGCATGTTTGTTCTTCTCATAAACCACATGGATTCACCAGAGTTCATTGCATGTTTGTTCTTCGCATAAACCACATGGATCCACTAGAGTTCATTGCATGTGTATTATTTTCATAAACCACATGGATCCACTAGAGTTCATTGCATGTGTGTTCTTTTCATAAGCCACATTGATCCACTAGAGTCATTGCATGTGTGTTCTTTTCATAAACCACATGGATCCACTAGAGTTCATTGGATGTGTGTGTACCAGTGTGCATCATTGTGGTTTTAGGAAAAGAACACATGCAATGCTACCACTCCAGCTTGTGTGTTCTTTTCATAAACCACATGGATCCACTAGTGTTCATTGCATGTGTGTTCTTTTCATAAACCACATGGATCCACTAGAGTCATTGCATGTGTGTTCTTTTCATAAACCACATGCACCCACTAGGGTTCATTGGATGTGTGTGTGTATCAATGTGCATCATTGTGGTTTTAGGAAAAGAACACATGCAGTGATGCCACTCCAGCATGTGGTGTTCAACCATGTCCAGGAACCCTGGCAGTATGCGAGGATTCAACTACAGCATGCATTCTACCACCAGCTAGAAAGATGCTGCATCACCACACCTCATTGGATGTGTGTGTGTATCAGTGTGCATCATTACGGTTTTAGGAAAAGAACACATGCAGTGATGCCACTCCAGCATGTGGTGTCCAACTATGTCTAGGAACCCTGACAGCATGCTAGGATTCAACTACAGCATGCATTCTACCACCAGCTTGAAAGATGCTGCATCACCACACCCCATTGGATGTGTGTGTGTGTATCAGTGTGCATTATTGTGGTTTTTTGAAAAGAACATATGCAATGATGCCACCACAACATGTGTGTTCATAAACCACATGGATCCACTAGAGTTCATTGCATGTGTGTTGTTTTCATAAGCCACATGGATCCACTAGAGTCATTGCATGTCTATTCTTTGCATAAACCACATGGATCCACTAGGGTTCATTGGATGAGTGTGTGTATCAGTGTGCATCATTTTGATTTTAGGAAAAGAACACATCCAGTGATGCCAGTCTAGCATGTGTTATCCAACCATATGTCCAGGAATCCTGGCAGTATGCTTGGATTCAACTTCAGCATGCATTCTACCACCATCTTGAAAGATGTTGCATCACCACACCTCATTGGATGTATGTGTGTATTAGTGTGCATCATTTAGGTTTTAGGAAAAGAACACATGCAGTTATACTACTCCAGCATGTGGTGTCCAACCATGTCCAAGAACCCTGGCAGCATGTTTGGATTCAACTTCAGCATGCATTCTACCACCAGCTTTAAAGATGCTGCATCACCACACCCACTTGGATGTGTGTGTGTGTGTGTCAGTGTGCATCATTGTGGTTTTAGGAAAAGAACACATGTAGTGATGCCACTCTGGCATGTGTGTTCTTTTCATAACCACATGGATCCACTAGAGTTCATTGCATTTGTGTTGTTTTCATAAGCCACATGGATCCACTAGAGTCATTGCATGTGTGTTCTTTTAATAAACCACATGGATCCATGGATGTGTGTGTGTATGAGTGTGCATCATTGTGGTTTTAGGAAAAGAACACATGCAGTGATGCCACTCCAGCATGTGTGTTCTTTTCATAAACCACATAGATCCGCTAGAGTTCATTGCATGTGTGTTCTTTTCATAAACCACATGGATCCACTAGAGTCATTGCATGTGTGTTCTTTTCATAAACCACATGCATCCACTAGGGTTCATTGGATGTGTGTGTGTGTATCAGTGTGCATCATGGTGGTTTTAGGAGAAGAACACCTGCAGTGATGCCACTCCAGCATGTGGTGTCCAACCATCTCCAGGAACCCTGGCAGCATGCTAGGATTCAACTTCAGCATGCATTCTACCAGCAGCTTGAAAGATGCTGCATCACCACACCTCACTGGATGGGTGTGTGTATCAGTGTGCATCATTGTGATTTAAGGAAAAGAACACATGCAGTGATGCCACTCTAGCATGTGGTGTCCAACCATGTCCAGGAACCCTGGTAGCATGCTGGGATTCAATTGTAGCATGCATTCTACCACCAGCTTAGATGCTACATCACCACACTCACTTGGATGTGTGTGTGCGTGTATCAGTGTGCATCATTGTGGTTTTAGGAATAGAACACATGTAGTGATGCCACTCCAGCATGTGTGTTATCTTCATAAACCACATGGATCCACTAGAGTTCATTGCATGTGTGTTGTTTTCATAAACCACATGGATCCACTAGAGTCATTGCATGTGTATTATTTTCATAAACCACATGGATCCACTAGAGTTCATTGCATGTGTGTTCTTTTCATAAACCACATGGATCCACTAGAGTTCATTGCATGTGTGTTTTTTCATAAACCACATGGATAAACTTGAGTCATTGCATGTGTGTTCTTTTCATAAACCACATGGATCCACTAATGGTGGCTGTTAGATCGAGTTTTATAGAAGGCACGCCCCTACACACTTGTTATGCATGACGATTGTTACATACCGTTCGATCGGGGCGCGTGGACGATTGGGATGGTTCTTCGTAAGAGCAATCCGTGAGTAGGCTGTTCTGCGACATGATTGGCCATGCTTACTGCCCGCTTGCTCTAGACAAACTGGCAACACCGCGTTCTCCCCTTTTGCTAGTGTCACGTGTTTCGTGGGCCACCTACCAGTGTCACATCCCCTCTACCACTCTTCCTCCCCATACTTCTCTTCCTTCCCCTCGAAGCCACTTTCCCTACTTCTTTCACATCCTGCCATAGCCGCAAGCCGACGGCGCCTTCAGCGATCTCTCCCGCAGCCACCCCAGTTCCCCACCCCCCTTTCGCCATGGGTTCTAGGGAGACAGTAAGGAAATGCGTCGTGACGACAGGGACGGTGATTTCAATGTGAGTCGTATCATCTCTAACATATGTGGCCATTTATCTATTTTGAGCTAGATCTACTCTGATTACTCATGCACGTATGATGTGTTAGGCCAATCAGACGCTCTACGACTCTGACTATCATGGTTTAGCGGAGGAAGACAGTCCTCTCCTCCGCTATGTCAACATGGATATGTGCCCGCTAAATTTGTAGCGTTCGAAGGACGAAACGCAAGCAGGAGGTTTTTAGGGTGTCAAGGACATGGTGCAATGTTGACACGCAGAAGTTGCGGTGTTGTCAAATGGGTAGATCCAGAGTGGCCCAAATCGATGCAGAAAACGCTGGACAAACTATAGGATATGACTGTTGAGTTGAAAGAATCTGTAGTCAGCTCAATTCTTGAGAGTGCTGAGATGAAGTTATTTGACCATGTTGACACAACCAAGCTTAACCGAGATCTCAAGAGGGTGCAAGACAAGGTTAGCAAAGTCGAGAAGGAGAGGGACGTGGCTTTGGCCCTGAAGGCTAAAGCAGAGCAAGAACTGACTCAAGCAAGGAACGAACTTCACCAGGCCAAAGTCCTAAATGCAGAGAAACAATTGAAGTTGTGCAAGCAAGATGCTAAAAGGACAGAGCAAACGATTCGATCCTTGCTCTCGCGGGAAGATGTGCATCAGCCTAAGATTAGGAAGATCAAGAACATGTGTGATAACTAGTTCTATTTAGCTTGAGCTTCATACTTTTGAAGTTGTAATACTAGTACCTGTTAACCTAGCGGTCTGAACTAGTGGTTTCGGAGTCCTGGGAGAAAATTTGGTCGCCCGTTAATCTATCTTAGCCCTCCGTTACTTTCTTTTGTATGATGATGGTGGTATTATGACTTTCGTGGCTTGTTTAAATGTAATCTACATGGACTGTGCCGAATGCAAATGCCACAGCCACAATTTATAAAGTGGAAGCACGTACACCCTGTTACTGTAGATCTAGGAGCTTCGCCAGACGGGCTCAAGATTAGGCTAGAAAGTGGTGTCGATTTCCTCATTATCTGGACATTATCAGTTGTCATTGCTATTTTTGTTGCCATGTCATTGTGCAGGAGCTGAAATAAGTTGCTACTTCATGGAGTGTAGCATCTTAAATAATTTATTTTTATGCCACTAACATTCCATCGAATTTGGAGACCTCCTGCCCCTCAGTAATCGTGGAACCGGTGCTGCATATTTTCAGATAGTAGTGGCACGATCACAATTTCGGATTCAACTGGTGACTCAGTCGTTTTCAAACCACAAGTCACAGTACATTTTACTCTAAGAACATAGATTGTTTCGCCCGACAAGTTCCACGCACAGAGCTCCAGAATTTAACCGAATTACATATATAGGTTCAAGTTCAATACACACTACAAGAAAAATTGGCTTTTACAACGGATGATTTTCGTGGTTGAAGGCCCGTTTTTCATGGCCAAAGAGTCTTGCGCGATGGATGGCCTTCGTGGTAAAAGCCCCGTCACAAATGAATTAACCATGGTTTTTTTCGCCCATGGCGGATCACACCCTTTAGCAACAAAAACATGTTCCATTGTATATCTGTTCGTCAGCCACGCTAACGGCTGACGTCATGCAAACTGCCATGTGGCAGCCGCCGTTAGTGACCGGTTACCACTTTTAAAGGTCATAAAAACCGTGGCAGAGTCAGGCCCAGCCAAGGCCTGCTAAATACTAACTGGGCCAGCCCATTAGGGGAGCCCAACAAGAAGATGGCACGTTACTGTTTTGTCCTGCACTGTTTGAAATAGGCCCAGAGATGCGGCCCACGAACTTTCAGGCTCGATTATGTTTCGGCCTACATAAGGACCATGTTTGTCCAACACTTTGCTGCCACTTGAGGCCTGCACAAGTCCGGCCCTGCACTGTTCAGGCCTGTTGCCAATTTAGCCTTTTACTGTTCAGTCTTGTTACTATTTCAGCCTTTTAGGAATTTCGACATGTTACTGTTTAGGCCCATTAGTGCTTGGGCTTTTGCCTATTAAGGCCGGCACTGTTTGGCATGTTACTGTACTGGCCTGCCACCGTATTGGCCTTTTGATGTTGATACCTTTTATGGTTCCGACCTTTTACTGTTCCGGCCTTTTCACTGTTCTGGCATTTTACTGTTCTGGCCTTTTATGGTTCTGTGCTTTTACTGTTCTGGCCTTTTGTTGTTCTACCCTTTTACTATTTTGGCCTTTTACTATTCTGGCCCTTTTACGGTTCTAGCCTTTTACTGTTCTGGCCCTTTTACTGTTCTAGCCTTTTACTGTTCTGGTCTTTTACTGTTCTGGTCGCTTTGGGCCGTCCATCCGCGGGTTGTTTCAACGTTTCGCATGCTACTGCTCCGGCTTGTTACTGTTTCGGACTTTTTTTGCTAGCGCCTACTTTTCGCAGAACAGGTGAATATCAAGACATCAATTAATAAACACACAGAAATTAAAATTACTTATTACACAACAATAAAAGTTTGTTACAACAGGTTATACAACAAGATGGTAATCTGGACAGATTACAATGTGTTAGTACCATCAATAAGAGATCGGTACATGGCGATTCGCTTCACTGTATCATCTGTCCTCTTCTTCAACTCAGCTACAGATCTAAGAGTAGCTACACCCTTTCGTTATGCATGCAATACAACATTTATATATTTATCACATGCAGGAGTTGTTCTATGTGGCCTTTTAAGTAAGTTTGCTTCGGCAATGCAATGGGAGGATGAATGGGACGAGGGATCACAACTTTCAGTCCTGCCTTCCAAGGACTCCTCCTGGGTTTTAACTGCAGTCTGCTAAAATATGGTGAAACAGGTTAAAACAAACAACAAGGGAAACAAGTAGTATTATATAAAGTAGAGATCATTTAAAGTAAGTATGAACTTACAGTAGCACATTCAGGCTGATAGTAGGTCCTTCTCGAGCGGGTGCGACTCCTGGTCAATCTACCAGAAGAATCTGAGTAGAGCAGTCGGAACTCTGGTCCTTGTACTCCATTGTCATTTCTCTGCATGCCATTTGAAACCAAGTTGGTTGGTTTGGAAGGATGAAAACTCTTGAAAAACACGAAAACATGGCATTAAAAATTACCAGATGTATGTTTCAAACTAGATAGCTGGTTTGGAAGGATGAAAGCAGGTGAAAACACCAACATAAAGCATTAAAAATGACCAGATATATCATCTAAACTAGATGGATATTTTCCGAATTAAGCATTCGCACATATATTCACAATTGAACATAAATGCAAATGTCATGGCAAGTTCTTAGGTAGAATGACAACTAATTAACATGACAAGAAACTGGCCTAAGTAACACAAGGAAACCTCATGATTCAGCCTTGCTGGGCGTCAGATTGTCAGTGTTGGATCCTCTATGAGCTGTTTACATGACCCATGTGAGCGCTTGGAAAGAATAGAATCTATGAGTTCGTGTTGGAGGATTAAACCGATAGCGTTAGAATAAAGAAAGGGAATAAAAGCAAGAAGCTAATGAGGTGGATAGGACCTACAAGATGAAGGGTGCAAACGAAATGGCAATCCCATCCAGGATATTGAGCAACATCCTGAAGATTTCGTAGCTTACGAGTAACAAAAATATAGCAAACGGGGAAGAGAAATTACCACTGTGCGGCGAGGACGGGTGGGACGGGCAAGTGGGCGGCGGCTTGGCATTTCGGGGTCAGCAACGAATGACTCAGTGAAGCGGCCCCGGTAGGGTAGACGACGGCGTTGGCGAAGCAGATCCGGTGCCGCGAGGGAGTCGGTGAAATAGTTCTGGTAAAGAGCGCCTGTAGTGGAAGAGCTCCGGTGTGGAAGAGAGGGCCGGTGGTGAAGCATCTAGAGGAAGGTCGAGGTTGGAGGGGTGTGGGCGGGGAAGATACGATGGGGGATATAGGTGGGATGACGCACATTTATGACCTATACCCCTCTATTATTGCAGTACTCCCACGGTCCTTGTTTCCGGAGCAGGGATAGAAGAGGAATTTTGCATTTGCAAAAAGCGGGGCAGGATATTTGAATATATGCGCGGGATATTTGAATAAATGTGCGCGGGATGTTTCGGAGCCATGCAGAAATTTTGAGGTTGAAGCTTCTGACGTACGCTACTCCGGCGCAGCCGCTCTCACGTGTTGGCCCCATCTAGAACCACACGCTAGAGACAGTATGCTTACCAACATATAAATGAGTTTCCACACATTTGTCGAAATTAATAAACAATATATTTTGAAGGCTTTCATACAAGATGACTAAGGTCACGGCCATATCTCTATTATAGTTTATAATAGCATGTCCATATCTGGTAGATAGCTGCATCTTGGCATTTCAAAAGAAGATTCTAGATTTGATGGACAATGCCCAACTTTCATGAATTTCTAAACTTTCTAGCTAAATCTATGCAATAAAATGAATTTTTGACAATCTGAAGTAAATATGTCTAATTTCAAACTAGAAAGTGTGCGATATACCTTGCTCTTGACTTTTTAAAATAATTTAAAGATATCAAGTAGTCAAATATTGGAGAACCACCGAGAGTTTTGGAAAATTCAACTTTTTGATATGAATGGTAATGACACCTAATTTCAGCCATTTTAAAAAAATACAAAGAAACAAAATATAAAAAGAAATGCATCCATTATTTTCTCTAGTCGTGTATAACTATGTGCACTAGCCAGTTTCCACGGAAAAATATAATCTTGAAATTTGATAATTTCTGAGAAAAAATTGTATCACAATATATATGGAGTATCATGTAAGAATATGCATGGCTTTCAAACCAGATGACCAAGGTCATGGCCATGTCTTTTCTATAGTTTAGAATAACCTATCCATATTTGTTATGGTGTGTATTGGCATTTAAAATATTATTTGCAAAGGAATCTTCCGAATTGGAAGTTATTTCAATTTTCTAATGCACAACAATGGCTTTAGTCATGAAGCTACTACAAAACATGGCTTTAAATCCCACTGTCCGACTTTCACTCAAAGTATATATAGCCTAGGGTTAATTAAGTTTGGGGTTCGGGGTTTTATTTTGGGTTGAGGGTTTAAGGGTTCATTGTTTATGGTTTAGGATTTTAGGGTTTTGGCTTTTGGGGTTTAGTGGTTTAGGGTTTAGGGTTGTTCAAGGTTTTAGGGTTTATGATTGTTTAGGTTTTAAGGTTTAGGGAATTTTCAATAATAATGTTCAAGCTTTATATATATGGTTATATTCATGGAATAGAATGGCGTTATCGCAATTTAATAAAAGTATTTCAAAATTTGATCTATAAGTGCACTATACCTCCTTGGTAAGGGTTTAGGGTTCTACGGTTAGGAAGTTAGAGTTCTAGGGTTAGGAGGTTATTAGGGTTTACGGTTAAGGGTTTATGATTTTCATTAATGATCAAGCTTTATGCTTATATTCATGTAACAGAATGGCGTTACCACAATTTAACAAAAGTATCTCAAATCTTGATCTATAAGTGCACGGTACCTGCTGGTTTAGGGTTTATGGGTCGATGATTTAGGGTTTCATAGATTAGGTTTTATGGGTTGTTTAGGGTTTAGGGATTAGCGATTTTTCAATAATGCTCAAAGATTTATACTTATATTCGTCGAATTGAATGGCATTGCCTGCTTTAATGAAAGTATCACAAATGTTGATCTATAAGTGCATGATACCTGCTTGGTTAGGGTTTTACAGTTTAGGTTTTATCATTGTATAGGGTTTAGAGTTTAGCGAATTTAGAATAATGCTCAAGCTTTATTGTTATATTTGTCGAATAGAATGACATTACCTAATTTAATGAAAGTATCTCAAATTTTGATCTATAAAGTGCATATACCTGCTTGGTTAGTGTTTAGGGGTTGAGGGTTTGGGGTTTTAGGTTTTAGGGGTTGTTTAGGGTTTAGGGTTTAGGAAATTTTTGATAATGTTCAAGATTTATGCTTATATTTGTCGAATAAAATGGCGTTAGCAAATTAAACAAAAGTATACCAAATTTTTATCTATAAGTGCATGCTACGTGCTTGGTAAGGGTTTAGGGTTTAGGGTTTTAGGGGTTTAGGGTTTTAGGAATTTTCGATAATGTTCAAGTTGCTTTATGCTTATATTTGTTGAATAGAATGGCATAACAACAATTTATTGAAAGTATCTCAAATTTTGATGTATAAGTGCACAATACCTACTTTGGTTAGGGTTTATGGGTCAAGGGTTTGGGGTTATAGGTTTTTAAGTTTAGTTTATGGGTTGTTTAGGGTCTAGGGTTTAGCGAATTTTCAATAATGCTCAAGATTTATGCTTATACTCGTAGAACAGAATGGGTGTTAGCTGATTTAATGAAAGTATCTCAAATTTTGATCAATGTGTGCACGACACATGCTTGGTTAGGGTTTATTATGGCTGAGGGTTTAGGGCTTTAGGGTTTAGGGTTTAAGTTTTAGGGGTTGTTTAGGGTTTAGGGAAAATTTTATATTACTCAGGATTTATGCTTATATTCGTCAAATAGAATGGTGTTACCCAATTTAACGAAATTATCTTAAATTTTGATCTATAAGTGCATGCTACGTACTTGGTGAGGGTTTAGGGTTTACGGTTATAGGGTTTAGGGGTTTAGGATTGAGTTTTACAGGTTTCGGTTTTGGGGAATTTTCAGTAATGTTCAAAATTTATTGTTATATCCGTGGAATAGATGGCATTACCGCAATTTAATGAAATATCAAATCTCAGATTTTCATCTATAAGTCCACGATACCTGCTTGGTTAGGGTTTTTATATGGGTCGAGGGTTTAGGGTTTTATGGTTTAGGTTTTATGGACTGAATAGGTGTAGCATCCCACATGTCTAATATTATAATGCTACATGGTTTCAATCAATATAATACTACCCCTACATAATAATCAATTGCATCATCATTATATCATGCTCATGTCACCATGCCACATTGCATTTGAGCATCATATAAAACCCATTTCATCTGGTTCTTCTCTCATATGCATTTGTATCACTTGTATTTGCCTCATGATCTATTATATTTGCTTCTTGATAAATTGTTTGATGCCCAAGTTGAGTTGGGGGCATATCTCTTTTAACTCCACCAACTTTCTTTGTCACCACCTTATAATTCCACCATCCAACTATATGTGAGCATTTGCCTTTCTATTGACATTTACATCTAGCTCATGTGTGTTGGGATGGATCCACTCTAATTCTACATGCTCCCATATATGTTCTCTTATTGTTTTCACAATAATAAATATGGAGAGCTCATGGACACATTTGCATGCCATGTGGGTTGAACTCCCTTCATATTAGCTTCCATATGGTTTTATTTAATATATGCTCATGTATGAGGCTATTTTGGCTACAAGTGGATCAAGTGGAAAATACACACTATCATGATCATTTGGCTTCATATATGTGCATATGCTAATAATTTTCATATGATAAGCAAACTCCTTCATTGTGTGGGTTTAATTCAAAGTTGAATGAATGTATGAATATTTGGCCATTATTACAAATAGTTGTTTTCACAACTAGTAGGGGCTTTTATTCCTCATGCATGGCCCATGCAATAGTACCACCATCCTCCCCTTCTTTTACCTTTGGATTATGGGGCTATTGTTTGGATGCATTCATATATGAACCAATTCAAATAAATATCCTTGATCCATCTATTTTTGTCCCCTTCTTTTATCTTGCTTGGAAAATCTTGCATAGGAGGTGCAAGGATCTACCTAGATACCCATAATTCCACCTTTGCCTATTTTTGAGCTTGCATGGCTTCAAAACAAACCTTTTTGGTATTCAAATAAGAGATAATCCTACCCCATCTAAGATACCCCCTTTACCGAACCCTGCAGCCCAGCCAGCTAGCCCACAAGCCCCAAAGCCCAAAACTCTTCTTGTGTGTCTTCATCGACAGGCAGAGCACGAGCTCTGCGTGCTCTTGACGCCTGATGTCCTCCTCCACATATTCCCTTTCCTCACCTTCGAGCTGGATCAGGCCGAGGCAACCCAAAAAAAACCTAACTAGACAACTTCCTCTCCATTTCCCTACACGGCCGCCGCCTCTATTTTTTCCCCCTCCGTCTCTGCAATCCCATGAGTGCCACCATGGATGGGGCTAGAGCAGCTGATCATGTCGACGGCTTGGTCACCGCTGAGCGCCGAGGCTGGGAGTAGCTCCACCAAGCATCCACCGACTGCTGAGAGCTATAGGAGGAGCCGGAGTAGCCCAGGTCGCCTTTTCCGCAAGTCACTGTCGAGCTTCTTCATCTTCTACTCGGCAAGTCAGACCACTATCGCTGCCGCCGTCGAGCACGGGGTGAGCCACCGCCTTCTTCCCACTCTCCTCCTTCGGTCTCTATGTGTGCACGTCGTCTGCCGTGGTCACGTGTCTAAATCCGAGAGCGCATATACCATGTCTGCGACTGGAGCAAATACCTGCTCGCGTCTCTGTATCTGACTGCATGTGCACGCACACAAGCGCACCTCCCGACTTGGTAACTGTCGTCAGATTCGTCACTGCCGTCAGGGCAGAGTAGCGCATCTTCGTCGGGTTGCCAAGTCCCACTCCACCTGTTGCATCTCGCCCTAGCGCTGAGCACTGCTAGGCCATGGTCTGAACCACGTGACACTGAGCACTGCACATCCCAGTTTTGATTCAGCTAGCTGATTATGCTTCCAATCGTTTTGATCCAGCTGCTTGTCGTCTTGGTAGATCCATGTAACGATGCCTTCACTCCTTCACAGCAAAGTTAGTCAGTCTAGTGGCTATTCCCTTTAGGATCTACCAGGGAGGCCTGAGATCAAAGACCATCACCATGGTTTTTGCCTAGACTCTTATCTAAATTTTTGCTCCGGGTCTGGTTCTGCACCTATTCGTCGGACTAGTTTAGTTAACATTTTTTTTAGCATGTAGCCTCTGTCTTTCTAAGTGTATTTACAGAAAACCTATTAATATTCCAATGTTAAGAACTTTCAGAATACAACTAAAAGTCTTGATATCTAGATAAAAAGTTAACAAATTTGTTCAAATATTTTAATATAAATTTGTTTCTCCTTTTGGATAATCCTAAATAGGCAAACAACTAATCTTTTTGTCCTTTTCTATACTAAATACCTTTATTAATAACTTGTATTGCTAACTTCAAATATTGCAATTAATATATGTTTTGAGATCAGAAAATTGGAAGGATTAATAATATGCCATCCAAAATAATTTTTGAACAATTTAAAATTTCGAAATTATTTAAAAGTCAACAAATGCCTTTTCCTTAATAAATTCATAACTTTAATTCCGTAAATCCGAATTCGACAAATAATATGTCTAAATCGATCAGCACGATGAGCCTGTTCTGACTATGTATTCCATGATATTAATTGAAGCATGCATCATATAAATACTTAAAAACCTGAATCGTTTATGCAAGTAAAACTTGACCAAATAATTAAAAAGAGTGCTTATTTCTTGTTTCCACACCTCACCCTTGCCATGCTATGTTATACCATGCAATTGTGCATCATTTCATCATGGCATACCTTGTTTGCTTGTTGCATATGATTCATATGATTGTGCAATATATTTATTTTGGCCCTTGTGTGTTTGGTTTTTATCCGGATAGACACTGAGCAAGGAGAATACCAGGAGCCTCAGGAGTATTACCCGGATCCTTCCTATTCGGCAACAGAACTGCCAGGCAAACAATTCCCCATGCTTGCATACAATTAGTACTTATGCTTCTATCTTACTCTTGCATCATTGAGTCGCGATTGCATTAAATTGAATCCCAAGCACTGCATAGCCTTTACTTTTAAACCCTACTGAAGCTTGTATATCAATCCTATGAGCCATTACTGCAGGAGGTGTTTGAGCCATGCGAGTCGTAGAATTGCATGTGTAGAGTTTGTGCGAGTCCTTGGATCACGTGGTACCTAAACAACTTAATATGAGTAGAGAACTAATGAAAGAGGCATCAGTGAACATTATCTGCTATTTGGTTCTTTAAGCTCACTTGTGTCCTGTAGGACCCTGAGTACTTGATTCCTGTTCCTTGACTATTCGCACTATCCACATATGGGAGACCCTATGAATCCCCCTTTGTTTGAGCTTGATTCACACTTTATTTCTTGGGGCCACATAGTAGTTTGGGGCTTTATTACTATCTTGTACTTATGCCATGCTTTACTGCTTTATTTACGATTGTGCGTGGAACACCTGTACTCCTTTGGAATGCAGAGTGTTTTCGCGGTATTGACAAGCCCAGTCACATTTTCGGGTTCCTAGTCGTTTACAACCATTGACGCAAACCCTGGGTCCATCTCGGAGCCGGCCAACTTCGTTGCGGGTAGCTTAGTTGGGTGGCTCCCTGAAATGATTTATGAATCCTATGAATGCATTGTCGTGAGGCATCGTTGCGTTTTATTTGGTTTTTCCCGAGGTTGATCGTGTGTGTGTTGCTATTTGTGTAACCCTGCAGGATAAATCTTTCTGAAAGCCGTGTCCGCGGTTATGGACGACTTGGAGCACAGTTTCTCAATCATAGACAAACATAACTAAAGTACTGCCTTTAATTTGACTAAGACATGACTAGTAATTAGCACAACACTCATGTAATGGTTAATAAAATTACCAACGGATGGGTTGTTCTTCCGCCTTCTCATCGGTAAGCGAGCAGGAGGACGAGCGAGGTTATTTAAGTTGCTTATATAATCGTTGCTATTAATTAACGGGCGTCCGCCCATCTCTTATTGGGCGGATGTGTAGCGAGTCTCTATAGCTCTTTGTAGATATTATCTTTCGCTGCAGTTGTCTCACCCCCAAGTTGTTCCATTTAGATGCATTAAGACTTGCTGAGTACCCTTAGGGTCTCACACGATAAATATTTGGTTCAGATGGACATGTATACTCTCAGAAAGGTTACTGGTTGAGGAGACAGATGATGGTGGCAACGACTATCCGGTGTAGAGATTCCGGGGTTGGAGATCCATGAGATATGTGGGAGAGATGTGCTTATTTTAGAGGCATCTTATGCCAATTTGCTTTTTAATCCGTACTCGGATCTTGTTTTCTGCTTCTGCTTGATACTCTGGTGTGTGATGTATGAGGAGGTATCCTAAACTATTATATCTATCTAGGATATTTGGATCTTGCCGTACGGCGTTGCAATATTTCTATTTCTTTTAGATGGTGTGACTCTGATCTCTATTGTAAGTCGCTGACATACATACTCATTTGTGTATGGCGTGGTCGTGTTACCTGTCGCTTACGCCGCTCGCTCTTGTCCTGATGTTCTTGAAAGTGGATGAGGTGGTCGGCCGGTATCGTGCCCTGGTCCGCTTCAACGGGCCTACACATGGGTGGCCTTGGGCCTCCGCGGTAGAATCACTTATCCACTTTTGGTTCGTCCAGGCTTGAACTTAGAGCGTAATGTCTGACGTATTACAATAGGGTTTAGGGGTTTTATCGAATTTTCAATAATACTCAAGATTTATGCTTATATTTGTGGAATACAATATATATGGCGTTACCTAACTCATGAAAGTATCTCCAAATTTGATCTATAAGTGCATCATACCTGATCTGTTAGGGTTTATGGGTTGAGGGCCGGGGTTTTAGGTTTAGGTTTTATTAGGGGTTGTCTAGGGGTTAGGGTATTTTCGATAATGCTCAAGATTTATGCTTATATTCATCGAATAGAATGGAGTTACCAGTTTAATGAAAATATATCAATTTTTATCGATAAGTGCATGGTACGTGTTTGGTAAGGATTTAGGATTATGTGTTTAGATTTTAGGGTTTCAGGAATTTTAAATAATGTTCAAGCTTTATGCTTATATTTGTGGAATAGAATGGCGTTACCGCAATTTAATGAAAGTATCTCAAATTTTGATATATAAGTGCACGATACCTGCTTGATTAGGGTTTATTGGCCGAGGGTTTAGGGTTTTACATTTTAGTTTTATGGGTTGTTTTCGGTTTCGGGTTCAGAGAATTTTTGGTAATGCTCATGATTTATGCTTATATTCGTCTAATAGAATGGTGTTACCTGATTTAACAAAAGTATCTCAATTTTTCATCTATAGTTGCGCGATACCTACTTGGTCAGGGATTAGGGGTTTAGATTTTATGGTTTAGGATTCCATGAATTCTTAATAATATTTTCAAACTTTATAGTTATATATATTCGTGGAACAGAATGGTGTTACCGCAATTTAATGAAAGTATCTCAAAAATTAATATACAAGTCGATGATATCCTGCTTGGTCATATTTCTTGTTAAATAAAATTGAATGTACCCAGGTACTAAAACAAGGGAGAAACAGGAAGAGTTCCTTGAGATTTAGGCGATGTTTGGTTCGGCTCGAATTCTGGCTTTTGATTTTTTGGCTTATAAAGTTACGAACGTGTTTTTGGCTTTGTTTTTTTAGCTTTTGCTCTGACATAGTGGAACGATAGTATAAGCCATGTTGGATGATTTTAACGATTTTATCTCGGTTTAGCAAAAAATGTTCGAATTTTGAACAACAAGCGATTGGAATCTCTACTTCCCATAATTCTAGCTCACTGACATGTGGGTCACTTGCATAGTGGGTCCAAAAAGTCGGTGTAGGTTGGAGTGGGCGGGCAAGTAAATATTGAAGAAGGGCTAGGAAACGTTGATGGGGTGATGCACTTGAGAGAACACAAATGTACCACCTATATCCCTCTATTATTGCAGTGCTCCCTTGGATTCTTGTTTCCGGAGCAGGGATAGAAGAGGAAGTTTGCATTCTAGAAAGAGGTGAAGCATGTTAGAATGGATGCGCGGGATATTTTAATGGATGGGTGCGATGTTTGGGCGTCGTACCAAATTTTGAGGTCGAAGCTTCTAGCATACGCTACTCCGGCGTGGGGCCTCTCAGACGCACTATCACCGTCTAGGCCCACACGCCAGCGAGAGTTGCTTCCCAGCATTTAAACGAGTTTCTAGGCATTTGCTGAAATTTTTGAACAATTTAAGGCTTTCAAGAAGATGACCATCGTCCAAAAAAAAGGTGACTAAGGTCATGGAAATAGTTTATGATAACGTGTCCGTATTTGGTAGATCGGTGCATCTTTGCAAATCAACCAATATGTCTGCTTCCAAATTTGAAGTTTGTTTTCGAATTTCCAAGTAATAACAATGTGTTTTGTTGTGAAGCAACTCCAAAGATGATGGCTCAAAATGCCACCGCCCCCTTTTTTCACACAATGTATAACGCACTTTCAAGCTTCCAGGCTAAATTTGTGCAATAAAATAATTTTTGGGGCTGGATGTTTTTTTGGGGGGCTGGATGTTTGAATGGGTGGACGGGATATTTCGGTGTTCTGACAAAATTTTGAAGTTGAAGCTTCTAAGGTACGCTACTCCCACTTGGGATGTTGTCCCCATCAGATAGACCCGCAAGGCTGTATGCTTTCCAGCATTTAATGAGTTTATAGACATCTGCTAAAATTAATGAACATTAATTCAAGGCTTTCAAACAAGAGTAGCAAGGTCACAGCCATAGTTTCTGTACCTTTTTCAACTTTTGTA
Source organism: Avena eriantha (assembly GCA_910589775.1). Lineage (NCBI taxonomy): Eukaryota > Viridiplantae > Streptophyta > Magnoliopsida > Poales > Poaceae > Avena > Avena eriantha. The sequence continues at coordinate 534,448,502 of OU342743.1, read as the reverse complement.
CTACTCCGTACCTTGAAGTATCTTCGCCAACCAAGCTTACAAACCTGGCCATATTTGGTAGATCAATGCATCTTGGCATTTCAAGCTATTGTTTACAAAGGAGATTCCAGATTTGATGGAAAATGCCCTACTTTCATGAGTTTCCAAGCTTCCTAACTGAAGATGCTGAAATTAAATAACTTTTTTACATAAAGCCATTCGTTCACAAAGTGCAATGCTATGTGCATTAGTTTCCATGGTAAAACATAAACTTGTATATTGACAAGTTTTGGATCAATTTTGATCTATGGTGACTGGCAGGTGGGCCACGTATATGGTGATGCCCAAAGCAGGGTAGGTCAGAATTTCCAAAGTTATTCCTCCACTGTCCGCACCCCTTCGCGTTGTGTATTAACTTCCACCCTCCGCCGCCTATGCCTACCCCCTTCCGCACAAAACAGACGCGCTTATGGCCGCTCCTCATCACCAACGTGCGCGAAGAAGCTTCCCTACCCGTCGGTCTTCTTGAGACGCACCGGTGGGCCCGTCGATCCCACGGTAGTCCTTCTATCTCTAGCTCGATCTGGTTGGCATTTTTATTGCCCTTTCAAATACTCCTACATAGTTTAATTTGTCCTCAATCTGCATGCTCATAGTTTATTCTATGCTGGATCTGTGTTCCTAAATACCTTCAGTGATTTTTGCTGTTAATATGTTTGCTGAAATGCATAGGCATATATAGTTTTTGTACTTCATCTATATGTTTCGTGCTTTTCTTTTAATAATAACCAACCTTGTATGTCATAATTAAACAGATGGGCAGATTTTGGATAGAGATTGCTCCATTAGGCAGCGCTAAACGTATCCTTAATGTTCTACGATTTAGGGGATTTGTTAGAGCTCATTGTGACAACTCAAAAGTACATTGCCCCTGCCAGTTGTGTGCGAATCATAGGGTGCTGCCTCAAAGTATAGTGGAAGAACATATTTTTACATTTGGGATGCTTAGCACATATGTTAGATGGGTATTTCATGGTGAACCATATGATCCTCCATATGAACCGGGGGAAGCACATCTTTATCATCAAGATCAAGTAGGGGAAGCAGATGTTGATCAACTAGATCAACTGACAGAGGCAGCTCCTGAGCATCTAGAATAACTTGGAGAAGGAGGAGGAGAGAAAAAGCGCAAGATGCATGAAATAAGTTTCATTTCTGGTACTACCACTATGCCAGATGACAAGGTATATCTATAGAACGACAAATGTTCAGGTTGTGTGTCTTTGATGTTTGTCTATAAACGTATCTGTTAATCTACTAATCATAGAAGCAGACAACCGAAGAGGACTTTGATGGTAATGATGATGACCTGTTCATTGATGAGCCTGTACCTGAGGCTGTAGATCGGGTACACTACGTCGGGATGGATTTGATGCAAGGCTGCTGATCATCAGGGGTGTACTTTTGGTGTCGTTCATGACCACTAGCCCAGCTGCAAAACTCTTGGGGTGTAGAGCTATCCCATGATTGCTTCGCTATTGTCGTAGTTCTGTAATATGGAGCTACCTTATTATGATTTCTAGGCCTTTTTAACAGAACTATAATTGAAAACTATTCCGTATATTAGTATATATGGACTATATGTGTGTTTGTGTGTGTTTCTAGTCTGAAATCCGAGCTTATCATTTTATCGGTCCCTAAACTGTTTTTGAGGCCCCAGCGTTGGTGCCCTATGCTGCAACTACTGCTGTCTTATCCACTGCTCTGTGAGACGAATCAGCAGAAGGATAATAAGTTGGGACCAATTTGATTCGAAGAGGGGTGATTTTCTCTGTCCTTGGAGAGGAATCCGGGAGAACTAGTACTGGTACCAAGGGAAGGCGGAGATTGGCTTGGTCAATTATCTCACCCACTTGATGTGGGACCTGCTTTAACTCACCCCTGACGTGGGTCCCGCTTGAACCAGCTGTAGGCCACCACATGATAGCTGGGATCAAAAATTCGGGATTCTCTCCCAGCAAAATGTTCTCGCCACTGCCACTTAACACTACTACAGAATAGTCCATCAGTGATAGGCTCAAAACGCCAATTAGCGACAGACAAAGTGCCTGTCACTAATGACTAGTCACTCGTACAAGGTTACTAGTGACGGGCAAGTGTCTGTCACTAGTACATGTACCAGTGACAGTCTTTTCCGCGTGCCTGTCACTAGTATGTTTGAATCAGTGACAGGCAAAAGAAAGTACATGTCACTGGTTGAGATTGACAGTCGTGGACCTACGAGGTTTTCAGTGACATGCCCATTATCATGCCTGTCACTGGTGTGCATTTCGATAACAAAATAATTAAATGCATTTTCCCTAAATATTCATGATAGCACAATAAATAGATTTTCCACAAATATTTCAGACATCATAATAAAATGTTGTACCAATAATATGTTCACATGTGCAAATATGATATAAGTTTTGTATAGATAACACAATGGCATAGGACCGTCGTCAACAAAAATTTGGCTTAGCCTATTTCCTCGTCTTTGAACTCCAAAGATCATGTTAGACCCACATGACGCATAAGAACTACCAACATATATGGCATGTTTAGTACCCTCAAGCAGACCACCACGCCCATCTGCAGAAATGAGAAAACACTAAACGATTTAGACATAGTATTTATGTACCCAGCACTAAGACGTGAGTATGTACTAACTAGAATCAGCTGAGGATGAAAGAAAGTAGAACCCAAAAGCAGAAAATGAATTGTTTTGAAATAACAAGGAACTGTACAACAAAAAGCTTGCGCACACATTTATATTATTCCTACATTTGCTACATGGAATATGCCTTGCAACACATATGAATATGCACAAGATAATGGAAGCAGCATTTTGGCTCCCGAGCTCTTCTGCTCTCGATATCAATACCACTAGAAGGTGTATGGTGATGTGTGCCAGAGACTTTTTTGTTGTTGGTGTGGTCCGCTAGAAAACAGTGTATGTCTGATCTTTGTATGGTTCCATTGCCTATGGTGTATCCAGGACCAGCAGTCCAGAATTCTGTGGCTTCATGGGCTATGGCACAGAGAAAAGTGATACGTCATCCTCAGTGGAAATATCAAGTACTAGCTTCGTGCTCGTACTTGCAGGGAAATTCCTGCTACACCATTTTATAGATCAACCAAAAGCAAAAGTAAATATTTACATGTTCAGCACGCGAATGAGATGAACTATGCACTAAGTAATATTTGCATTAAATGGCTTGTCATGGGAAAAGAATGAACAAAGTGAAAATGTTTGAACAAGCATTTCACACCCCATCCATGAACAAATTTGTCATCAACGACCAAAGAACTCAACCATCCAAAATCACTGTTTCTTTTCAAATGTCCTTTATCCAGAATCACTGTTGTGCTAGGAATAAAGTAAATCCACTTAAAGTATCTAGTACTAGAAACACGGGTGCAGCACCAAATCGATTACTTCGTCAGTCCCACCGTGAAACTCTCATAGATTGAAATAAGACCCAAAGAAAAAGAGAACAAATGAAGAACTTCACGATCTAGGCCAGCGGCACACGAACGCGGATGAAAATCTCAGGAAGAGATTTCACCACGGATATAGCCTGAGTCGAGGGACACACCGGATCGAGTCCCGGATCCGCGACCTCCGTCTGTCGGAGACGAGGGGCATGTCAGATTCGCACCCTCCTGTCGCCAGACCCAAGGAGGCACGCCAGCTCCATGCGCTTCAGACGTCGGAGTCGAGGAGACTATACGGATCTAGGCACATCGGGCCGTAGAAGGGACACAAGATTAGTGGAAGGATATTTTCGTCCTGCACAGAACATGATTATGAAACCGCAGATGCCATTGATGAACAGAGGATGGATTTATTTGTAAGATGGATGGCAATGAGTAAAATGGGGAATGGGAGGCTGGGATCTGGTCCATAATTCGCACGAGTGCTAGTTTAGGACGTCAATGACCGTCTGTGCCGAACGGAGCTCCGAAAGTTATTACCGAGACAGACGTGGGCCATATACATACCAGTAAAAGGCGTCTCGTTTTGGAATACGGACAAGAATACTTTGGCAAGTGCACATCTCAGAGCAACCGGGTGGTTCAGATAAAAGGATCAGATGAGCACGAGATCAGTTTTGCGTTTCCGCAAGATACCTAGGTTCCTAACTGAGTTAACTGACTTCCAAGGCTAATCAACATGTAAGACCACTATGTTATTGTACCAACCAAAAAAGGTCAACATCAACACTAATATGCAAAAGCTCTAGCAGCGAGTAGCATATCAGCCAACGATTAGAATATCAGCCAGCAGTAGCAACGAACAGCCAGATAGCAGGCTTTCAAAAAAAAGCTTTCAAAAAAAAGAGCCAGATAGCAGCATATCATACCTTAGATTAGAAGCTTTTAGAAACATACTAGACAGTTCAATGTCAATTTGAAAAAGTGTGGCATAATATGAATCTGAGCGGTTTTAATGAAGGATAATTGCACAGACCATAGGATTATACTCCACCTGTTGACCAACAATGAGATATGACTGATTAGAACAGGAAAATGATGCATCATTTTGACTCAATGAAAAAACAAATACTAAAAATAGAGAGGTTGATTGAACACTTGGTCTAAAATTTGTTCCTTATATGACATTCTGTTCATTTTAACCACTAAGGGTTTTAAGTGACACATGGACAGACGTTTTTGCCCTTGGTGTATTATTGTCTAACCAAGAATTTTTTCAGGACAAAAAACATGTTTAGAGTCCCAGCAGTGTGCTTTGTACTTGAGTGTAAAAATCTAGATTGAGTGTATATTTCATGTTCAGTGTATTATTATCCGTTGTGGAGTACTGAGCATATATTTCCTATTCAGTGTTGTATATTTATTTGTATTTCTACACACAGCCCCATAACTCACCGACATTTAGCAACCTGAAGGTTGCATTGTCAGGCACTAATACAACGGGCAGACTGAGCATGAAGATTTTTTAGTGCACATCACGCATAAGCAGAAAATATGCACCAGGAAGCAGTTCCCATAAACTGCAGCCGAGATCGAAATTGAGCTCACATCCGCGCTTAAACCTGCAGGCATGCCCGCTGCAATGCCATGGCCGGACCCTGCAGCTGAGCTCACCGACGGACGCTCCGCCGCCGTGCCTTGGTCGCCCTCCGCTGCTAAGCCTTAACTGCCGCGCCTTGGCCTCCCTCCTCTTCCGAGCCTTGGCAGCCTCCCGGCCTTGGTCCCCCACTCCAAGCGCCGTCGTCGCTGCCGCCGTTCAACTAGGGGTTTGGGAGTTCATGACCTGGGGTTTAGTGAGTTGGGGCCAGAGTACAAGTGGGTGGACCTGGAGCTGAACTCGCCAATGGTTCGGCCCCACGTACGTGAGTGTATAGCAGGGTTAGGTTGGTCACTCCTCAAAAAAACTGACATGTCTAATTGGGATCTGGATGGAAAATTCTAATGGAATGAACAGCAGTGTCACATAAGGAACAAATTTTAGACCAAGTTTCAAATAGGGAAGAAAAAGTTATCCAAGGTCAAATAAAGAATCAGATTTTAAGATAGTGTCAAATAAGGAATTTTCTCTTACATTTTAGATTCTTCTGTCATCTCCAAATTACTACTCTAATTCCAACTGTATATATCAAAGTTTTAAATAGCCGGCTAGTTCCTGCCCGGCAGCGACCCAGGCTGCACGCGGCGGATGCTCTATCTTCCCCTCGGCGGCGATCTAGACAGGCTGCACACGGACGGCTTCCCTACTCCTACTGCTGGATCGCATCAAGGCATCAAGCACCATATCTCCATCTTAATACATCAGATCAGATCAAGGCTGCACACGGACGACTTCCCTACTCCGTACTCCTGCTGCTGGTACATCAAGCACTGCCTCGGTAGTACAACCTCCAATAGCTCTTGTTGCCTTAGATTATCCTGCTTGGTTATTTGTATTTCTTGTTTGTACCTCTTATGTGACTATCAATAACTCAATATGTTTTCTCTCTCTGAATTATTGATATATGTATGAATATATGCTGCCCAAATTGTGAATTTTATCTTGATTTTTGTAAAACCGCTAAATGGGCATAGACGGCCATAGCCCAGTTATAGCCTTTCCTAGCTGCAAGAAATGTGGCAGCTATTTGCAATAGCCAAATAGCCGGCTGTTGCAAACTTTGGTATATATGTGGTTTCTCAATTGTCATTTTCTACCTTCCTATTTTTGCCGATCAGATTCCAGTTGCGTTTAGGACAGTAAGAGGAATTGTTTCGTTTCTTTCCCTAGTAGTCAAATCAGTTATCCCATAAATGTTACTACCACTTCATTACTAGAGATTTTAAAGTGTTAGATTCTAATTTCTATAAAAATAAGTGATAGGTTCTTGTTTCCAAATGTTTAAATGTTGGGACTTCTGTGGTTCCTAGAATTTCAGAATATATATACTTCTATGTCAATTATATACTCTGTAGCATCATTTACTGTTCAACTTATCTTTGTTCTTCTGAGTTTTGATTCCTAAGAGAGGCTGGCAGTGAGTTCCAGATTTAAAACATGTAGAAAAGAAATCTTGTTTGGGGCGAGTGAAAAACTCCAACTTTTGTTTACGATGTATAAAGAAAATATAGGTGCGTATATCTATACCAACACTGGCAGATCTCTGTACCACCTCAGATTGTCCCTGTATGCATGTGAAAGTGAATTCTAATGCTCTTGTCTGAAAGCGATATTGTGATATTGTGATCAGCTACTTCATAGATAACTAATCTGAGATAACACCCCAAAATTTAGTTGTTTAGTGAATTATGGAACAAGGGATTGGGTTGGGAATTTATATTTGTAAGAAACTGTTAAGTTGAGCATGTAAATTGGGTTTGAATGGATATTTCAGGGTTCCTTTTGCCAGAGTTATCTTGCACACGATGGTTGAAAATACTCGCAAGCATATTAAATAGCACAAAAATAGATGTATGATGGTGCTACTTATGTATCAGCATATCAACCCAGTATAAAGTCGATTAACAATTTGCAGAGATAAAGAATCAAGGAAAACAAATAAACAGAATAAAATGCCGCATACCTCATTCTGGGATCATGCATGCTTGATCAATTGGGTTGCAGCCACCTTTGTGCGTGAATCATGAACCTCCGGCGAGTCATCACCGCCATAGAAAACCGCTGATTCTGAGGCGACCTCTGTGTTGATGATTTTTGCGAAAATGCCTTGGATGCATGTAAACTCTTTCTTCCGGTCAAATGGATTAGACTCGAGATGAGTACCAAACAATTGAATATCTACACCTTTGTTTAAACTCTTCTGTGACCTCACAAACATGTCCATATGGTAGCAGAGATGGTAGCCACATGACACGCTATCTTGCTGCTGTGTACAACAAACATCTTTATAATGCTTAAAGCGTACACGACCTCTACCTTTTTTTGGCACAATTCCACCTCTAAAACTATGTTCGAAGAGAGCATCATCTAGAATCTTTGACAGCACACTATAATCCCTTTCCAACTTATTTTTAAGTGAATCCAAGTAAAAAGCCTTGCATTCCTTCACCATGAGGATAATAAGAACCCAGTGACCTCTACACAAACATGTGAACAATCCTAGTAAATTAATCCTTCGTGAATAATAAACAACCCAAGTTTAGTGCAAAGCAAAGGTTGGAAATTGAATAATGAACAGAAATAAATATATAGCAATCAACAATCTAGGAGATAAAATCAATATCTCTACATTTAGAAAAGCAATTAAGACCAAGTAGGACTTACATAGGATTGTAGGGCACTAGTATGTACTTCTTGTCCTTGTTATTTTGCAATGCAGGTAAGATGCACTCTCTCAAAATAATCTCAACACCTTCTTTGGAGCTTATATTGCTGTCGTGCATGTGATAAGGATCAGCAACTCCGACATCGGCAAGTTCTTTATTCTGTCTAGTCTCTCTGACTAGGTTTAACGCCCATAGCCTAACAAGGGAGGACTCCAGCAAGTCTAAGTTGAACATTCTAAAGATCTCCGGAAACTCTAGATAGAACTTGTCTGCCAGATATTTGGTCACAAAGTGGTGGTAATCTTTTGGAACCATAGCTGTGTAATGTGAGGTATGACCTTCAAGACTTTCTAGCTCTGTAATATTCCGATGCAGAGCCTTCATATCAACAGAAAGGCTCTCGAACTCATCCATTGGTACCAAGCGCTCGCCGCGGATATGATGTTTCCGCTATTGACCACTTTCTCGCTCTCCTTTTGCATTGGTTGATCCGTAGGACAATGATTTTTTTAACCTTTTCTCGTTTTTATCCTTGTCTCTCTTCTTTCTTCTTACATGTTGCGGTTCTGGAGATGTTGCCTCATCACGAGAGTTCCTTTTTTTAGCAGCACCATGCTTGGGGCCCACATACGAATTAGACCCAACACCTTGGTCTTTGTCCATGTCATCCTCCTCGCGTTGAGCTCCATCCAAGTCCTCATATGTTAGAGGGGCACAAATACCCACTTCATTTGCTGGGGTGGTTGTCTTGCTTGAGTTCTACAGAGTTGTGCGAGTGGATTTTCCCACCAACTTTATCGCATCCTTTGGCCACTTCATGATATATCCCTTGCCTTGTCCTAGTTTGTTGCAACCCGGCTCGGGGTGGCGTCCATCAACATCCAAATCATCAAGAGGCTCAAGCACCTTATTCACCTCAACCTTTGCCATGTCCGGTGGTAAATCCACACAGTGTAGCTTGTTCTCCTTGGTCTGTGGATGCACTCTCCCGTGTGCAACCGTTACCATCTTCCCATCCATCATGGGTGCCAACAGATGGCAGGGAGTAAGGTCCTGCAAGGAATAAGTTGCAACAGTGAATGTTAGATTACAAAGAATTAAAATATTGTTGTCGACACAATTTTATTCACATCTATATCCTTACAGTGATGTATTCTAATGGATTCAGTGCCCCCATTGGGATGCGAGAGACAAACGAGCTGCTACTGATTCGTCCACCAATACTGGGTGACTGTGTATGCGCGTCACGAGGGATCAATTGATTGGAATTTGACTGTGTATGTGCGTCATGAGGGATCAAAAGATTGGTATTTAGATGTACGGGTTGGTGTCCTTGTTCTGCCAATATACGCCTCACCGTCCCTGCGGCAACTACCTGGGCAACCGCTGCCACCCACTCATCGAAATTAACCTGCAGACGGGCAGTGGATCTGGCTCTCCTCCTATCACAGCCAACCTCCTTATCTTCAGGAAAATATTCCTTCCAAGAAGCCCCATTCTCCACGCCTCTCACATTGCCTCGATGCTCCTTCCCGCCAAGAGCTTTTGCGAGAGGATCCTCCCAACTCTCGCAATCAACTGAATCCAGGGAGCTCTGAGTTTGAGACTCTTTCTGCGCCAAGTTTGATTTAAGTTAGTTAATTAACAAGTGTTCGATATCACAAGCAATGATTAAAAACAATGAGATCATACACTATGACTAGTGATCAGTCAAATATGCTACAGATTATGCAAGCTTATGTAAGTTGAGCTTGGAAAATTAATCATATAAGAAAGGTTCCAACTTCACCATGAGCTTATCGTGCACGTCCACGAGTTTAAGGGATTTGAAAACCGGTTCCCCCGTCACTGGGTCATAAGATGCACGTGCCCTCACAAAATCCCTTCATCGGCCTGCCTCGATGTAGGAGAATGGGGGTTCTTTCCCAGCTGCTACTGCAGCTGCGTCCTCCTTGTCCCATTTTACCTTCTTCCCTAAATAACTCCGGCTGCCGAGTTTGTGGTTCAGTGTGTTCAACTCCCGCATGTCCTTCCCCTTAGAGCTCTTCTTTGTGAAATCATCACCCGAGTGACTTGCAAGGAACTGTTTCCAATCCTCCTCTTCTATTTGGGGCCATTTCTTCTTGATCACTTCCTCAAAATCTTTGTCCTTCATATTATTCGCCGTGTTTCGCCATGTATTCAAGGCTTTGGTCATCGTGCCTAGTGCTTTATGGCGAACCTTTTTTTCATTTCAGCATCTTCAAAAATATACCGGTTAAAGAGCCTGTTGAAGAGCATTTCTCTAAGGTTCTCCTTATCCTTTGCCCTTATGTCCATGCATGTGATCTTCACGGTTTCACGAACGATGCAGCCTACGGCATTACTAAAACCCTTGGCATGCTTGACAGGACTGACAGGAACTCCTCTGCCATCGATTCTAGTGATTTTGAAGGTATCATTGGTCAGCTCATTCGGCTTCCTAGGCTTGCAGGCCCTTTTCTCCTTCAATGGTTGTTCGTGTGACTTAGTTTCTTGTTGTGTAACTTCTTCAGTTTTAGAATTAGAAGGTGAATTGGAATCATCAGTAGATGAGTCGTAGCTGTCAGAAGATTCTTCCATTCCTGAAAACAATTTGAAATTATTCAGAGGCTCACATTTATAAACAAGACTGAAAAGTACAGTACAACTTAGGAGTAAACTAGAGGCACATATGAAATACTAAAAAGTACAGTACAACTTAGGAGTAAAGGCCTCATATAAGTCTACACATAGCTAATTTCCAGTCAATTCAAATTCACTTGATTTTATCAACAAGACTAAATAATCAACAGGGGTTAAATTAGCTATAGTTTGATATTAAATATCAAACTGACATACAGAGGTTGATTGGTCACCACAAGTGGTAATTAGAGTATGCAAATCATGCTGTCAAAAGAATGTATTAGTAGATTTTATCAGTATCCATATCAGAGGTAGAAATATAGTACCACTTGGAGTACTACTGCATGAGGCCACCAAGAAGACTACAGAGTGCATGGCACCAGCAAAAAGAAAAGTTTTTGACTACCTACTAGTATTTCTAGGAATATGGCTCTGTTAATTTGGATAATTCATCGTCCCACTCTTTCTATATTGCAACGGGAGCATCAAGTCCAGACGCATCCTTTCTCCACTTGCCACCACTTGTGGAGCAGCAGCTACGCAGTGTGCTTAGAAAAAAGAGCAGCTATGCAGTGTGCTTAGAAAAAACAGCAGCTACGAAGTTGTGTCAAAGTAGCAGGCAGAAGCAATCTCGATCTTCTCTCTCAAGGCAGCTGCAACATACTCTATCCTCTAGTAAATTTTTCTGTCCTATTGGCTAGCTCATCCTCTAGTAAAAACCAACTTTTCTATGTTACTCTGTGTATAAGTGTCAATTCTGAAAGGGAAATTGAGTCAATATACAAAATAAAGAAGATAACTGTGAAGGTAATTAAAAGCTTAGTGGCTATTTTTGGTTCAAACACGGTTGAAAAAACAATTCCATGGATATATGATGAAGTTCAATCTAACTTTGTCTAAATGCCAAAAAGCCTATACGTATTATAGCAGACAAGCGACTCAAACCCGATCTAGTAGCACCGCATCTACAAGACCATGGCCATTCCCCTCTACGATCTATTGTTCTTCTTCCGCTAAAAAAATCTGTTCCCTCTGATTAATATTAATAGCCTTAACTTTGTCTAAATTTGTAAGTATCTAGTCTAAATTCTTAACAAAGAATAAAAATTTAGACTAGATACATATGAATCTAGACAAAATTACCTTTCAATTACAGGAACACAGTAAACACTAAACACAGTACATTCTTCCCAACATTTTAGCTAGCGATTGGATAATTTGAAAAAAAATCCTTTGTAGCTCTGAATTACCCGATGACATTAGCAAAAACCTTTTTTGTCTTCTTCAATTTGGCCCGCCCACAAATCTATTTGTTGCTCCGCCACTGCAAGGAGAGGATCAGGGGTAGCAGAGCAGAACACACAAATACAGTCCATAGTCGGAGTTGTACTGATACCAACACTCACAGCTATAGGTGGCGGGAGTCCTGGGACGCGTCGGCGGCGGTGTGCCTGGTGGTGTAGGGGAGGAACCAGTGCAGCTCCGAGCAGCGGCGTCCTCGGGCGGCGGCGTCCTCGCAAGTGGGCGTTGGAGGGCGGCGTCCTCGCGGCGGGGCGTTGGAGGGCGGCATCCTCGCGGCGGGGCGTGGGAGGGCGGCATCCTCGCCTCGAGGGGAGGCACCGCCGCGACCGACGGTGTTGGAGGGAATGGTGGCGTTGGAGGGGTGGCGGCGGGTGAAGACTGAAAAATCGGGGATGATGATGGGGACGGGGAGCGAGACTGGGGTGGTTGGGGAAAAAGGGTAGACTCGTGTACCTTTTTTTTAGGTAAGTTCTCTTCTACTGTACTGATTTGTAATTACACACGAAAAAATAACCAAAAATGATGGAAAGTGCATATAAGATCTATCTAAAAAAATAACCAAAAATGATGAAAAGTGCATATAAGATCTATATAAAACTTAGTTCATGAAAATATAGGATAGTTCATAACATTTTGCATCGAAACAAATTAGGTTTTGGTTTTGTCGTCATCAATAATCTTCTCAACGGTAGTCTTGATTTTCTTCCGCGTATATGTTAGACTCTCGGAGTGACTGCGTCTTTTGAAGGGACGTGTGACGGATAATGTAGCCTGATCTCTTCTGGTAGGTACGGAGTTTTGGGTAGCTTCATCCTCTTCATCAGTATCTGGATCATTGAATTGGTCATAATCCTCTTCATCAACGACACCATCCATCCCGACGATACTCCTTTTTCCTCTTCTCACGACTACACGGTTTGGCGCTTGTGGGTCGGTTATATAGAATCATTGTGACACTTGTTTAGCTAATACCCATGGTTTCTTTCTGGCGCTTATGGCTTTCACATTTCTCTCCCTAATAGGTGTCAGTGGCGGTATGACCATGGTAGTGAAATTGTCTTCATCGGTATTGATTTGTTCCGCCCACCTAACTCGGAACATGGGGATAACAGAGATAGTGTAATCCAACTCCCATATCTCTTCGATCCTTCCATAGTATGTATCATTTTTCTTGTCGGTTAGTGCCTTCATCGTCACACCGATGTTCTGGTATACACTTTTCTGGTCTTGTGCTTCTGTATAGAATGTGTATCCATTAATGTCATGTGCTTGATGTGTGACGACATTGACCAAGGGGCCCTGCGCCAAATAGTACACATCTAATGCATCCTCGTCATCCTTTGAACATGGGTTTTCCTCAAAATGACTTTTGAGCCACTTTGCAAAGTTTTTGGTGTGCTCTTTCATAAGAGCAGCACTTTTCTTTTTGGGATTCTGCTTTTGCAACATTTCCAGGTGCATACGAACATAGGGACGGACCACCGAAGTGTGTTGCAACACCACTAAGTGTGCTCTGTCATAGTCATCTGATCGACTGATTGCAGCACTATGCACATGTAGATCCTTCTTTCCACGGCGGTGACCCTCACCATCAAGCCTGCCAAGGTGTCGACTAGTAGGTACACCAATAGGTTTGTCTACTTTCATGTAATATGTGCAGAACTCGACGCACTCCTCCGATATATAACCTTGGATGATGCTTCCATCTGGATGGGATCTGTTACGAACAAAACGCTTCACGACCCCATTGAATCTTTCTAATGCATACATGTTGTGTAGGAACACGGGACCTAGGTCGATTATCTCTGGGACTATATGGATCATGAGATGCACCATGATGTCGAAGAACGAGGGGGGGAAGTACATCTCTAGCTCACATAGTATGAAAATGATCTCTTCTTGCAGTAGTTGGCAACACTTCTTCGTAATCGACTTTTGAGAGATAGTGTCAAAAAAGTTACAGAGGTCCAACACTGTCTTCCGAACCCATGGCCCCATAAGTCCCCTAATTGCAACCGGAAGTATCTGTGTGATCATAACATGGAAATCATGCGACTTCATACCGATTAATTTGTGGCTCTTCATGTCAAGATGTCTCTGTATGTTTGCCGAGTAGCCAGAAGTAACCTTCACACTTTGAAGGCACTTGAAAAACAATTCGAGATCTGCCTTACTTAGAGTGTAACAAGCGGCGGGACACTCTGTCTTGATTTTCGTAACACCTCTTCCTTCATTATTCTTCTCCTCTCTTTCCCATAGTTCCCTTCGTATCCCGAGATTTTCCAAGTCTTCTCTTGCCTTCGGTCCATCTTTTGTCTTGTCTGGCAAGTGGAGCAAGAGACCAAGCAAGCTCTCACACACATTCTTTTCAACATGCATGACATCTATGCAATGCCGTGTGTCAAGATATGGCCAGTATTCCAATTCCCAAAATACAGATTTTGTTTTCCACACGCCTTTCAACGGCTTTACCGTCTTCTGCTTTTTTCCCGCCTTAGGGCACTCATCCCAAGAGTTCAACATTTCTAATATTTCTTCCCTGCTCCTCTTACGTGGCTTTGATCGGATCTCAACTGTATTGTCAAACTTTTCTTTTTCTTGTCTCCATTGATCACCTTCTAGAAGCCATCTTCGATGCCCCGTGTACACGATTTTTTGAGAGACCGATAGGCGACGACTAGTTGTATCATCCATGCACTGCACGCATGCGTTGTATCCGTGGACACACTGGCAGGATTGATATCCTAAGGTTGGATAGTCTTGGACTGTTGTTAGCAGCAAACCTTTCATATTAAAGTTATCTTCTTCACAAGCGTCCCATACGTCGACCCCTGCCCATAGTGTCGCCAACTCCTCATACAGTAGTTTCATGTACATGTTGATATCATTCCCAGGTTGCTTTGGGCCTTGGATAAGAAAAGATAAGTGTATGTACTTGCGCTTCAGACATAGCCATGGAGGGAGGTTGTACATCCACATAACAACAGGCCAAGTGTTGTGCCTGCTGCTCATGTTGCCGAAAGGATTGATTCTGTCCGTACTCATACCGAATCTTATGTTCCTCAGGTCTCCTCCAAATGATGGGAATGCAGCGTCGACTGCTTTCCACTGGCAAGCATCTATCGGGTGTCTCATCACACTGTCGTCCTTTTTCCGCCCCTCCTCGTGCCAACGCAACAACTTTGCCTCATTCTGGTTTGCGAATAGACGTTTTAAACGGGGAATGATTGGAAGGTACCATACAACCTTTGCAGGAGCACCGCTCATCAATATTTCCACGGTTTCCGCTTGTGGGATCTTTCCCCGCTTGAATCGGGATGCATTGCACTCTGGACACTTCTTTAGTTTCTGGTACTCCCCACGATAAATGATGCAATCGTTTGGACAAGCATGGTATCTAATCACCTCCAATCCAAGAGGGCACACAATTTTCTTGGCCTCATCGCAACTTCTAGGCAACACATTCTCCTTCGGCAAGACCTTTTTAAGATACTCCAATGTATCATCGAGGCTTCCATCTGTGTCATTGTGGAGCGCCTTCAGCCTTAGAAGTTCGAGCGTCACCGATAGGCGGGTGTACTCCGGATCGCAGCCAGGATACAAGGGAGTTTCTGAGTCTTTCACCAACGTCTGCAACTTGGCCAACTCTCTATCGGACACTCTAATATTCTCCTTGCCCTTTAGAACCTGCTCTTGCACGTGAGGGTCGTTGACCATTTTGACCAAATCATCTGAATCCACTACGGTGTCCTCCGCATCATGTATAAAATCTTCGGGTTCGTCCATATCTTCCTCGGGAGACTCTTCATGACGTGCATCGCCATCAAACTCTTTGTCATCGTCAACAACCTCAGGCTCCTCCCCATGACTTGTCCACCTTTTATAACCTTCCATGAAACCCCAACGCAGTAGGTGCATGTGCACGGACCCAGATTTCCTTTCAAACAACGTTAAGTTTTGACAAGAGCTGCACGGACAACATATCTTCGTGCCACCCCTTCGCGACATATCTAGATCTGCGGCATCAAGAAACTCGTTCACATGATCAAGAAAACTTTGTGTCGTGCGGTCCTCCATGTACATCCAATTTCGATCCATCCCTACATATACATGTAAATAGAAGTTAATTAGCAAGAGGAACTCAAGATAGATGGATTTGGTAAACGAGCGTGAAGTAATCCAAGTTTTCCTCCATCGGATTTAGAAGCTTGTAAACAGAAATTCTCTAGCTACGGTGGATCAAAATAGGTGAGGTTTGTCAGAATGGAACAATCTTGATGAGATCTCCAACTTTGATTTAGAGGTCTGGGGCAAAGGACGAACTCACGCGGCGTCACGAACAAGTCTTTTAAAAAGTGGAGCTGAAACTATGGTTACGATCTTGGAGGAGAGAGGGTGCAGTACTGGGGTATAAATAGTGGTTTGGACCGGTGTATATGATCTACTCTAAGTAGGCAACGATCAGGAACAAATGGAATCGAATTCGAACACTTGTAGCGGAAGATACATGAGTTTGAATCGTTATTGGTTTTGATTAAAACTGAACAAGCAAACCCGTACGTACTCGGATCGATCGATCGATCGGTGATCGATCTATGGTGTACTCCGATCGATAGGCAACCAACGTGCAGCCCAGCCCAGGAAAGGACTAGGATAATCCCGGGTGGGCCGGCCCATCAGAGGCCGCGCGTGGTGCACAAATCAACTCCGTCAGTTGCCAAAATAAATGTTCCTAAAACCAATGACAGGCATTTACAACGCCTGTCACTAAGTACTTGTCTCGTCAGTGCCGCCCCGCATGGAAAATACTAGCGACGGGCATAATATTTGTCTGTCACTAGTTACGTGGTTTCCAGTGACAGGCATCCATATCCGCCTGTCACCAATGATTTTTTCGAACCGGCAGCCTCCTAAAAAAATTACCAGTGACAGTCATATTTGCATGCCTGTCACTAGTGACACGTACGAGTGACAAACGTATCCTTGCCTGTCACTAGGTGTGCTCACTAGTGACAAGCATAATTTTGCATGTCACTAACCACCTAGAGGCTATAACCCTTTCTTCAGTAGTGTAAAAATACTATAGAAAAAAGTGTACTGCCCAGCCCTACTACTGCTAGTACTACTACTCCCCTGCCCATGCCTTTATACCGACGACAAGACAAGAAACCATCACTAGCTAGCTCACATCCAGCAAGCAACTGTTGGAACTGGTGCAACCTCCGATTGGGGAGTTCTTGTTGAAATAGGTGGGTGTATTTGCTCACCTCGAAATCCGGCTTTGCTTAATTTGCTTCCGATTGGGCCATTGGGGGTACTATTAGTACTAGGAGTAGTAGTATTCGGTATGCTTTGATTGTGGAGTTCTTGCTTATTACTCACCTCGGAATCACCTAATCGGGATATTTTTCCTCTTCTCTAATCAATTGGGTCATTTGGGTTGGGAGGGGGTGGTGGTGGGGATGGGGGAGGTGGTAGTGATTTCCTATGGATTCCGGATCAGGAGATGGTCACCGCTGTTCTGATTGGGGCATTTGGTCGGGTTCGATTTCGGTGTTCTTCACTTCTTTAACCTTTAGTTGCTACTCGTAATGTGCAATGGATTTTGCGTCAGATTTTATATGGAGAACTATGGGTCAGTGGCACGCACAGCCACTACATACAGGGATGGTCCCGTCAGTTCCCTTAAAAGTTGCCTAAAAGGGTAATGTAGCAGTATATTCGTTGCGTTCTTCCATTTTTTCCAATGCTGAAAGTGGTTGGCTACAACCTGGATGTATCCCTGTGCTAAAAGTTATCTCTGTCTGCATCCTGTTTTTGTGAAAGCCTCGTGATACCATCTCTTCTTCATTTACTGTAGCACGGTGGTACATACTTGCGAACGTGCGGTGCTCTAGGTGCGGCAAACAGGATGGTACCTCCACATGCCACAGGATCCGACGAGTACCACTACTCACCAAAAAACAAGCGCAAGGCCAGGAACCAGTTAGGAGGGCCCAACTTAAAGAGAAAGGTATTTGTTCTTAATACCCTTATTACCATGGTGCAAACAGATTTAAGTATTACCCGCTTAGTGTGATGCATGCTTATCAGATGTTCAGAAACATATCTGTGATTTTATTAATTCTGGCACTATGTTTATGTGAATCCAGATCTGGATCTGCCAGACTGTCTCATATAGTCAGTATATGACTACTATGTACTATACTCCCTCCGTCCCAAGGCTTAGGCATATACTGCATTTTTTTGAAAAGTCAAGCGACGGAAAGTTTGACCAAACTTTACATAGTATTGAACGGTTGAGCTCTGTTGCTATTTATGCAGATTGAAGGTGCTGCTACGGAGGCTGAGGCTGCTGTAGAGGCTAGTAGATTTCTGATGCCAGTACCAAAAGAGGACATCCTCTACACAACGAGGAAGCGCCAACACAGTACCCAGGTAGGCAGTGACCTCTCTAAGAAGTGGGTATAATTTGGAAATCCACAATTTCACATGTTATGATTTTCCATGTTATTTTTATCAGCTAGTACTATATGTTTACGCTCATTAGAAGTTCACAAAAATAAAATCTGTTTTCTTTATAGGCAATGGTTTTTTCTTATATTATTAGATTTACTTGCTCTTTACATAATTTAACCTTTCCACCTAATTTCAATCAGTACCACGCACCAACTGCTCAGCCCTTTCTGCTATCCTCCTCTTGTCAGGCTTGTGGATTGAAACGGGGCCCCTATCAACACCCGGATTTTTAATCTCAGATGCCTGTTATGTCATACATCGCAATCCCAGGATTACCATTTTTGTGAGACATAACAGATTTGATATCACAGTACATCATTCATTACAAACCAAATATAAGGTCTTACACGAATAAAGGATCTCATGATCTAGTCTTAATACAACAAGCAGCGGAATAAATAATAAGTGTAGCGGTGGGGTCCATCTTCAGTGGCACAGGCAATGCTGACGATGGAAGATAGTCCTAGTTATCATAGCCGTCCTGCTGTCCGTCATCTTGGTAGTCTCCTTCATAGTCTGGTCATAGGAATAGCCAGGGACAAAAGCCATGAGTACTCTTTAAATACTCGCAAACTATCACTAACAAGTAAGATAGTTCTCGTAGGAACGCTAACTCTATGTTTAATTGTAAACTTAAGTTTGAAACCTAAGATGAGTTCTGAAACAAAGAAAGATAAAATAAAGTTCTAGAATCACTTAAGTTGGGAAGCTAGTGTCATAGTCACAACCATGTTGTGGTCAAGTCAAGATTCATCATTTCTTTCATAAGTCATTTTGAAATCATCTGACAACAAAACAGTATGGCCACTCCAACTTGCCATAACCGCGGACGCGGCTATTCGAATAGTTTGACACTCTGCAGACGTGGTACACTTTTACCACAAGATTCGATACATCTGTCAGGGATAACCCTAAATCATCATACTTAGTATGCAGATAATCAAACATAACCTTTCCTTTACACACACTAGTATAAGCACCTCTCCTATGAGTATGGCCTCCCAACCATGACCATCTGTCATCCTGGGCACTGCATAGGTGGACAACATTGAGAGGTAGCCTCAGCTCAAACCTCTCCCGCGAGGGAACTAATACTAATGCATATAAATGTCCGACTAAGCCTTACCCAATTTAGGTATTGTGGTTGTACGGTAAAATTGGAATGGTATCGCATCCGAATCCAACCATCAATTTTGTAAAAGGGTGAAGGCTCATGCCCCAACATTTTCATCATCATAAACCATTTGTGTTTCTCAACAGATGTCAAAACATCTCAATAGAATGATTCATCATTCGAAGGTTTTCACAATTCATTTTCACCAAATGTTCCCATCTAAAGTGACTCAAGTTTTGATTTAGCTCTAAGCTACTAAGTTAAGAGTGTTCACTAAGGTGGGATGCTAAAATCAATCTCATGCCATAGAATTACATCTAAGGTTATCTAGATAGGTCAATTTTTATACTTTTTATACCTTCAACAAGTAAGGGACTTTGGTAAAGTAAAGAAAGTAAAAGCTTGAAAGTAAAACTTGGGGTAGGTAATATTCAAAGTGGTATAACCAAAGCATGCCTAATGCATCTTGCTTAGGTTATCTAACTTAATTCTAGCTTGCTAACAATAGCTTGCCTTGGTTGGTGCAGTGGTTGAAGTTTTCTTCCTCCTCTTCTTGGTAGAACTCCTCCTCCCCCAAAGCTTGGTCGGTACTATCGTCTATAAATATATACGGAATACACATTCACCAAACAAAGCTTAACTAGGCTACTTAGTACACTAAGGCACACATTTTATGATCTATTATCATCACAAGCATCACAAGGTTTAATTAACTAGTTTCATTCTTTTATTTAAGAAAAGTAATTTCTACTCATTGAAAAATAACTAAGATTTAATATTCTCCACTTAAAATATGGGATCATGTGGACACATGTCATCACCACATATTCTAACATATGGGAATGTGATTTAAAGGTTGGATCACATTTTAATAAGTTTAAGTTGAATAATTAATGATTTAAACTGACTAGAAATGCCCATATAGCATTATTTTGGTACTAGTCCAAAGCCACTGCATGTAAACCTTAATATTATTACATATTTAGATAGGTATGGTTACATGTCATTTGGAGAGTTGGAATCAACTCAAAATCTATTATGGTTGATTTTATAAAAATGTTTGAATGTGCAAATGCTTCTGTCTTGTTATTTTTACTAGGAGAGATCTCTAACTCTAAATGAATTAAATCCAACGAGCTTGGATAGATATTTTCAGAGGCTTTCCAACAAAATTGGAATCACTCAATTTGGTTCTGTAAATCTTCTTGAAATGAGACAGAAGTGAGATCAAACTTAAATAGAAAAATCTATATTTGAACTAATTGGGTCGCATGGGAAAACTGACGGGCCGGCCCAGTGGCACTCCGCGGCGCGGATGACAACTGACAGGGCGGTCCCGCAGGTCAGGGACACAGCAAACGTGAAGCGGTACGGGGCACTCTCAGCGCTACGATTAAAAGGTGGATCAACAGATGAGGATCGTCGTCCCCGGCGAACAGGTCGCCGGCGAGAGCTAACCCTAGCGGCTCGGTGGGGGTACGTGGGGGGTTACCAGGGCTCCAGCTAGACATGGCGAGGCGGGCAAACGAACAAGTCGAGGACGGCGGTTCTCCTGGTACTAGCGGCGTCCCGAGAGATGGCCTGGATCAACGGTGCCCTTTTTCTCCCTCCACGGCAGACTCCGGCAAAATTCCGGCGCTACGGATGGCGGCTTGCTCCGGTGGGGCTCTAGGAGTGTTCTGAGAGGGAGGGGATGAGAGTGGTGTGAGGAAACGGTGCTGGGGAGGCCTCTATTTATAGGCTCGGCAAGGCGGTAGAGGAGCATGGGCAGTGCTCAACGGCACAACGAGCTAGGGGTGTGGGAGGTGGACTAGGACGGTGGGCGGTGCCCTGGTGAGTGTCACGGAGGTGCGTGTGTAGTGAATTGTGGTCAGGAGAGGTGAGTGGCGCGGCGCGCACGATGTCTCTACCGACGGTGAATTTTGCGGTGGCCAGCGACTACGGGGCACGGTCGGGGGAACGGGCATGTCCGTTAGCTTCCTAGGACGGTGGTGATCATCTAGGCGGGTTGCTGAAGCGAGGCGGGGTCTGGTCGAGCGGGGACAGCGCGTGAACTGCAGGCGGCGTCGGCATGGCAGACACGGTCCGGGCACGGCGGTTCTTGGCTGCTCCTTGCTATGTCCGTGGGCTAGGGCTGGCTTGGCGGTGGAGGTGGACCACGGGCAACGTGCTGGACATGGTGGGCGAGACTGGCGGTGGCTGTGGCGGGTTGTCGTCAGTGAGGGTGCTCAATGGTGCTCGGCTTTAATGGCCATGACCATTTGGTCATGTGCACAGTGGGTGGCCGGGCTAGAAAAGGGTAGGGGGTGCACTGGGGTGGCTTTGGTTGCAAAATGGGAGACCACATTGGTCCAAACACTTCTCACAATAGTGTTTGTGGTTTTTGTTTGAATTGTGCCCACAAGGTCTTTGTAGAAATGGCCGAAAGAGTTCAAGTTTTGAATTTTGAGGTGAATTTTGGTGGAGTTGTTAGTCACATGCTTAAGCATCTGTGGTTGCTTGGGGTTTGAAAAATGGAGTTCATTTGAGTGGTTTTTGAATAAGTGTGATCTTGATACCTACACTAGATTCAATTTTCAAATGCCATTTAAAATTAGTGTTTGAAAGTTTTTGGTAGATCACAAAGTGGGCCTTGGTACATCACTACGTGTACTAGCAAGGGGTGCAAAGATCCACATTTGTTTCGGTTAGGATTTGAGTTCCAGGAATAGCCAAAGTAGGCATGGTAGTTAAAATGGCAAAAATGACCATTTCTTTCTTTTATTCATTTTGATTTATTTTTCTTTGGGATTTGTTTGGGAATGATCTAGATGATGTTTAATTCACCTAAGAATCATTTTACAATCAATGGATCACTTAAACATGGCAATTCAAAACAACTCCTAATTTAAAATGCACACACATATGAATGCTTAATTATTTTTAAGTGGAAAAGTTTAATTTAACTCTAAATTTGATGATTTGGATCTTAATAACCTTGGATTAGAGTTTTGGGATGTTACAAACCTTCCCCCTTAAACAAAATCTCGTCCCGAGATTTACGAAAGAAAACTAGGAACTAAAGAGATCTGGGAACTTTGTCCTAATGTAATCTTCTCGCTCCCAAGTGGCTTCCTCTTCGGTATGGTTGCTCCATTGTATCTTGAGAAATATGATACTCCTGGTCTTGGTGGTTCTGTAGGATTCCTCCAAGATACTGATGGGCACTTCACGACATGTCAGGTCATTGTTGATATCAACAGCTCGGTGATCGATGTTCTTGAAAACTTCAGTCTTCTCTAGCACTTCTAGGCATTTGCGAAGTAACGAGATATGGAACACATTGTGGATGGCTGACATCTCTTCAGCCAGTTCCAGTTGATATGATACTTCTCCTCGACAGTTCAGAATCTTGAATGGTCCGATATATCTGGGGGCTAACTTTCCTTTCAGACTAAAACGATGGGTTCCCTTCAATGGCGAAACCTTGAGATATACAAAATCTCCGACATTGAAAGTCAGGTCTCTCCTTCTCTTGTCAGCATAACTCTTCTGTCAGGATTGGGCGGTCTTGAGGTGCTCACGGACTTTGTGAACCTTATCTTCCACTTCTCGAAGAATGTTGGGTCCGAAAATCTAACTCTCTCCTACTTGTGAACAATTCAAAGGGGTACAACACTTTCTTCCTTATAGGAACTCAAATGGTTCCATTTGCAAACTAGCCTGATAACTGTTGTTATATGAGAATTCTGCGAAGGGCAGGCAGTCTTCCCATTTTGATCCATACTCGAACACACAAGCTCTCAACATATCTTCTAAGATTTGGTTGACTCTTTTAGTCTGTACATCAGTTTGCGGGTGATAAGCGGTGCTGAAATTCAACTTGGTTCCCAATCCTTCTTGGACTTTCTGCCAAAATCTCGAGGTAAACTGGGTTCCTCGATCTGATACTATGGTCTTGGGGGTTCCATGTAGACTAACAAACCTATCAATATACAGCTCTGCTAGCTTCGAACTCTGGTAGGTTGTCTTGACAGGTATAAAGTGAGCTACCTTGGACAGTCTATCTACGATGACCCAGATTGAGTCATTTCCCCTACTAGAAGTAGGCAAACCGGTGATAAAGTCCATTCCGACGGAATCCCATTTCCATTCCGGAATCTGCAATGGTTGCAATAGTCCTGCGGGTCTCTGATGCTCTGCTTTGACTCTTTGATAGATGTCACACTTGGCGATGTAGCTTCCAATTTATCTCTTCATCTTGTGCCACCAAAATTGCTCCTTCAAATCCAGATACATCTTCGTTCCTCCGGGGTGGATAGAATAAAGAGTATCATGAGCTTCCTGCATGATAACCTGCTTCAGCTCCGAATCTGCTGGCACACAGATACGACCTTTGTACCACAGAACTCCTTCTTCATTTTCGGTGAATCCAGGTACCTTTCTTTTACCAATACGGCGTTTGATTCCGTCGATACTTTCATTTCCCTTCTGGGCTTCCTTGATTTGGCTAATCAAAGTAGGTAGAAGTTCAATGCTAGCTAAAAATCCTTTGCTAACTATCTTAGTTCTAAACTACTTCAACTCCTCATACAAACTTGGTTGCTTCTCTTTGATCATAGTGTTTAGCCTACAAGGCAATCTGCTAAGAGCATCCGCTACCATATTGGCTTTGCCAGGGTGATAGTGAATGTCAAGGTCATAATCCTTGATTAACTCTATCCATCTCCTTTGCCTCATATTCAGCTCCTTCTGAGTGAAAATATACTTCAAGCTCTTGTGGTCTGAGTAAATCTCACAGCGATTACCCATCACATAATGACGCCATGTCTTCAATGCCAAAACTACGGCTGCTAATTCAAGATCATGGGTCGGATAGTTCAGCTCATGTTGCTTCAGTTGCTGAGACAGATAAGCGATGGCTTTGCCTTCTTGCATCAATACACATCCGAGACCAATCTTGGATGCATCACAATACACATCAAATGGCTTCTTGATATCTGGCATGATCAATATTGGGGCTAAAATCAATCTCTTTTTTAGTTCTTGGAAACTGGCTTCACATTTGTCGGTCCATTCAAACTTCTTGTCCTTCTTCAACAATTGGGTCATGGGTCTGGCGATCCTCGAAAATCCTTTGACTAACTTGCGGTAATATCCCGCTAATCCGAGAAATGCACGGACTTGGGTTTGAGTGGTTGGGGCTTCCCATTCTTCGACATCTTTGATCTTGGCGGGATCAACAGAGACTCCTTCGGAAGACATAATATGTCCAAGGAATCCTAGTTCTTTCAGCCAAAACTCACATTTGCTGAACTTGGCATATAACCGATGCTCTCTCAGGGTTTCTAGGATGATTCTCAGATGTTGCTCATGTTCTTCTTCTGACTTGGAGTAGATAAGGATATCATCGATAAACACAACGACAAACTTATCTAGGAAATTCATAAAGATCTTATTCATGAGATTCATGAAATAAGCAGGGGCATTGGTTAATCCAAAAGACATAACCGTATACTTGTATAAACCATAACGAGTAGTAAGGGCGGTCTTCCGAATATCCATTGCACGGATCTTAAGTTGATGATAACCAGTCCTAAGATCAATCTTGGAGAATACTTGGGCACTAGTCAACTGATCAAATAGATCCTCTATCTTTGGCAAAGGGTACTTGTTTTTGATGGTGACGCCATTCAGCTTTCTGTAATATGTGCACAAACGGTTGCCTCCATCTTTCTTGTCGACGAATAACATAAGTGATCTCCATGGCGATGTGCTTGGTTGAATCAAGCCTATTGCTAACATAGCATCCAACTGCTTCTTCAACTCTACTAACTTGAGGGGTTCATGCTATAGGGTCTCTGGGCTATGGGTCCGGTTTCGGGGATTAGTTTGATAATGAACTCAATGTCCCTATCCAGGGGCATACCTGGCAATTCATCTGGGAATACGTTGGGGTATTCACAGACTACTCTGCATTGGTCTATGGTGGGTAAGGCTAGACTCTTGTTGCACTTGAATTGACGAGGTAAGGTTTCAGATATATGCTCTACTGTGACTCCAGAGCTACTGGTCATGGTGATGGCTTTCTTAGCACAGTCTATCAGTCCTTTATGCCTTGACATCTAGTCCATACCTAGTACTACTTCCAATCCTTTGGTTCCGAGTACTATTAGGTTGGCATAAAAATCTATCCCATGTATTCTGATAGACACAACTTTGCAAATTTTTCTAGCTTTTGTAGTTGAACCGGGGATTTGTACTATCATGACATGCTTCAAGTTGGTTGGGTGAATATTACTAGTGCATGCAAATTCTTCGGTGACAAATGAATGCGATGCTCCCGAATCAAACAATACCCTTGCTAAAACTGATTTGACAGAAAACATACCTAGCACTACATCGGGCGCTTCTTGGGCTTCCTCGACGTTCATGTGGAAGAGGCGGCTGTTGCGGTTGTGAGGGTTCCCTGGGGCAAATATTCTCCTGGGTTGAACATGACGCTGCTGTTGAGCTGGGGCATTCACATTGGCAGTGGCGGCAGTCTTCTTGGGACACTCATTGGAATAGTGACCCTTCACTCCACACTCGAAACAAGTTATCTGGGACTTGTCTTTTGCTGCGACAGGCACCGCATTGCTTCCAGTTCTGGGTGCATTGTTGTTGTTGTTGTTGCTCTTGGGAAGGGCACGGCTGAAATTGTTGGTGTTGCCGGAGTTGTTGTTGTTTCCTCCAGACTTCACATTGCCTCCGCTACGGTTGGGGTAGCTTGGGCGAGACATTGGGGGTCGGTTGTTCCTTGCTGCATATCCTGGTGAGGGGTTGGAATAGTACTTCTGGTGACTGCTGGATCCATCTTGGTGCATCATATGATGTTTGCGGTTGTCGTTTGCCTGGTTAATCTTCCCTTCCATCTGAATGGCAGAGTCGACTAGCTCTTCGAGATCCTCGAAGAGGATGTTGACGAGGATAGTCTGCATCTCGTCATGCAGTCCGTTCAGGAATCTCTCCTTCTTCTTTGCCTGCGTGTTGATCTCACCAGGGACGTACCTGGCAAGCGACAGGAATCAGTCACGGTACTCCACCACAGTCATTCTGCCTTGCTTCAAATCTCGGAATTCATCCCTCATTCGGGTGACTAGGCCTTGCGGCATCTGGGTGCGGCTGAACTTGATTTTAAAGGCTTCCCATGTCATCACTTGACCATGGTTCATCAGGCGGATGCTGTTCCACCAGGCTCTTGCATCTCCTGCCAAGTAGTGGGTGGCAAAGAGAACTTTCTTGTTGTCATCAACTTTGGCTACTTCTAAATTGTTCTCCATCGTCTACAACCAGTCATCAGCATCTAATGGGTTCTCCGAAGTGCTAAAGATTGGGGGATTGGTATTCTGGAAGTTCTTCAGCTTGGATCCTTGATGATCCTGATTTCCATGCCCTTGGTTGTTCTGGGCCATCTAGGCTTCTGCTGTAGTGTTGCTAAGTTGGCCTAGCGCTCTACCCTGCTTGCTTCACGGTCTGCAATTAACATCTGCATAATCTGCAGCATTGGGTCCTGCGATGAGCTGCTCCCTCCTACGTTTCCACGAGTCATCTGAAGATTGAGGTAGATAAAGGGGTAAGAGGGAAAGTTCTAAGGTTCATGGTTTTGGTTTCAAAGCTAAAACTTTGAGTTTGACTCAGGTTTTGCAACTAACTTCATTTCATTCATTCAAACAAGGCACACGATAGAAACACACACACACCACAACAACAAAGGAAAACAGATGGTTTTAAGAACCATTATGCAAGCTACGATACAGCGGGACCGATACATCTCATGCTACGACAGTGCTCTAGTGCATCTACTCATCGTCGATGAAGTCGGAGTCCTCATCGTCAGTGTAGAAGTCCACAACATCCTCCTCCAGAAGGTCATCGTCATTGTTGAGGTAAGAATCCATATCTCCCTGGATGTCTTCACCCTCCTCTTCTTCCTCCTTTGCTGCAAGCTGAGCTTCTTGCTCCTTGATGGTCTTCTCGAGGTCGGCCACCTTCTTGCGAAGACGGGCAATGGTGCGATCCTTCTTTTTGCACTGGAGGCAAAGAGACTGGCGGTCCTTGACAAGCAGTGAGAAAGTCTGGGCCTTCTAGGCGGCAATGGCACAGTTGTGGTTGGCAAACTCCCTAGCATTGTCAAATTCCTTCTAGCGATCGTACAGCAGGAAGTCAAGGTTCTCCACTTGACGCCTCAACTCCGGGTGACCTGGCATCTCCATTGGCATTCCCATGAAGTCACGCGTTGCATAGTGCACGAAGCAGGTTCCTTGGATTTGGTTGACACTAAGGGCACATAGACGTGCGAGAGCTTCATGCATTGCCCTGGCTAATCCATCTAGCCAGTTGTTTTCCCTTACGGAGAACTGGATTCTCCTGGACGTTGGTGCTTCTATGCTTCCTCGCAGATCGGCGGTGACTAGCCACTATAAATCTCCTCCTGGGGTCCAAGAAGTTGAGCTCCAAGAAACTCCGGATATGGGCGTCCCAATAACTCAGATAGTGAATCTAGATCCCTCTCAAAGATCAGCTTGCCTCTGTTGCCCAACTGGTAGAACTTGCTGAACTGAGTCTCCATCTACAAGAATTTAGGATGAGGAAGTTAATGAAGTGATCAAGTGTGTCAAATTTTAGGCAGTAATGTAAGAATTTGAGGAACATGAATTTTTGAGAAAGAATGAATTCCCAAGGGTAAGAGAGGAAATAGTTTTCATAAATACTCACTTTGGTTTTGAAATTAAATTTTTGTTCGGACGTCCATTCTAACTAGGGTCTCCTATGGTCAAGATGGCTCTGATACCAACTTGTCAACACCCGGATTTTTAATCCCAGACGCCTGTTATGTCATACATCGCAATCCCAGGATTACCATTTCTGCGAGACATAATAGATTTGATATCATAGTATATCATCCATTACAAACCAAATATAAGGTCTTACACGAATAAAGGATCTCATGATCCAGTCTTAATACAACAAGCAGCGGAATAAATAATAAGCGTAGCGGTGGGGTCCATCTTCAGTGGCACAGGCAATGCTGACGATGGAAGATAGTCCTAGTTATCATAGTTGTCCTGCTGTATGTCATCTTGGTAGTTTCCTTCATAGTCTGGCCATAGGAATAGCCAGGGACAAAAGCCATGAGTACTCTTTAAGTACTCGCAAACTATCACTAACAAGTAAGGTAGTTCTCGTAGGAATGCTAACTCTATGTTTAATTGTAAAGTTAAGTTTGAAACCTAAGCTGAGTTCTGAAACAAAGAAAGATAAAATAAAGTTCTAGAATCACTTAAGTTGGGAAGCTAGTGTCATAGTCACAACCATGTTGTGGTCAAGTCAAGATTCATCATTCCTTTCATAAGTCATTTTGAAAACATCTGACAACGAAACAATATGGCCACTCCAACTGTCCATAACCGCAGACGCGGCTATTCGAATAGTTTGACACTCTGCAGAGGTGGTACACTTTTACCACAAGATTCGATACATCTGTTAGGGATAACCCTGAATCATCATACTTAGTATGCAGATAATCAAACATAACCTTTCCTTTACACACCCTAGTATAAGCACCTCTCCTATGAGTATGGCCTCCCAACCATGACCATATGTCATCTTGGGCACTTCATATGTGGACAACATTGAGAGGTAGCCTCAGCTCAAACCTCTCCCGCGAGGGAACTAATACTAATGCATATAAATTTCCGGCTAAGCCTTACCCAATTCAGGTATTGTGGTTGTACGATAAAATTGGAATGGTATCGCATCCGAATCCAACCATCCGTTTTGTAGAAGGGTGAAGACTCATGCATCAACATTTTCATCATCATAAATCATTTGTGTTTCTCAACACATGTCAAAACATCTCAATAGAATGACTCATGATTCCAAGGTTTTCACAATTCATTTTCACCAAGTGTTCCCATCTAAAGTGACTCAAGTTTTGATTTAGCTATAAGCTACTAAGTTAAGCGTGTTCACTAAGGTGGGATGCTAATCTCAATCTCATGCCATAGAATGACATCTAAGGTTATCTAGATAGGTCAGGTTTTATACTTTTTATGCTACCTTCAACAAGTAAGGGACTTTGGTAAAGTAAAGAAAGTAAAAGCTTGAAAGTAAAACTTGGGGTAGGTAATATTCAAAGTGGTATAACCAAAGCATGCCTAATGCATCTTGCTTAGGTTATCTAACTTAATTCTAGCTTGCTAACAATAGCTTGCCTTGGTTGGTGCAGTGGTTGAAGTTTTCTTCCTCCTCTTCTTGGTAGAACTCCTCCTCCCCCAAAGCTTGGTCGGTACTATCGTCTATAAATACATACGGAATACACATTCACCAAACAAAGCTTAACTAGGCTACTTAGTACACTAAGGCACACATTTTATGATCTATTATCATCACAAGCATCACAAGGTTTAATTAACTAGTTTCATTCTTTTATTTAAGAAAAGTAATTCTACTCATTGAAAAATAACTAAGATTTAATATTCTCCACTTAAAATATGGGATCATGTGGACACATGTCATCACCACATATTCTAACATATGGGAATGTGATTTAAAGGTTGGATCACATTTTAATAAGTTTAAGTTGAATAATTAATGATTTAAAGTGACTAGAAATGTCCATATAGCATTATTTTGGTACTAGTCCAAAGACACTGCATGTAAACCTTAATATTATTACCTATTCAGACAGGTATGATTACATGTGATTTTTGAGAGCTGGAATCAACTCAAAATCTAGTATGGTTGATTTTATAAAAATGTTTGAATGTGCATATGCTTATGTCTTGTTATTTTTACTAGGAGAGATCTCTAACTCTAAATGAATTAAATCCAACGGGCTTGGATAGATCTTTTCAGAGGCTTTACAACAAAATTGGAATCACTCAATTCGATTCAGTAAATCTTCTTGAATTGATTTTGAACTAAGGGACAGAAGTGAGTTCAAACTTAAATAGAAAAATCTATATTTGAACTAATTAGGTCGCGCGGGAAAACTAACGGGCCGGCCTAGTGGCGCTCCGCGGCGCGGATGAAAACTGACAGGAGGGTCCCGCAGGTCAGTGACACAGCAAACATGAAGCAGTACGGGGCACTCTCAGCGCTACGATTAAAAGGTGGATCAACGGCTGAGGATCATCGTCCCCGGCGAACAGGTCGCTGGTGAGAGCTAACCCTAGCGGCTCGGTGGGGGTACGTGGGGGCTTACCAAGGCTCCAGCTAGACGTGGCGAGGCGGGCAAATGAACAAGTCGAGGACGGCGGTTCTCCTGGTACTGGCGGCATCCCGGGAGATGGCCTAGATCAACAGCGCCCTTCTTCTCCCTCTGCGGTAGACTCTAGCAAAATTCCGGTGCTTCGGACGGCGGCTTGCTCCGGTGGGGCTCTGGGAGTGTTCTGAGAGGGAGGGGATGAGAGTGGTGTGAGGAAACGGTGCTGGGGAGGCCTCTATTTATAGGCTCGGTGAGGCGGCAGAGGAGCATGGGCGGTGCTCGACGTGGTCGACGGCACAGCGAGCTAGGGGTAAGGGCGGTGGACTAGGACGGTGGGAGGTGCCCTGGCGAGTGTCACAGAGGTGCGTGTGAAGTGAATTGCGGTCGGGAGATGTGAGTGGCGCGGCGCGCACGATGTCTCTGCCGACGGCGAATTTTGCGGTGGCTGGCGACTACGGGGCATGGTCGGGGGAACAAGCATGTCCGTTAGCTTCCTAGGACGGTGGTGATCGTGTAGGCGGGCGGCTGGAGCTAGGCGGGGTTTGGTCGAGCAGGGACAGCGCGTGAACTGCGGGCGGCATCGGCATGGCAGACACGGTCCGGGCACGGCGGTTCTTGGCTGCTCCTTGCTCTGTCCGTGGGCTGGGGCTTGCTTGGCGGTGGAGGTGGACCACGGGCGACGTGCTAGACATGGTGGGCGAGACTAGTGGCGGTTGTCGCGCGCTGTCGTCGGTGAGGGTGCTCAATGGTGCTCGGCCTTAATGGCCATGACCATTTGGTCGTGTGCACAGTGGGTGGCCGGGCTAGAAAAGGGTAGGGGTGCACTGGGGTGGCTTTGGTTGCAAAATGGGAGACCATATTGGTCCAAACACTGCTCACAATAGTGTTTGTGGTTTTTTTTTTGAATTGTGCCCACAAGGTGTTTGTAGAAATGGCCGAAAGAGTTCAAGTTTTGAATTTTGAGGTGAATTTTGGTGAAGTTGTTAGTCACATGCTTAAGCATCTGTGGTTGCTTGGGATTTGAAAATGGAGTTCATTTGAGTGGTTTTTGAATAAGTGTGATCTTGATACCTACACTAGATTCAATTTTCAAATGCCATTTAAAAATAGTGTTTGAAAGTTTTTGGTAGATCACAAAGTGGGACATGGTACGTCACTACTTGTACTAGCAAGGGGTGCAAAGATCCACATTTGTTTCTATTAGGATTTGAGTTCTAGGAATAGCCAAAGAAGGCATGGTAGTTAAAATGACAAAGATGACCATTTCTTTCTTTTATTCATTTTGATCTTTTTTTCTCTGGGATTTGTTTGGGAATGATCTAGATGATGTTTAATTCACGTAAGAATCATTTTAAAATCAATGGATCACTTCAACATGGCAATTCAAAACAACTCCTAATTTAAAATGCACACACATATGAATGCTTAATTATTTTTAAGTGGAAAAGTTTTTGTTAACTCTAAATTTGATGATTTGGATCTTAATAACCTTGGATTAGAGTTTTGGGATGTTAGAGCCCATGTATGCCATTCCAAAGGCAGAGGGATGAAAAATGGTGCATGGCCACCCTTCGCAAAAGGTACCCATGGTATCAGGTATGGATTCCAAGTGGTTTAGACCGACTTGATGTAAGATCTTGTATCTCACTTTTTTTTGTCGCCTTACTTCTCTATCAATTTTCTCATCAAGGCTGTCCCTTGTGTCGCTCGCCCCATTATAAACAAGATGTTCGGAAATGACAAGTTGCTAACCCTGTATAGCGAGGGCCCTAAAGGCATGCAGCAACTATATGATGTGGATGTCTCCCAGACGATGGCCACCAGCTATTTGGGTGGCCGAGGTTGGTCCAAGTATGTCCAGGAGAATGGTCTGAAGCACGGGGACGAGGTAACATTCGATTTTAGCAAGCCTGGGCAGATACTTGCATGCCATTGTACACATGTTGACCGAAGGACCAAGAACAGAGGTAGTACTAATTAATTTGATTCTATACTCATCACAACCTCTAATGATTTTCTTGCGACTAATTGTTCTGCACCATTGTCTTTACTCATCATATGACCCTGACCACTTCTGCAGTCTGCTTACCCTTATGTACCACCCAGAAGGGTGCTAGCATCAAGCTGCTGGCACCGGCACCAGGACTAGCCCCAGTTCCTGAAACGGCACCTATTGACCTCAGTAGGAGAAAGAACAGAGGTAGTAACTTAATTTGCTTATATACTCTCATCTCTGTCTAGGAGTTGCTGTTGTATAAGAAACCATTTTGCTTGTCCAGATCTCATATGCCTCTCTGACCACTCCTGCAGTCCCCTTACCTACCCCTCAGAAGGTAACTAGCACCAAGCTGCTAGCACCCCCAACGGCACTGGCCCTAGTTCCTGCTCCGACACATGTTGACCTAAGTAGAAAGAATGGAGGTAGTAACTTAATTTGCTTGTATACTCATCATATCCTCTGATCACTGTCTTGTGAGTAAATGTTGTATAAGAGACCATTTTGCTTGTACACTTATCATCTTCCTCTACCATCCCTGCAGTCAGCTTAGCTACCCCTCAGAAGGAATCTAGCATCAAGCTGTTGGCGCCGACACCGCTTATGGGCCTTCTGGCTCCTGCACCAGCCCCTCTACAATTAGTGTCACCATCTCCTGCACCAGCACCAGCCCCAGCACAGGCACCGGCACAAGCTCCTTCATCACCTCGGGCAGCACCTTGTCAAACCATATCCTACACATGTGTCATCACAAGGTCGCACCGGATTATGTTTGTGAGTATATGGCGGCAGATAAATTGTTCTGAATGTCTTCTCATGTTTCACATGATTCAGTGCATCGATCTTAGTAATTATGCATCTATCTCTTGCTTTGACTTAGAAATTGCCTAAGAGTGCCACAAAGCAACTCCAGGCCAGACAAAAGGGCACAATAGTCTTCATGATGTAGAGCGAAGGATTGCTTATCAAGGGACGCTATGCTATTAACTCGACTGATGGGCGCTTGGCAGCTACTTCTAGGTGGATCAAGTTCCGGAAAGCAGCCAAACTTACTATTGGAAGAACGGTCAAGGTCGATGTATCTCACTGCCCTGAATGCGACATGCTGTTCATGAACTTCCTAGCTATCTAGCTCTTTGGCCGCATGCTATTGTAATTAATTATATGGTTGTCTTATCTCCACTGATCATATATGGGTGGTAAAAATGTGATAACCTTTTGCTGGATTGGAGCTATGACTAGTACGTACTGGTATGGTATATCTGTATCTATACGACGGTTCCCTATATGAGCAAATATTATGACAATGATTGTGTGGTGATTGAGTGTGTTTGGAGAAAAGGGCAAACTGATCGCGTGGCATGGTTTTTAGAGCTGAAACAAGAACTGTCTCTCTCTATAGTGATATTGAATTTGAGTGTTTGTATTGTTGAATCAGTCACTTTGAAATGCTTCTGAATTGGTCAAGTGCTGCTGAATATGAACTAGGAATCTGTCGATTTTTTATGTCTTATTATTATGTACTCCTTAATCTTTCAAATGGTATTGAATTTGTCAAAAGTTCTATCATTACTGCTGGCTGCTTGCTCTAGAGCTTTTGCATTTGTTTCATCGGAACCGTTGGATGCATTTTGGACAAAGATGAGAGGGTAAAGATATACAACGTGATTTCACCAAGTGAAGTCATTGGATACCAGCCCTGTTTTGGCGCATGTGGTGTGTGTTCATTAGATATTTTACATGAATATATGTCAAAGTAATTATCGCTTTCTTCCTCCCTCGAAGAGGTCTGTGTTTGAATCTGGCGAGACATAGCCCAGTAAAATTTGAGATAGGAGCCCATTGACCATAGCCCAAAAACTTTTTAATTTGGCCTTTTTGACAGTGCCCCCCACCTCTAAAAAAACTCTGCCTACCCATATTTTTAAGAAACTAATCCATTATGTGGCTTTTTATAAATCGAGGTTCCAGTAGCACTGCTCTTTTATTTTAAGAGAGATAACATGGAAACACAACAATATTTTTTAGAAGACTGATACAGAAGTTGTAGTACTAATACATGTTTAATGATTCAATTTCTATTAGTATCTTTGGTATGGTGGCAAAACACTCAGTTTATGTCTATTTGATTTGATTTGAAGGTCTTTAGTTCGAATCCACTGTGTGTACATATTTATATATATCTTGGGTTTACTTTTTTTGAGAAAGGGTTTACTTTTTATAATCACATTATTGAGAGGCTGACATCGCGGACCCACCAGCCTGCAGCATCCCTTGAGTTTAATGGTCGGGTTTGAAAAAAAAGTTAAATACTTGTACAGAGAGGTTGGCATTAGGGACCCACCAGCCAGAACATACCAGAGAGGGTGACATGGGGGCCTCAGCAGCAAGACCATACACGGCTGCCACATCGAGCAATGTTGCCAAGGACAAAACAGCGGACGTGGCCGAAAAAAAGTCCATCATACACAAGTTTGATATATAGAGAGACCGGCATGTGGGACCTAGTAGCGCAGCCTCGAGCGACGTTGCCAAGTTCGAAACAAGGAGGCGCGAGCGAGAAAAAAGTCCAACATGCACACCTTTCTTCTAATGAGAGGCTCACATGGGGGACTCAGCAGCCTAGAAAAATGGCTAACGCATCGAGCAACGCTATCAAGTTCGAAACACGGAGGCGCGACCGAGAGCAAAAATTCCATCATACACACGTTTCTTCTTATGAGTGTATGACATGTAGGGGTGGGGCCCTGCATCATGATTAAACGGTAGATGCAACGAGCAACGCTATCAAGTTCGGAACATGAAGGTGTGATAGAGGGTAAAAAATCCATCATACACACGTTTCTTATGATGAGAGGATGACATGTGGGGCCCAACAGCGTGATTAAACAGTAGATGCATCGAACATCGCTATCAAGTTCGGAATAGGGTAGCGCGAGCGAAGGAAAAAATCCATCATACACACGTTTCTTCTAATGAGAGGATGACATGTGGGTCTCAGGAGGTTGGTTAAACGGTAGATGCGTCGAGCAGCGCTATCAACTCGAAACGGGGTAGCGCTAGTGAAGGGAAAAATCATCATACACATGTTTCTTCTAATGAGAGGATGACATGTGGGGCCCAGCATCGTGATTAAATGGTAGATGCATGAAACAGCACTACCAAGTTCGAAACAAGGTAGCACGAGCCAAGGAAAAAATCCATCATACACACGTTTCTTCTAATGAGAGGATGACATGTGGGGCTCATGAGGTTGGTTAAACGGTAGATACGACGAGCAGCGCTATCAACTCGGAACGGGGTAGCGCCAGTGAAGGAAAAAATTCCATCATACACACGTTTCTTCCAATGAGAGGATGACATGTGGGTCCCGGGAGGTTGATTAAACGGTAGATGCATGGAGCAGCGCTATCAACTTCGGAACAGGGTAGCACGAGCGAAGGAAAAAAATCCATCGTGCACACGATCCTTCTAATGAGAGGTTGACATGTGGGACCTAGCAGCCTGACTAAACGGCAGGCGCCTCGAGCAACGTTATCGAGTTCAAATCAGGGAGGCGCAACCGAAAAGTATGGTCCGCTAGAGACACTGACGTCCGGGACCCACACGCCTCAAAAGACTTCAGCGAGTCAACATCATGCGAGGAAACGAAAATCTTGCTTCTACCACACGCCAGCCGAGCTTCCTCCATGTTTTCAGCAGATCGGTTGTAATAGAGGGCCGCGAAATCGGAAAAAAAAAGTTTTCCATCGGCCACGGGCGAGCCGAGAATTTCGTCGCGGAAGACGCGCCTTCTACGACGACTGTCGGGCCAATTTGTTGCGGAAGGAAACTTTTCTTGTAGCGACATTATTATGCATCTTAATTGCTAGCAGCCTTCTTCCCCTGCCTGGGTGCCAAGCCTTCACGTCCACTGGCTTGTTCATTTCCTGCCTTCTTCCTCTTCCTTGGTGCCAATTTTCTTAGCTTCACGTACTCTGCATCGTCGGGACAATTAGCACCAGAATCGTGTCCAGCATCATCACTCCACTCGTTTTTATTTTCTTCCGGTAGCAAAATAACTGACACGGCAATCATGTTTCTAACCTTGCGGCGCTTCCTGCCAAACAAATAGGACTGTTGCATAACTACATAATATCTACAGAGTAAACAAAACAAAAATTACAATTCAGCACAAACATGTGAACCCCAAGAGACTTTTGCTTACTAGGAGCTAATTGGGTTCGAGCGGCCACCCTGTCCAAGAATAGAAGGGAGACTCCTAGTTGCAGTAGCTTCCACATCCAGTACATCACAATTCAGCTCAAACATGCAAGCTGAAGCATACCTTTTCATCACCCAATTAGCTGACTGTTATACATTAGAGGAACCATGATGCCTCGTACATCCATGAAGCTGAACTTTGCAGTCTGCTTCGGCCCTATTTTAGCAGGATTACACAGAGCAGCAACAATACCAGTGATAGTGAAGATCTGCGTAGGTGCTTCTTCCATCGTGATACAATGGTGTCCATACCACTTGCCCTTCACACCTGATAATTTAGAGTCATAGTTGTAGAGGGCTACCATAACTAGGTAAGGGTGGTCCGCAGAGATCCCACTTGATAGAAAACAGTGGACAAAGATTGTTTGTCAGCGTTGGGCTAGCAAACAATTCTATGTCAATAGCCAGCTAGTAGAATCAGATAGTGCGAATAGAAAAGAGAATAGTACATCACCCGCATGTAGCCAGAACTTCTTCTTCCTCGGTAGTAGGATCTTCCATCCTCCATACTTCTAAGCTCGTCGGTGGCGGAGGCGGGCTAGAGCCGCGCAACGGCGGGCACGATAGGCAGCATTGGAGCTCCGGATCAACAAGTGGGCGCGGCAACTTGGTGCCGGAAGTCAAATGTCCAAAGGTATTGTCTTGGTTGGAGGGTGGATTTTGATGCCGCCGGTGCTAGAGCTCATGCGAACCGAGGGAGTGGATTTGTGAACTTGGTCAACACACCAGGCCTCTTAGTTCCTCGATTTTCCTAAGTGGTTGCCGTGTTGGTCATGGACAGATTACTAACACGGGGGTCCTGACCATCTACCTCAGGGGGCAGTCTAACGAAATGTTTGAATTTGGTAGGACTGAGACGAGTTTGTCTCTAAATGGCCCCTTTCGTCAGTTGGCAACCCAACTTTGCGAAACGCGGCAATTATAGGCAAGTCAGGCACCGCGATTAGCTCACCCACGAACTCAGGGGACGCAAAGGAACAGTCCATATGTCATATGGGAAGAAAGCCACCTCCTTTTTGGCCTTGAATCAAATTTGAATGCATCTCTAAATAAATGAACATGGTGTATGAAGTTGTTTTCACAACTAGTATGGTCATTCATTACATGTGCATGGGCCATGCAAAGCTTGTCCATTTTCCTTCTAATGTGGTTTTATTTTTAATTTGGGAGAAGCTTGTGGATTTGAATTCTTACAAGTGGAACCAAATACCTTCAAACCAAATAACCCACCTTCTTATCCATCTTCCATCTTGATATTTGCATTCTTCATCTTAACCCAAGCTCACTTAAGCATCCATGTACCTATTTGGTTTTCACAAAATAGGCCCACATGCTTACCTATGTGTGTGATTGCATGGCACATGCAATATGGGCACCATCTACTCCTCTCTTTCTTCTATTAGATTTGTTGTTCTTTTATTTTCCAAAGAGTTAGTTATCAAAGTTGGACAAATAAAATCAATCTAACTAACCTATCATACCACCTACACTCCACCTAAACCCTACCCCCCCAAGCCGCGGACACCACCTAACCTTACCTTGACATGTGCTTATGACTTCTCTCTCTCGCCCATCTATCCTTCCTCCTTGCTTCCCTTTTTCTTGCAAGGCAAGATGGTCCAACCCTCTCCACCCATGAACTCAGCATCACCAGCACCAGGTTCCCTCCATGGTCCCCCTCTTCCCTCTTCTATCTCAAACTAAGAGAGAGAGTGAGAGAGAAGATCCTAGCTACCCTACCCTCTCTTAATTTTCCTCTCGGTCAAGAAAGAAAGAGGAGAGAGCCACCCCATGTGCCCTCCTTATCCACCCAGCTCACCCAGATCGAGATCTGAGATCCCCAGGAACCCCTCTCCATCTCCTTCCTCCTCAAGCAAAACCATGGCCATGCCAAGCCTCCAAACCCTAGACTAGCCTTTGCCTCTTTCTAAACCCGGTGATCCGGTGCACCTCAAGGAGGGCTAGGAGTTTATGGAGTTGTGCTTGCTTCCTCTACATCACCCAATACCCCTTCACCACACTAGAGCTCACCAGAGTAGCCCCGCCATCGCCATGAACCAAGAAACCGAAGCTATCGCAACCCGCTTCCTCATAGATCTATGCCTCCCCGAGCCCACTAGCTGCACCAAATGGTCGCTGGTGAGCATACCACACTCCTAGACATTATATCCCTTTCCCTCTTGCTTTGCTTCATCATCGACCTTGCCGTGGTGCGCGCTCGCCGTCACGGATGTACCAGCCATCTTGTTTTTTGTCTATGTTCATCGGGTGCTACCTCTCTCTGTGGTGCTTGCCTTTGAGTCGCACAAGAGGCATTGATTGTTGGAAATATGCCCTAGAGACAAATACTAGTAAGCACTATTATCATATTTCATATAGTTTATGATTAAGTTTTATATCATGCTATAACTGTATTGAGTGGAAACATCAATACACGTGTGTATACAAACAACCAGGGGTTCCTAGTGAAACTCTAATCACTGATTCATTGGTCAACAGATGATCATGTTTCCTGATCATGTGGCATTTATGCCAGTTGGAAATGGAGTCATCTCATTCTGAGAATGAGATGATGAACCAATACCCAACCTAAACATCGTGACCCGATCATGTCACGAAGTTCAAGTTACGATGATTAGATATGGATCCTCGTAGACTATTCCTTAGACCGTGAGGCTATATCAATCACTGTCTCCCGAGAGTGCTTAGATAGCATCAAATGCCATATGGTAATACGGTGGTTATAAAGGTGTGTTCAGGTATTCGGAGGAAACCGTAGAGGCAATATATGTCAAGAGCGGGATTTGTCCGTCCATGTGACGGGAAGATACTCAAGGGCCCACTCGGAGAAGTTATATCCAATAGCTGCGCAGCGTGTGATTTGATCACGGGGATATCGCTTGTCAGAACGAGTCAAGTAGCGTTGTTCGGTAACGAGATTGAACACAACATGGTGATGTCATTGATCAGATCTCGGGCAATGCAAGTATCGAGTGACAAAGGGAATAATACACGACTGTCCCGGTTCAAACGACGAAAGATCTTCGTAGAATGCACAGGGATCACATGGCCATCCAGGTCCCTCTGTTGATCATTGGTGCAGGAGTGTCCCGACCATGTCTAGAAATTTCCCGAACCATGGGGGCTCACTCTTAAGGGCTTGATGATGCTTAGAGAGTGTTTATAGGATCGGTAGAATCGCCGAAGATTTATAGGGAGAAAACCGGAAGGGTTTTGGTAAGTCCAGAGGATGTTCGGAGTGGAGGTGGAAGGTGTTCCATGGCCACGGAGATTGAATAATGTGTGAATGAATGTTAAATGTTGATTTAATCATTTATTCGTAATTATTTAATAAAGAGAAAAACAATTTAAATGGTCAAAGGCTTAATGGCCCAATTTCTGGAGCAGAGGGCCCATTAGGGAAAGGAGAGAGGGATAAGGGGCAAGGGGGCTGGGCGGCTAGGCCTAGCCCCCCCCCCCCCCCCCCCCCATGCGGGGGACACTAGGGTGGATGGCGGCCTCCCCTCCCCCTCCTCTCCTTTAGTCCCACCCCGGGACTTTGAGGGAGGTAGTACCTCCCCTCCCCCTATATATAGTGGGGGTATTTGGCCAAATTATAGACACCAATAATCAATAAAGGTCTTCTCACTTTTGGGAGGACCTCCAATTGATATTTTCTCTCTCCCCCTCTCTCTCATGACCGTGGTCCCAAGTCTGGACTGCGGAGCGAGAGACATCTTCACTGCGGAGCGCTGTCGCGCTGCGCGATTCGG
Source organism: Avena eriantha (assembly GCA_910589775.1). NCBI lineage: Eukaryota > Viridiplantae > Streptophyta > Magnoliopsida > Poales > Poaceae > Avena > Avena eriantha. The sequence continues at coordinate 534,407,883 of OU342743.1, read as the reverse complement.
ATCCGGGAGCTCTACTTCCGCAACTGCTGCTGGATCGGGGAAGCGGGAGTCATCGTCAGGCACCGGACGTGTGTAACTCCCCGCGAGGTGTCGCACTTGATGCACTCAAGTCGTTGGAGCCAAGGAGCACAAGGACTTCATCACGACCTTGAGGTCGGCTTCCGCTCGTCTACATCAACCACGCTCTCCTGAGTGTTGACAACGCTTTTCGGTCTTCAAGGGTAAGTTCGTGAAAAGCCCCTCCCGTTACTATATTACTAATAGATAGGTCCTGGCAGCTTCAGGGGTTCAGGGGCGTAGTGTAAAATTTATTTTTTTCATACGTGGAACCCCTACATTGGTATCAGAGCCAGGTCTATGCGTAGTAATGCTAGTACAGGTAGAACACACGAGATGTAGCGTGTGGGCGTTGATGTTTTAGTTGTTACCCTCCCACGTGTACTTGTGTATACTGAAGTAATGCTTGATGAAGCGGCCCCCAACCAACTTTACGCGTTCATTCGCGAGACTGGTCCACGCTTGACATACGGCTTGTACCGTATAAAGTGGCTTAGGGGGATGTCTGTCTCTCTCGCATTATTTGGTATACCATTTGCAACGGAGGGCCCCGAAAGGGGTGTAGTAGAGATATCTACTTGATCAGCGTTGTGCTGAAAGTTCGTAGGTAAGAATTGTTCTTGTGCGAAAGTCCATTCAGCCACGTAAAACATGCAAACATAAAGTAGAGGCGTCTAACTTTGTTTTGTAGGGGGTGTTGCTTTGTGATATGGTTGTGGCAAAGGTAAAGTGATTACCTTTTGTTACGTAGTAGTAGATAGTCACGGAGGTGACGGACTACCACGCCGGAATGACACCGGTACCCTGGTGTCTACGGCGCCGGAACCCTGGCGCTGGAACCCGGTGATGACGGATGGAGATCACGACGTGAAGGACCATATCAGATCGCATTTACATTCAATGTTATTGTTTGTATATCTTATTGTGTGCTAGTATTAGATACTCGACGGTAGCCTAATAAGATGATCCCTATTAAAATTACAAACGATTGTGTTCCCCCTTACTGTGCACCACCAAGAAAGTTCTTCGGTATGAGGCAGGTCGTGATGATCGGGTGTCAGACATCTCTACGTTCACATACAGTGGGTGTAAGCCATGTTGCACAGCGAATACACTAAGGTTGAGTTGGCGAGCCTAGCATGTATAGACATGGCCTCGGAACTCGGATGGTCGAAAGATCGAGCATGAGTCGCATGAATGATGTGACCGATGTTTAGCGTCCACCCTTGAACCCACATTGATGGCCGTGATGATCGGGGGAGATGTGGCTGATAGGGGTCGTGTTATCACTAGGAACCCTTCTGGGGATAGGCGTTTCTGAGTGGATTTATTATTAACTCATTTAATTATAAACTTAGTCTAAATTCCTTTTGCAATTATAAATGTAGAAAATGGTTCTCCTCGAGATTACCTTCCCTATCGACGATTGGTTAAAAGGAGAAAATATCAAGTTAGATGGATCCAAGTTTTCTACATGGCTCATGCGCCTGTTTGATCTCCTTGGTGAGAAAAATGTAGTTGACTACATGACCTGCGAGATGTATTTGGAGCCACCCTATTCTCATGAGACCCAGGAGCAGCGGGATCTGCGCTGCCGTCATTGTGTGATGGCCACATTCATATCAGTAACGATGCGCCTCGGAATGGAGGATGGGCTATGGCCAATGGTGGGAAGTCTTAAACCCCGAGTGGTCATGGCACATCTGAGATCGCATTTCGTGGAACAAGTGCGCATGTGGGAGTACGAGCTGATGGGGGACTTCTTCTCCATAAAGATGGAGGAGGGCTCCTCACTAGACGAGCACTTATTCAGCATATACGATGCATACATGAGTCTGGCATACTACCTGGACAACTGGTTCTCAAGCTCTTTTGCGATGGGAGTTGTGCTGTGGTCGCTTCCACCAAGCTTCCAAGCACAAGTCAGGATCTGCATTATGAGAGGCGACACGGAAACACTGGATTTCCTCGAGTTCATATCACATTTCAGAAATGTGGTGGATGAACCCGACATCGCTAGAGGTCGTCAATGAAAAAGGTATATATTTGATATACAGTTTTATAAATGTTATAATCTTGCAAACACATTTGAAGTGTTAAGTATATCTGATACTTGTTCTGTTTTGCTGAAAACAGGTCCTTCTGCATGAGAGGTGCTTGCTGGAGAGGAGGTGACGTTGCGTGTTGATGGCGAGCATGATGATGATGGCTGACGACACTCTCCCTCAACATTTATCATTTAGTTTATGTTTTAGGATGATTATTGTAATCAAGAGATTGTGAACTTCTTTAGTGTGTCTCACACTTCGTGAGACGGTTATTCATATTAGTTTGTAACAAACAGTTTTTCTACTTTTATGAATGATTTCTATTCATGTTCATATCTTGTTTGATTATGTGTGAATTATCCTTATTGTTTTAAACTAATTGATAATGCATGAACAGTTGTAAAATATTAAAATGCCTTGTTTAAAATATCCAACTTAAATGATATGTTCATTAATGAATGAAACCATTGTTGAAATCAAACTTATAATGATAATATGTGAAAGTCATTTGATTTATTATCACATATAAATCATGCCTAAGTTTGGCAAAATAACTTGAACACCCTGTATTACTTGAATACAGAGCGTTTAAAGAATTGTTAAAAGTAAATACATATTCGATGTACTGGGTTTTAACGAAAATGGTAATTATCATTACATGATTGTTTAAATGTGTAAATAAGTTTACTAAAGGAAACATGAATATGAAACTATTTGATTTGATCAAAGTGTTTCATCAATAAAGGGTATAAATATAAAAGAGAATCTAATTACTATGATTTGATCAATAGTAATGAAATTCAACTTTATAAGAATGGCATAAAAGAAATTGTGGAATGCAAAGCGTTTTGAAACGTCAAAATGCAAAGCATCACAATATGATACTCCCTCCATCCCAAGGCTTAAGGCATATAACTTTTTTGCAAAGTCAAGCCATGTAAAGTTTGACCAAACTTTTAGAAAAAACTATCAAAAACTATTATATTATATAGATACCATGTGAGAATACGTTTCATGATGTATGAAAGGGTATAGATTACATAGTGTAAATATTAATATTTTTCTCTAAAAACTTGGTCAAACTTTAGTTGGTTTGACTTTTGAAAAAAGTTATATGCCTTAAGCCTTGGGACGGAGGTAGTATTAGATATCAAAATGGGTGAATAGAAGGCACCAAATAAATTGGTGTAGTATAGATGTAGAGACAATTAGTTTTAAATAGTTAGCACTCAATTAGAATGTAGTGAACCATTTGAATTCGTGAAAGTTTTGGGGTTATTCGATATAACCAAAACAATAGCGAATAAGTCCTTGTAGCGTATTCATTGGAAACTTTGAATACAAAATCCATAGCTAAACCAAAAGAGAAGCAAAACTGGTATTGCTTGGATTTTGGTGCATTCTTGAGAAAGCTCACTTTTAGTGATATTTCTCAATTATGGAGCAAATGGAAGATAGTGTAAAACACGATGAGGATTCATAACCCTGCATCAGAGTGTTGAGAAGCGCAACGGACAACATTCCTGAACGATTCTCTTAACGGAAGGAAAGAATCAATGATATTGATCATTGTATTTTACCCAGTAGTGTTTTTCACTACATGAAGTAGGATTCAAAATGAAATCCATATCTTGTATGGAGACATTTGTGAATCATTTGTCATGATTCTTGGAATATGACATACCTACAAACTACTAAGGAAATAATGGTAAACTAGAACTATGAAAAATCCTAAAAGTAAAATTCACTTGAGATTAGAAAGCAATTCGTTGCTGAAACTCACAAGTAAGGGGTTACTTGAATTTTTCGAAATGACTGCAAGGCCATAGTGAAAAAAGGGTGTGAATGACAAAAGCACAATTTTTCAAATATTGGACAAATTTAAATGAATTTGATTCATATGTGCTAAATGCCTAGTGGATTTGAAACTAGTAGAAGTATTAGTATCTCATAATAAAACTCCAAATTTGATATTTGATCAAAGGATTTGAAGATGTTCAAAATAGTGAGTGGATATGCAATTTGCATAAAATTGAGTGGGAGCTATGAAAGCCTTCCTAAAACAATATGTGATTGACATATTTTTTGAGTGGGAGCTTATAGGAGTAATTCTTAAGTATGTTAAGAATAAAAGTGCAAATACTTATAAATAATGATTTATAAGATGTAGAAGTTGATAATAGGTGTAGTATTCCTTAAGGGATTCTGAAAGGGGTTTCAGAATAGAAGTTAATTAAGGAACTGATCCTTAATGACTCAAATTAGGAATAGTATTAAGTTTAACATCAATGGTTGAAAGAAAGAAAAGGATGATCATCATCCACTATGTTGGGACATAGGTTCTATCTTAGTAAGCCATGATGATAACTTAACATAATAAATGATCCAATAAGTAACGTTTAAAAGTGATCAAGTTTGAATCACGAAACGTTGAGCTAAGTTTGTCCGCAGTGTCTAATGGAGAACTGCAGACATGTTTTCTGAATCCATAAAGGATGACATATCTTAAAGCATAAAGGGTTATGTTTTAAGGGAATATGTTGGAGACTCCTGTAGATACCGATTAAAGTCAATTAGGAAGCGAGGTGAACAAAACATCGAAAGTTGCACAGAGTGCACTAGTGTTTCGATGAATACATTTATAATAATAGATAAGGGTACCATATAAAGTGTTGTATAATGTTATGGCGGGGCTAGTTCGCTTTTAACGTAGAATGATGTGTCCCATGGCACAGTGCCCATGAGAAAGCCCTCGAGGTTGATCTAAAGTCACTGTAGCCTCTTGGAATCAGGCCTCGTTCTGCTGCCATAGCGACGATGCATACACACAGATGCTATCATGTGATGATAAAGTATTAATGTCAATCAAGGTGACGTTAGTAAGTTGCGAAGTATTTGGGATTGCAAAGTACAGACCCAAGACTCAACCTCTTCCATGAGCAAGCATGTTCAGGGTACCGGATATATGGTGCCAAAGATTGAGAACAAATGCAGCTAGTGTATTTGTACTCTAGTGCAAGTGGGAGACTATTGGAAAAATGCCCTAAAGACAAATAGTAGTAAGGACTATTATCATATTTCATATAGTTTATGATTAAGTTTTATATCATGCTATAACTGTATTGAGTGGAAACATCAATACACGTGTGATATACAAACAACCAGGGGTTCCCAGTGAAACTCTAATCACTGATTCATTGGTCAACAGATGATGAACCAATACCCAACCTAAACATCGTGACCCGATCATGTCACGAAGTTCAAGTTACGATGATTAGATATGGATCCTCGTAGACTATTCCTTAGACCGTGAGGCTATATCAATCATTTTCTCCCGAGAGTGCTTAGATAGCATCAAATGCCATCTGGTAATACGGTGGTTCTAAAGGTGTGTTCAGGTATTCGGAGGAAACCGTAGAGGCAATATATGTCAAGAGCGGTATTTGTCCGTCCATGTGACGGGAAAATACTCAAGGGCCCACTCAGAGAAGTTATATCCAATACCTGCGCAGCGTGTGATTTGATCACGGGGATATCGCTTGTCGCAACGAGTCAAGTAGCGTTGTTCGGTAACGAGATTGAACATGACATGGTGATGTCATTGATCAGATCTCGGGCAATGCAAGTATCGAGTGACAAAGGGAATAAGACACGACTGTCCTGGTTCAAACGATGAAAGATCTTCGTGGAACGCACAAGGGTCACATGGCCATCCAGGTCCCTCTGTTGATCATTGGTGCGGGACTGTCCCGACCATGTCTGGAAATTTCCCGAACCATGGGGGATCACTCTTAAGGGCTTGATGATGCTTAGAGAGTGTTTATAGGATCGGTAGAATCGCCGAAGATTTATAGGGAGAAAACCGGAAGGGTTTTGGTAAGTCCAGAGGATGTTCGGAGTGGAGGTGGAAGGTGTTCCATGGCCACGGAGATTGAATAATGTGTGAATGAATGTTAAATGTTGATTTAATCATTTATTCGTAATTATTTAATAAAAAGAAAAACAATTTAAATGGTCAAAGGCTTAATGGCCCAATTTCTGGAGCAGAGGGCCCATTAGGGAAAGGAGAGAGGGATAAGGGGCAAGGGGGCTGGGCGGCTAGGCCTAGCCCCCCCCCCCCCCCCCCATGCGGGGGACACTAGGGTGGATGGCGGCCTCCCCTCCCCCTCCTCTCCCACCGTAGAGGGAGAGGATCCATTAGGGAAAGGAGAAAGGGAGAAGGGCAAGGGGCTGGCCGGCTGGGCCTAGCCCCCCGCGCAGGGCACACTAGGGTGTCCGGTGGCCTCCCCTCCCCCTCCTCTCCTTTAGTCCCACCCCGGGACTTTGAGGGAGGTAGTACCTCCCCTCCCCCTATATATAGTGGGGGTATTTGGCCAAATTATAGACACCAATAATCTATAAAGGTCTTCTCACTTTTGGGAGGACCTCCAGTTGATATTTTCTTGCTCCCCCTCTCTCTCGTGACCGTGGTCCCAAGTCTGGACTGCACGAGCGAGAGACATCTTCACCGCGGAGCGCCGTCGCGCTACAGGATTCGGATCCGGGAGCTCTACTTCTGCAACTGCTGCTGGATCAGGGAAGCGGGAGTCATCGTCAGGCACCGTACGTGTGTAACTCCCCGCGAGGTGTCGCACTTGAGGCACTCAAGTCGTTGGAGCCAGGGAGTGCAAGGACTTCATCATGACCTTGAGGTCGGCTTCGGCTCGTCTACATCAACCACGCTCTCCTGAGCGTTGACAACGCATTTCGGTCTTCAAGGGTAAGTTCACGAAAACCCCATCCTGTTTCTGGATTACTAATAGATAGGTCCTAGTAGCTTCAGGGGTTCAGGGGCGTAGAGTAAAATTTATTGTTTTCATACGCGGAACCCGTACATTGTTGTAGAGCATGAACCCCTCTTTCAGATGAGATAGTCCACAATCAAAACAACCCTCTACAACCCTGGCAAATTTGATCAAAAGATGGATGTCCGACCAAGATATGTTTTGTTCTGTCTCTATGTTCATCACAAAACTGCACGTGACATAGTCCACCACAACACAAACCAATTAAACCACGGAGTAGATCTTGTTGTCCTCTTTAATTAGAGTACTCATATGCCTAATTACGTTTAGCGAGCATGGAGCAATTCACCCTACAAGAATCAGACATAATCTAGATGAACGCGTTAGAGAGTGCTAGTTTTCGTTCGTCAGAGATCATCGTCTACAGCCGTGTTATCTAAAATCGCAACCCATTTGATAAATGAAGGTTACCCAGCCCGGTTGATCACCGGGTCAAAGCAAACTGGGTTGATGTCGTATATCACGAGATCAAGTCCCAGACGCTCCCCTTTTCACTTATTTTTCACTGACATGTGGGTCCCACTTATCAGCCACCCATCAGACCTGCGTCCGCACAGCAATTGCAGTCAGCATGTGGCCCACATGTTAGTGGTTTTGGGTAGTTGTGGTTCTGTATGAAATGCATATAGCCACTTTAAAAAATTCAATTTCAAAATCAAGCCGGATTTAAAATAAGTGAAAAACCAACCAAACTTTGACCAAGTTTTTAAACATGATCTGCAATAAATTTTGAAAAACTCAAAACATGAAGTGCGCTTGTTTTTGAATTATGAATATGAACCTACCCTCCAAATTCGACAAATAATATGTCTAAATCAATCAGCGCGACGAGCTTGTTCTGTTTATGCATTCCATGTTATTACTTGAAGTATGCATCATATAAATATTAAGAAAGCAGTAAGGTTTATGGGAGTAAACATGCCTAAATAATTAATTAAATTGCTTTATTATTATTCTCACACCTCACCCATGCCATGCTATGTTATACCATGCAATTGTGCATCATTCCATCATAGGATACCTTATTTGCTTTTTGCATATATTCATATAATTGTGCACTTTATTTATTATGGCCTTTGTGTGTTTGGCTTTTATTCCAGACAGACGCCGAGCAAGGGAACTATTAGGAGAACTAAGAGTATTACCCAGATCCCGGTTATCCTACTGCTGATCCGACAGGCAAGCAATTCCTCATGGTTGCATATATATAGCACCTATGCTTCTATCTTATTATTGCATCATTGAGTCATGATTGCATTAAATTGGAATCCTAAGTTCCACATAGCCTTTACTTTTAAACCCCACCGAAACGTGTACCTCCATCCTATGAGCCATTACTATAGGAGTTGTTTGAGCCATGCGAGTCGTAGAATTGCATGTGTAGGGTTTGTGTGAGTCTTTGGATAACAAGGTACCTAAACAACTTAAACTATGTAGTAATGGGGTAACTAAAGAAAGAGGCACCGGTGGGCAATAGCTGTTATTTGGTTCTTTCACGCTCACTTGTGTCTCGTAGGACCCCGACTACTTGATTCATGTACCTTGACTATCGCACTATCCGCATGTGGGACCTCCCATTAGCCTGAGCTTGATTCACACTTTATTTCTTGGGATCACAAACTAGTTTGGGGATTTATTACTATCATGTACTTATGCCATGCTTTACTGCTTTATTTACTATTGTGCTTGGAGCACCTGTACTATTTTGGAATGTGGAATATTTTCGCGGTATCGACAAGCCCAGTCACACTTTCAGGTTCCTAGTCGTTTACAGACATTGACACAAACGCTGGGTCTGTCTTGGAGCCGTCCAACTTTGTTGCGCGTAGCTTAGTGGGGTGATCCCTGAAATAATTTATGAATCCTATGAATGCTTTGTCGTGAGGCCTCGTTGTATTTTATTTGGTTTTTCCTGAGGTTGATCGTGTGTGTGTTCCTATTTGTGCACCCCTGTAGGGTAAATCTTTCTGAAAGCCGTGTCCGTGGTTATCGACAACTTGGAGCACAGTTTCTCGATCATAGATAAGTATAACTAAAGTACCGTGTTTAATTTGACTAAAGCATGACTAGTAAATAGTGCAACACTCATGAAATGGTTAATAAAATTGCCAATGGATGTTATGTTCTTCCGCCTTCTCGTTGGTAAGCAAAAAGGAGGGCGAACGATGTTTATTTATGTTACTTATATCACTATTGTTACTAGTTAACGAGAATCCGTCCATCTTTGGTTGGATGGATGTTGTAGCGTGTCTCTATAGAACTATTTAGATATTATCTTTCGCTGTAATTGCGTCACCCCCAGGTTGTTCCCTTTAGATGCATTAAGACTTGCTGAGTATCTCTAGGGTCTCACACGATAAATATTTGATTCATATGGACATGTTTACTCACAAGAAGGCTACTAGGTCGAGGAGACCAATGATGGTGGCAAGAACTGTCAGGTGTAGAGATTTCGGGGATGGATATCCGTGAGATCTATGGGTGGGATGTGCTTATTTCAGAGGCATCTTATGCCAATTTTCCTCTTGTTCATACTCGGATCTTGTTTTCAGCTTCCGCTGGATACTCTAATGTGTGATGTATGAGGATGTATCCTAAACTATTATCTTTATCTAGGATATTTGGATCTTGTCGTATGGCGTTGAATATTTATGTTTCTATTGTTTTAGATGGTATGTCTCTGATGTACTGTTGTATGTCGCTGATATACACCCTTGTGTATGTCCTGATCGCATACCTGTCGACTACGTTGCTCGCTCTTGTCATGAAGTTCTTGAAAGTGGGTAGGGTGGTTGGCCGGTACCGTTCCCTATTCCTCTTCTACAGGCCTACACGTGGGTGGCCTTGGGCCTCCGTGGTAGAATCCATTATCCACTTTTGGGTTCATCCTGGCTTGTTTCTTAGAGCATAGGGTCCGAGGTATTACAATTGGTATCAGAGCCATTCCGCCCTTCAATGTCTCAGTCAAGGTGGTCATTGTAAGTCTAGAAAATATTTTGGTAGCTATGTATACTAGGGAAAAACTAAACATGAGAGTAGGACTGCTTCCATTTTCCTCTTACCCACCCACCCACCCGTTTCTGGTAAGGAAGTGTAACATTTGTCTATCCTCTTCTACAAATTCAAACTAGGATTCACGTGTTCGGGGTATCTATAGTACCATAGGATGTGTGTTAATCCCTTGTCTATCGGTTGCATCCAACCTTGTTGTCGCAATCTGCCTTTCGTTATCAATTGTTGGTACATTCCATACCGATAGGCTTTCTGTAAACTGACGTGACCTATCTGACTCTTTGTTAACCGACGAAATCTTGTTAAGGGTGTTCTTCCTTTCTGAATGCTTTCACAGAATGTGGAGTTGCTAATCTCTATCCGTTAAGTTAATTTTCGCATCTATTGGTATTTTAATGCCAAAAATGCGGAAAAAATTATTTGATATATCTGTGTTTCCACACTTCTTTTCAGTCATGTCTGACACATGTTCCACCTTATTTTTGTCGGCATGTCCATGCTAAATCGATCTTTTTCTATCGGTGCTTCACTCTGCAGTTTTTACTTCATCTGCAAATTCTTTTGGGCTAAATACATAACCAATGTCGATTCGATGCTTGTTATTGTAATTTTGTTCTCGGTATACTATATGACACTTATCATGTGTGGAATATGGTCAATGCTATCAATCTAATCCCCCAAAATGATGGCGGTTATCTCTTGTGATTTTGAGTTATACCGTGATCATATTTATATCATATTCAAGTATCTTTCGCAATCCGGAGGTTTCTTAAGGCAATATGGTGGATTATTATCCGTTTATCATGCTTCACATATTTTTGAACTCCATATCTACAAGGTTCTCTTTGATACGAGAGAATCTCATTCTTTCATCTATGATAGCTTTGCTTAAATGTATGAGTTATCATTGGTGCTTATCAAAATCTTTACTCTTTTCAACCGGTGATTTGATCAACAAGGTGAACAAGTCAGTATCTATTTTTCTTATGAAGGGCCAGATAATCTATTCTTCCAATGCATCCCTTTCAACACGAATCCTTGCTCTCAATGTTGATCTTTCGAAGAGTGTTGGGCTCAAAAAGTGTTTTCAGCATCTATTCGTTTCTTTTGCCTCATGAACTTGGTATTCTTATAATATCTTGTTAAATTCATGGTGGTATATCTTGACGATATTCTCTCCTATTCTATATCAATGGAAGAACATGAACATCTCTTTATCATACTCTCAATCTTCGAGAACACCGCCTATGTGCAAGTTCTCAAATTATGAATTCCGACTTTTCAAAGTCGCCTATCTCAGCCACAGCCTTCTGCTAAAGGCATTGCTACAATTCTGGAATCATCAAGTCAATTGTTAATTCCATGTACCAAACTTCAACCAACTATGGAACCTTATCCTCAGTTTGACTGCTTTGTTGAAGACTTCCTCAAGACGACTAAATCTCGCTCAATTTCTTTTGGTGTTCTGCTCATCATGAAACCTTTTGAAACCCTCTTGCTTTATCTTCTATCCTCAATCTATTTGATGAAACAAAGATTTTCCAGATCTTTTACAGTTCTTCTATTCAAGTTTTGGGGTGCTACCCTTAATCTAACTGTTGAACCTTCTATCTATTTCTGTGATCTTCATTCTTATCTTTCCGATGACTTGCGACTTCTGACACGAAATCTTTATCTACTTGGATCTGACGAAGTGTTTGTATCACATCTTTATTTTCCTATGGAGTTTCATGATTTTTTTTCTTGTCAACATCTTTAGGCTATTTTGGGGAGTTGGGTTGCATAGTTTTCCTTCATGTGCGAAGTAATGCTTTGAGTGTGAGATGGAGTCATGGCCATACCACTACTCTTATAATTCGCTCTTGTACATTGGATTAGTGAATCATTGCGATTTTTTTACTCATTCCATGGAAGATAGAAGTGGCCTCTATCTCTTGATACTTTCACTTTTGCCTTTTTTTTCGGAGTGTTATCTCAAAGAACGTAATCAATAATCTCTTGGGGTGGTCTCGTCTATTTCAAGATGATGCAAAATCTTCAATGATCTGGTGGAAGCAAATGCAAAATCTTCTATGTCCTCTTCATTATGCGGTGCTCGACATCTTCTAATAATATGGATGGAAGATATATCAGTTACTCCAAGTTATCAATTCCTCTTTGTTGGTAACGCAAGTTACGGTCGATGCCATCAATCGCAAAATCTATTGCAATAACCTCAGGGTTAAGGTAAGCAACAAGCATCTCTACAATAAACTCCAGATATTCAACATTCAACTTCTTCTCAGGAACCCACCATAAACTAGCATCACCTCCTTCTCTTGAAAATATATCCACACACCTCAACTGTGTGATCCTTTGGTTTTACCGGTGTAAGAAGAATCAAATCAGAGAATTCCTCAATTCAAATATTTTTTGTTTATATAAAAAACTCAGTTGTTTGAAGGTAATATTGTTTTCCAAACTTCATTTCTTAAATCTAAAGGAAGAAACAATGCTATTTTCATAGTGGTTGGTAACTTCTCCAAAGTAGATCTTTTCTTCATGCGAAACAAACAATCATATTCACGTGCATTTGTTGATCTTGAATCCTAATGACGTGTCTTTCTTTTCTCTCCATGATACATCGTATTTTTAAATTCTTTCAAGAAGTGGTTCTATTATTTTATCGTGTTTCTCGAGAGCACCGACGCTATGTTCATCCTATCTTTCTCGTTCGACGACAATCCTCCAAGTTCTTCAAGTCCTTTGTTTCAAGAAGAAAAATGCAAGACTCGCAACAAGTCTATGAAGTTTTGCAAGGTGTAGTGGTCGCACCATTCGATTGCTAAATCAAGTTGGGAACATGAGGATCACCTTCGTTCCGAGAACCTGCCTTTCTTTGTGTTTTCTGGTTTTTCCTAGGAATCTCGGGGCGAGATTCTTGTTTAGTGGGGAGAGTTGTAGCATCCCATTTGTCTAACAATTGTACTACTTGCCTATTATATATATTGGAACTTCCTACATGTCATTAATTGCATCATCATTATATCATGCTCATCTCACCATGCCACCTTGCATTTGAGCATCGTATAAAACCCTTTTATTTGGTTCTTACCCCACATGCATTTATATTTTATTACTTTTATTTGTCTCTTGATATATTGTAGTTGGCTCTTGATATATTGCTTGATGCCCAAGTTGAGTTGTGGGCATATGTTTTCCAACTCCACCACCTTTCTTTGTCACCACCTTATAATTCCACCATCCAACTATATATGAGCAATTGCATTTCTATTTGTATTTGAATCTAGATCATATGTGTTGGGATGGATCCACTTCTATGTCTACATGCTCCCATATGTGATATATGTTTTTTTACAAGATTAAATATGGGGAGCCCCATGGACACCTTTGCATGCTATGTGAGTAGAATACATTTTTTATCTTCCACATGGCTTATGGTTGAAAAAATGGTCATGTATGAATATATTTTGGCTACATGTTGATCTAGTGGAAACACACACTAAGTTGGCCATTTATCTTCATTCATGTTTATATACCATGTATGTCATATGGGAAACAAGCCACCTCCTTTTTGTTATGGCCTTGATTCAAATTTGAATGCATCTCTAAATAAATGAACATGGTGTATGAAGTTGTTTTCACAACTAGTATGGTCATTTTTAACATGTGCATGGGCCATGCAAAGCTTGTCCATTTTCCTTCTAATGTGGTTTTATTTTTAATTTGGGAGAAGCTTGTGGATTTGGATTCTCACAAGTGGAACCAAATACCTTCAAACCAAATATCCCACCTTCTTGTCCATCTTCCATCTTGATATTTGCATTCTTCATCTTAAGCCACGCTCACTTAACCATCCATGTACCTATTTGGTTTTCACAAAATAGGCCCACATGCTTGCCTATGTGTGTGATTGCATGGCACATGCAATATGGGCACCATCTACTCCTCTCTTTCTTCTATTTGATTTTGTTGTTTTTTTTGTTTTTCAAAAAGAGTTGGTTATCAAATTTGGACAAATAAAATCAATCTAACTAACCTATCATACCACCTACACTCCACCTAAACCCTACCCTCCCAAGCCATGGCCACCACCCAACCTTACCTTGCCATGTGCTTGTGACTTCTCTCTCTCACCCATCTATCCTTCCTCTTGCTTCCCTTTTTTCTTTCAAGGCAAGATGGTCTAACCCTCTCCACCCACGAGCTCAGCATCACCAGCACCACGTTCCTTCCCCGGTCCCCCTCTTCCCTCTTCTAGCTTAAACACACACACACACAGAGAGAAACGATCCTAGCTACCCTACCCTCTATTACTTTTCCTCTAGGTCAAGAAAGAAAAGAAGAGAGAGCCACCCCCTATGCCTTCCTTATCCACCCAGCTCACCCAGATCGAGATCTGAGATCCCTAGGAAGCCCTCTCCATCTCCTTCATCCTCAAGCAAAACCATGGCCATGCCAAGCCTCCATACCCTAGACTAGCCTCTGCCGCTTTCTAAACTCGGCAATCTGGTGCACCTCAAGGAGGTCTAGAAGTTTATGGAGTTGTGTTTGCTTCCTCTACATCACCCAATACCCCTTCACCACACCGGAGCTCGTCGGAGTAGCCCCACCGCCGCTGTGAACCGAGAAACCGAAGCTGCTGCAACCCGCTTCCTCGTTGATCTGCGCATCCCCGAGCCTACTAGCTACACATGATGGTTGCTGGTGAGCATACCACACTCCTAGACATCATCTCCCTTTCCCTCTCGCCTTGCATTGCCGCCGACCTTGTTGCGGTGCGTGCTCGCCATCATGGACGTGCCAGCCATCTTGTTTTCTGCCTTTGTTCATCGCATGCTACCTCCCTCTATGGTGCTTGCTTTCGATTCACGCAAGAGGCATTGTTGTAGATCATGAACCCCTCTTTCATACGAGATAGTCCACAATCAAAACAACCCTCTACAACCCTGGCAAATTTGATCAAAAGATGGATGTCCGACCAAGATCTGTTTTGTTTTGTCTCTATGTTCATCACAAAACTGCACGCGACACAATCCACCACAGCACAAACCAATAAAACCACGGAGTAGATCTTGTTGTCCTCTTTAACTAGAGTACTCATATGCCTAATGCCGTTTAGCAAGCGTGGAGAAATCCACCCTACAAGAATCAGACATAATATAGACGAACGCGTTAGAGAGTGCTAGCTTTCGTTTGTCGGAGGTCAGCGTCTACAGCCGTGTTATCTAAAATTGTAACCCATTTGATAAATGAATTTTACCCAGCCCAGTTGATCACCGGGTCAAAGCAAACTGGGCTGATGTCGTATATCACGGGATCAAGTCCCAGACGCTCCCCTTTTTCACTTGTTTTTCACTAACATGTGGGTCCCACTTGTCAGCCACCCATCAGACATGCGTCCGCACAGCAAGCGCAATCGGCATGTGACCCACATGTCAGTGGTTGTGAGTAGTTGTGGTTCTGTGTGAAATGCCCGTAACCACTTTAAAAAATTCAAATTCAAATTCAAACCGGATTTAAAATAAGTGAAAATCAACCAAACTTTGACCAAGTTTTAAACATGATCTGCAATAAATTTCGAAAAACACAAAACATGAAGTGTGCTTGTTTTTGAGTTATAAATGAACCTTCCCTCTGTTTATTTTTTCAAATATTTCAAAATAATAAATGATTTCCTAATATTATTAGATGCTTTAAATATGATAAATCATATTTTTATTGCTAAATCCAAATATAGCAAATAATATATATTTTCCAATCAGAATAATGCCAGAAATATGAATATGCTATTTAAAATATTTTTTGGGCAATTAAAAAATCCAAATTAATAAATTCCATTAATATGCATTATCTTCATAAATTCACAACTTTAACTATGTAATTCCAAATTCAACAAATAATATGTATAAATGATCAGCGTAACGAGCCCGTTCTATTTATGCATTCCATGTTATTACCTGAAGAATGCAACATATAAATATTAAGAAAACAGTAAGGTATATGGGAGTAAAACATGTCTAAATAATTTATTAAAGTACTTTATTATTGTTCTCACACCTCACCTATGCCATGCTATGTTATACCATGCAATTGTGCATCATTCCATCATAGCATACCTTGTTTTTTTATTTCATATATTCATATGATTGCGCACTTTATTTATTATGTCCTTTGTATGTTTGTCTTTTATTCCGAACAAACGCCGAGCAAGGGAACTATTAGGAGAACCACGGGTATTACCTAGATTCCGGTTAGCCTACTGCTGATCCGACATGCAAGCACTTCCCCATGCTTGCAAACATATAGCACCTATACTTATATCTTATTCTTGCATCATTGAGTCACGATTGCATTATATTGGAATCTCAAGTACTACATAGCTTTTACTTCTAAGCCCCACCGAAACTTGTACCGCCATCCTATGAGTCATTTGAGCCATGCAAGTCGTAGAATTGCATGTGTAGGGTTTGAGCGAGTGTTTGGATAACAAGGTATCTAAACAACTTAAATTGTGTAGTAATGGGATAATTAAAGAAAGAAGTACTCCTGGGCAATAGCTGTTATTTGGTTGTTCCACGCTCAAGAAAGAAGTAATGGGATTTATTACTATCATGAACTTATGTTATGCTTTACTGCTTTATTTACTATTGCGCGTGGAGCGCATGTACTATTTTGGAACATGGAATGTTTTCGCGGTATCGACAAGCCCAGTCACACTTTCGGGTTCCTAGTCGTTTACAGCCATTAAGACAAACCTTGGGTCTGCCTCGGAGTCGTCCAACTTTGTTGCGGGTAGCTTATGAGTGCATATTTGCATCATGTTTTAAATTATTATTTTACATTATAGATGTAGGATCTTGGTATTTTATGGCGCTCGCGAGCACATTTTATGTCTGTTTTCACTAGGATCAGGACAGATGATGGATCCAAAGGATACAATTCTTGGAGCAGTTGCACTATGGAGAAAAGGAGTCAAAAACAACGTAAATCGCTTATTTGGGAAATATTAATAATACTAGAAGAAAACCAGAAGGGAACAAAGGAGGCGGAGAGTTTAATGACCAACTATACGGGTGGAGCAATTTTTCTGGCTGTAAAGCTAGCGCCGCCTCCGTGTCATCAAATAGTTTCACCCCGTGCAAATGGTTCAGGGATACGACATACAGAACACCCAAAAAGCATAGAAACCTCACCTTCGGAAGGCATCTGGAGGGGGAACTCATCCATAAGGGATCCATCTTAGCCCTACGCAGATCTGGGAGGCTGAGGCATCGATCTTCATCATCCACCGCTGCATCACCACCATCTCCATCCATCCCATCTACACCTTGTCTAGATCTTGTTGTAATTCCTATACTCGTTGTGGATTTATACAAGTACTATTTATTTATGATTGTTTCCATTACCATTGCTATGATGTTGATTGCCTCTATGTCTAAGTAGATCTCTAGTTCTTGGGGAGATGGAGAAACCCTAGCATATGATTGAGATGAGATAGAGATTATTATATTATACATCATTATGTGTACGTGTTAATTGTCTTCATCTTGATGTTGGGAGTTGTGCACCTCCTTAATATTTGCCTCCTATGGGGACTCGATGAAGGGGATTACTTGTTGGTAGACGGAGGGATGATAGCACTTATTGTGACTATAAAGTCGTTGTCATTCTTTACGTACTAACTTGGGGAATCAAGGAGAACTCACAAAGCCATGTCCATGCCACGGGAGAAATCCCTTAATAGCGCAGTAACGCGATGGTTCTCGGTTATTATCTGTTGTGGTTATGAGGATGATGCGTGTAGCGGTTGATGGCTATTCATCCATATATGGAGCTCCTCCCACATACATACACATTATGAGAATATTTGTTATAATACTCTCGATTACTTAGTCTAAATTGCTAGCGGTGGATCCACTTATCCTTGAGAACACCTTTTCCCTATTATAGTTCCAAAGTTCTATTACACACGTGATTCTTACTTTCTACATTAAGTTTTGATTTACTTTCAATCACCTTATTCAACCAAAACCCAAAAACAACTCTACTTTTCTTGCATCTTAAAGTTATTCCTTAAGTACTCTGTTTATTTATAGTTAAAAGTAGTTTAGTCTTTTGCCTACTGCTCCATGTGGGATCGATATCTTTATTTCAAAACTAGTTATAAATGAACTGTGCACTTGCAGTCATCAAGCTATTTTCTGGTGCCATTGCCGGGGAGCTTAGCGCTATAAGTCACTTACTTTTAGTTATTTACTTTCATTGTACTAATTTTCACTTGAGTTGCAGTACCACAATAATGGACAATACTCAGCATTTAAACCAGCTTGAGGCAGTAAGGAAAATGGGTTCGCACATGGACACTTTTATAACTGTCAACAAAAGCATAAATCCGGATGGAGTCGAGATCCATCCTATATTATTTGAGTTATTACATTCTAAGAAATTTGCAGGAAACAATGAAGAAAGTCCATATGGACACTTATAATTCTTTGAAGATATTCTTAGTTCCTTTACTTTCGACGACTGTAATCTTGATATGGTTAAAACCCAGTTATTTAGACAAACTCTCTCTAATAATGTTTGCGATTGGTACAGATCTTTTTGTGCAGAAGCACCAAGTACTTGGGAGGAATTGACAACAAAGGTCCTATCAAAATATTATTCTGAAAGAAAAGCTCATAGGATGAGAGGTATTATTATTAGTTTCAAAAATAATTCTAGTGAGGGCTTATATGAAGGATATCTAAGGTATAAAAGCTACTTAGATAATTACCCTCATCATTGTTTACCTGATTGGTTAATCACCCATACCTTTTATGGAGGGCTAAGTGTTGAAAATAGAACGAATCTAGATACTGCTTCTAATGGCAGTTTTCTATCTTATACCTATGATGAGGCTTGGAATCTAATAATAAAAATGAAAGAAGCAACTGAAAATTTTAAAGATAAGGAAAATACTACAAATAGTTTTTTCTGAATATGCTTGCATTAAGGATTTCCTTGCAGATGAGAGGATAGATACAATGATTAAAACCCTCGGTATTGATTTTTACTCAGTAAAGAAAATTATTGAGAATTATGCAGGGCATTTGCAGGTACCTACAGAATGGGAACCTCGTAAACCCCTTGAAGAAAAGAAGCGTGCAAGAGAACTAATGGAAGAGTTCTCCTCGATACCTATATAGGGGATCTTTAAAAAAAGACAAAGAGAGGAAGAACAAACGAAAAAGAGACCCAAGAAACCAGAAAGGAATTCCGAAGCTACAAATATAAATAATGTAATAATGAAGGATCTTATGGAAGCACGAATAGTGGAAGATGAAGTGGTTATGTTAGACCTTGAAACCTCAGAATTCATCAAAGGTAAGGTTCGAGGTAATGAAACTTCTAAACCTATGACCCCTATATATTGTGGAGAAACTTTCTTATATGGAATTTGTGAACCAATATCCAGTATAAATATTATGCCTTCATCACTTTATGAGGAACTCCGCTACAATTTAAATAATCCAGATGTGGAACCGGTTGACACTATTATCAAATTGTCTAATAGAACCAATATAAAACCGGAAGGAGTAATCAGAAATATCTATGTATTTATCGGCTCACTCATGTACCCCATTGATTTTCATATAGTTGATATGCCTCGAGATTCTTTTTGTCCTATTATTTTGGGCTGGCCTTTTGTTTCCATCACCAAAGCTCGAGTAGATAATCAGAAGGAAACTATTTCACTGAAGTTTGGAGAAGAGGAAATGACATTCCACTTCACCAAACTAAAAAAGATGCCATATGAAGTGGAGGATATCAAGGAAGAAAAGACGATTGTTGAATTAGCAGCAATCCATTTTAGTACTCCATAGGATGAATTAGAAAGAAGCTTGATTAATTGGGAAGAAGAACCAGATGATGAGAAGAAAGAAGACATGGATGATTACCTTCATTCAATTCCGGAAGCACAAAATCCGCATGATTATGAAGAATTCGTAAGAACGGGAGATGAAGAACCTCCACCAATAGAATTGAAAAAACTTCCAGACAATATGAGGTATGAGTTTTTAGATAATGAAAATAAATGTCCTGTTATTATTAGCAAGAATCTATCAGAAAATGAAATAAATAAACTCATTTCAGTTTTGGTTAAGCATTGTGAAGCCTTTGGATATACATTAAGTGATATTAAAGGAATAGATCCATCTATTGTAACGCATAAGATTACAATGCTTGATGATGTTGAACCCGTAGTAGAAACGCAAAGAAGGCTTAATCCTAAGATGAAGGAAGTTGTAAGAAAATAAGTTATACGCTTACTTGATGCTGGCATAATATATCATATTTCTGACAGTAAATGGGTTAGCCCAGCTCATTGCATACCAAGACAAGGTGGTCTTGATGCTGCTATGAATGAGGATGGTGAGCTAGTTCCTGTTAGACCAATTGTAGGATACCGTATGTGCATTGATTTTAGGAAGCTAAACCATGAGACACAGAAAAATCATAAGCCTATACCATTCATGGATAAAATTTTAGAAAGACTTAGTAATAATTCCCACTTTTGTTTTCTAGACGGTTATTCTGGATACTCTCAAATTGCCATACAATCGGAAGATCAAGAGAAAAAAACCTTCACTTGTCCTTATGGCACGTATGCTTATAGATTAATTCAATTTGGCTCATGTAATGCAGCAACAACTTTTCAGGAATGTGTTCTAAAGATTTTTGATGATTTTGTTGAGAATACTATGGAAGTTCTAACAAATGATTTTGTTGTTTGTGGAATAACTTTTTATAATTGCCTCTACAATCTAACCAAAGTCTTGCAGAGATGCAGGCAATCAAACTTGGTTTTGAATTGGGAACAATGTTGTTTCATGGAGAGAGAGAGAAGGTAAAGTTTTCGGGCACAAAGTTTCTAAGAAGGGAATAGAAATAGATAAAACTAATATAAATGCTATAGAAAATCTCCCCATACCTTAGGACATTAAAAACTTAAAAAAAATCTGGGACATGCAGGTTTTTATAAGCGGTTTATAAAAGATTTTGCCAAGATAGCTATGCCTCTCACCAATATTCTTGATAAATAAATTCCATTCTATTTAGATCATGACTGCATTGCAGCTTTTGAGAACCTTAAGGATAAACTAGTTTCAGCACCTATCATGCAATCTCCAAAGTGGGATGAACCTTTTGAAATTATGTGTGATGCTAGTGATTATGCCTTAGGGGCTGTTTTGGGTCAGCGAGATGGAAAGAATTTGGATGTAATTTGTTACGCTAGTAGACCTCTTAATAAGATTTAGAAACATTACACTACTATAGAAAAAGAATTTCTAGCCATAATTTTTCCTTGCGACAAATTTAGATCTTACATAATAAATTCTAAGGTAATAATTCATACAGATCACCAAGCTTTGCGTCACCTCCTTGTAAAAAAGGATGCTAAGCCCAGGTTGATTAGGTGGGTTTTATTACTACAAGAATACGATTTGCAAATAGTAGATAGGAGGGATAAGGATAATCCTGTAGCAGATTATCTCTCTAGAATGGAGGGGATAATTAATGACCTTGTACCTATTAATGAATCATTTCTGGGAGAATATTTAGCAAAAGTAGAAATTGCTGATCCATGGTATGCAGATTATGCTAACTATCAATTTATACCTCCCGGTATGTCAAGAAATCAAAGAATGAAATTATTTAATGATCTTAAATATTATTTTTGGGATGATCCGTATCTATATCGTCATGGACTTGACGGAATGATTCGGAAGTGTGTGCCTAATCACGAAATGAATGCGATATTGAAGTCTTGTCATGATAGTCCATATGGAGGGCATCATGCAGGTAAAATAATGGTTGCAAAGGTACTTCAATCCGGATTCTACTGGCCTACCTTGCTCAAGGATGCACACAGGTATGTGGAATACTGCGATGCTTGCCAAAGAAGAGGTAATATAGGTAGGAGACAGGAAATGGCAATGAATTATAGTCTCATAATTGAACCCTTTGATGTATGGGGAATGGATTACATGGGACCATTTATAGATTCAAATGGTTATACGCATATTATTATTGTTTTTTACTATGTTACTAAGTGGGTTGAAGCTATCCCAACAAATCATGCAGATGCAGCTACCTCAGTGAAGATGATCAAGGATGTCATATTCCCAAGGTTTGGAGTGCCTAGATTTTTAATTACCGACAGTGGTTCTCATTTTATGAAAGGGCCTTTAAGGAAAATCCTCAACAAGTATGGAGTAACTCACCGTGTTGCTTCACCATATCATCCCCAAAAAAGTGGTCAAGTGGAACTCTCTAATAAAGAACTGAAGACCATACTCGAGAAGATGATGGACAAATCGAGAAAAGATTGGGCATACAAGTTAAATGACACTTTATGGGCATACCGTACTGCGTTCAAAAATCCAATTGGTATGACACCTTGTAAAATGGTGTACGGTAAGGCATGCCATTTACCTTTTGAACTAGAACACCAAGCTTTTTGGGCAATCAAGAAACTAAATTATGATCTCAAAGCAGCAGGGGAAAAGCGTTTATTAGATATGCATGCTTTAGATGAGTTTAGAAGTGAAGCCTATGAGAATGCTAGGTTGTTTAAGGAAAAAGTTAAAAGATGGCATGATAGAAAAATAGAGAATAAAACTTTTAAAAGTGGAGACAAAGTGTTACTCTATAATTCTCGTCGTAATTTGTTTCTAGGAAAACTCAGATCAGAATGGGAAGGTCCATATGTAGTTGAAGAAGCCTATCCGTCAGGAGTAGTGAAGCTCCAAGGAAAAACTCCCTCTCTTGCATGGGTGGTAAATGGACAATGGTTGAAGCATTATCGGGTGAAATAAGATATAAGTGCAATCACCATAGAATTGAGCACCCTCGAAGAAGTGATAAAGCGGAGATATACGAAGAACAGCAATTACAAGAAGAATGGACTCAGGACGGAATGAGAGGTACTACGGTCAAGCTATTGACCATAAAAGAGCGCTTCATGGGAGGTAGACCATGTGAAATAAAGGTTTGAGTAAGTTTTTAAATTTTCACCTAAAGTCTAGTTTTAGTATTGTTCTAAAAGAGATAAAAATCATGCTCTAGCAAAGAAGAAGGAAGATTGATGATGCCAAAATTGGTCAAAAATTTAAGCTAATATTTCTCTGACAAAACTCGATATTTCATTAAGTTTCAGAATAATAAAGAATTATTGGAGAGACAAGAAATTTTTGGTGGACACAGAAGGTTTAACGACCAACTATAGGGTGAGAATAAAAATTTCGGCCGTATAGTTCCGGTCGTATAGTTGTTGCGACATCAACACTTCCATCCACGAAAGATACTAAGAGTTTAATGACCAACTATACAGGCGGAACGAAAAATTCCGCCTATATAGTTGCGCTCGTATAGTTTTCAATGCCTTTAACAAAATAATTCTGGGGTACTGAGAGTTTAATGACCAACTATACGGCCGGAATTAAAAATTTCGCCTGTATAGTCGCGGTCGTATAGTTGTCGACCCCTCCCCAAAAAAATTATCTAAGATACAGAGAGTTTAATGACCAACTATACGGCCGGAATTAAAAAAATCCACCCATATAGGTCCGGCCGTATAGTTGAGTTCCACCGTAGATCCAATCTATAGTCCGTTCATATCTATACGGCGGGAACTATATGGGCTGCGCCCGTATAGTTGCTCGTTACGTAAGGCGGCTAGGGTTTTTGACCCCTCCTTTTAAAGCTGATCGCATCTAACCTTTTTCATTAAGTTTTCGTAGACCTACAGCCTCTAGCCTCGAAAGATCTTTGTCATCCTTATACAGGTCCCTTTAACAACATCCGTACAGCGAAGCCATGCAGCCCTTCCACGTCAACAAGATCTGGAAGAAGAAAGAAGAGAAGCTCGTGAAGTGGATCGAATAAGCATAACCAAAGGGATCATCGTCATCATCTGGCTCGGAGATCAAGCCTCTCCCAAATTGGGAGAACATGTTCTCGCAAAGGATGGAGATGATGAGACAAGCTGAGCGGGGAAGGAACAAGGATGAGTACCTCCCTAATCCTTATCGTTACAACATAGGATCCTATTATAAACCTCCTCTTGGTCCATCACCTCTTAAACCTAAGAAGGTGCGGCAAGATGAGATTCATGATAAGATTTATGAACTGGAAAAGGCTTATAAGGCATGTGTTGAAATAATTAGAGAAGTGATTGACTCCTACTAGATGATGAGCAAAGACCTTGAGAAAACGGTCGATGACATCGATGGTAAAGTGGGTTTCTTAATTAAAACTATCTTTGAGTTGACAGATGAGAAGAAATTCCTCAAGAGAAAAATGTTGAAGCTCCAATATGATATGACCGAGCTCAGTATTTCGCTTTGCAAGCATGGTTAAAGAGGGCAACGTGAAAGAGGAAGGCGACGCTCTTTCTACCCAGGAGGAAGAATAGGTACCATCAAGGAGTTAATTAATCCCACCTGGCTTGATTCCAAGCTTGGGGAGATCTTTAAAAACCTTGTAATCTTTCTTACAAGTATTATACTATCATTTTCGCATTAGTTCAAACTACAAATAAAGTTCGCATCATTAGGATTCCCTTCAGGAATAGTCGATCCCTTCTATGAAATTCCGAGTATATTATGTATGGAGCAATTTTGAGTTCGTGTTTCTTTTTATTGATATACAAATGGCTTGAGTATGATTTTACTTGCACTTGATGATAGCAATAGGAGTCTTCTACACCATTGGTATTAATAGAACACTTAAGAGATAATTTAATCAGTATGTTGTAAGTTAACGGTTTGACTTACAAAGAAAAATTATCTACACAGTTAAGTTGAAGAAGAAACCTTGAACAAAGGAAAATAAAAGTGCTATCAAAATAGAGTGGGAACAAGTCGGGGTAGAATCTTCAAGTCATAAGAATGCTTCATATACAATTGGAATTTGGTAATTGAGATCGTTAAACTTTGAATTCCTACATGAAGTGGAATGTATGGCTAGCTCCTTTGCACAACACTTAAACAAAAGTGTGAGCACATATATATACAAAAAAAGAATAAAAAGAATAAAAAGAGCGAGTGTGCAAAGAGCAAGTAGGCATATACCACCGAGTTGTAGTATGACAAAGAGATACTTTTGAGATTCTGAATCTCGAGTGAATACGTTGATCCTAAAATACTTGGGACTACCTCGTTAACTCATTCGGTTGAACCGGATTCTTTTACATTATGTTGAGATTCATCTTTTATAAACTATTGATCACTCAGGTGTGGAAGCCTTCTAAATACTATTCCAATAGTTCGAGTAAGGTACTATTCATGAACTTATTCCTATATATCGTACATGATAAACACGTGATGCAATTGCCTCATTTCTTTTACCGACCCAGCTTCATGAATATGAGGATCACATCCATTAAGCTAGAACTTCCTCGGGGCGAGCAAGAGTCTAAGCTTGGGGAAGTTGATGAGTGCATATTTGCATCATGTTTTACATTATTATTTTACATTGTAGATGTAGGATCTTAGTATTTTACGGCGCTCGCGTGCATATTTTATGTTTGTTTTCACCAGGATCAGGATAGATGATGGATCCAATGGATACAATTCTCGGAGCAGTTGCACTGTGGAGAAAAGGAGTCAAAAACAATGTAAATCGCTTATTTGGGAAGTATTAATAATACCAGAAGAAAACAAGAAGCGAACAAAGGACGTAGAGAGTTCAATGACCAACTATACGGGCGGAGCAATTTTTTCAGTCGTATAGCTAGCGCCGCCTCCGCCTTGTCAAATAGTTTCACCCCGTGCAATTGGTTCAGGGAGACGACATACAGAACACCCAGAAATCACATAAACCTCACCTCTAGAAGGCATCTGGAGGGGGAACTCATCCACAAGGAATCCATCTTCGCCCTGCGCAGATCCGGGAGGCTAAGGCATCGATCTTCATCATCCACCACTGCATCACCACCATCTCCATCCATCCCATCTACACCTTGTCTAGATCTTGTTGTAATTCCTATATTCATTGTGGATTTATACAACTACTATTCGTTTATGATTGTTTCAATTACCATTGCTATGATGTTGATTGCCTCCATGTCTGAGTAGATCTCTAGTTCTTGGGGAGATGGAGAAACCCTATCATATGGCTGAGATGAGATAGAGATTATTATATTATACATCATTATGTGTACGTGTTAATTGTCTTCATCTTGATGTTGGGACTTGTGCACCTCCTTAATATTTGCCTCCTATGGGGACTCGATGAAGGGGATTACTTGTTGGTAGACAGAGGGATGATAGCACTTACTGTGACTATAAAGTCGTTGTCATTCTTTACGTACTAACTTGGGGAATCAAGGAGAACTCACAAAGCCATGTCCATGCCACGGGAGAAATCCCTTAATAGCACAGTAACGTGATGGTTTTCGGTTATTGTTTGTTGTGGTTATGAGGATGATGCGTGCAGTGGTTGCTGGCTATTCATCCATATATGGAGTTCCACCTACATACATACACATTATGAGAATATTAGTTATAATACTCTCGATTACTTAGTCTAAATTTCTAGCGGTGGATCCACTTATCCCTAAGAACACCTTTTCCCTATTATAGTTCCAAAGTTCTATTACACACGCGATTCTTACTTTCTACATTAAGTTTTGCTTTACTTTAAATCACCTTGTTCAACCAAAACCCAAAAACAACTCTACTTTTCTTGCATCTTAAAGTTATTCCTTAAGTACTCTGTTTAGTTATAGTTAAAATCATTTTAGTCTTTTTCCTACTGCTCCCTATGGGATCGATATCTTTATTTCGAAACTAGCTACAAACGATCTATTCACTTGCAGTCATCATTAGCTTAGTGGGATGGCTCCCTGAAATAATTTATGAATCATGCGAATGCTTTATCGTGAGGCCTCGTTGCATTTTATTTGGTTTTTCTTGAGGTTTATCGTGCGTGTGTTGCTATTTGTGCATCCATGTAGGGTAAATCTTTCTAAAAGTTGTGTATGCGGTTATGGACGACTTGGAGCATAGTTTCTCGGTCATAGATAACTATAACTAAAGTACCGTGTTTATTTTGACTAAAGCATGACTAGTAAATAGTGCAACACTCATCGAATGGTTAATAAAATTGCCAACGAATAGGATGTTCTTCCGCCTTCTTGTCAGTAAGCAAGAAGGAGGGCGAGCGATGTTTACTTATGTTACTTATATCACTGTTGTTACTAATTAATGAGTGTCCATCCATCTTTGGTTGGGCGGATGTTGTAGCATGTCTTTATAGAACTGTTTAGATATTATTTTTTGCTACAATTGCGTCACCCCCAGGTTGTTCCCTTTAGATGCACTAAGACTTGCTGAGTACCCCTAGGGTCTCAGATGATAAATATTTGATTCAGATGGACAAGTTTACTCACAAGAAGGTTACTGGGTTAAGGATACTGATGATTGTGGCAACGACTATCAGGTGTAGAGATTCCGGGGATGGAGATCCATGAGATCTGTGGGTGGGATGTGCTTATCTCAGAGGCATCTTATGCCAATTTGCTTCTTGTCCATACTCGGATCTTGTTTTCCACTTCCGCTTGATACTCTGATGTGTGATGTATGAGGATGTATCCTAAACTATTATCTCTATCTAGGATATTTGTATCTTTCCGTATGGCATTGAATATTTTTGTTTCTATTGTTTTAGATGGTCTATCTTTGATGTACATCGTATGACGTTGGCATAAACCCTTGTGTTTGTCTTGATCACATACCTGTCGAATACGTCACTCTCTCTTGTCATGAAGTTCTTGAAAGTGGATAGGGTGGCTGGCTGGTACCGTGCCCTGATCTGCTCTACGGACCTACACGTGGCTAGCCTTGGGCCTCCGCGGTAGAATCCCTTATCCACTTTTGGGTTTATCCTGGCTTGTTGCTTAGAGCGTAGGGTCCAAGGTATTACAGGATTCCTTCGACCTTTGAACACAGCGAGCTAGATTGAAGATGGTGATGACGCCAACAAAGTGTGATCTCCGCTTCTCTAACACTTGGGGAAGCCAAACGTATATGCGGGGTTCTTCAACCACTATATCCTGCATAGGGGCGGTTTGGGTGGGCCTTCCGATCTAAGCCAAGAAACTCCGAAGAGAGATCCGAGCCTGATCCTTCCGCGAATGTGTCCTTCCTGTAGGCGGTCCGTGTGGGTCTTGATGTGTGTCCGGCTTCTTGGGAGCTTGATTCCGATCCGGTTTCACCAATGAAGAGGTGGATGTCCCCGATTGGAACAATGGAGCAGCGTGTGGGGTTTGTATTCCCAGGATCGAGAACTAATCTGGGGGACGATCGGAATGGCAAAGAGAACACGCCCAATGGACACAGTGTCGCTGATTCCCATAAAGGTCTTGGACCTCGCCTGATG
The DNA here is from genome assembly GCA_910589775.1 of Avena eriantha. NCBI lineage: Eukaryota > Viridiplantae > Streptophyta > Magnoliopsida > Poales > Poaceae > Avena > Avena eriantha. Next base: position 534,379,490 of record OU342743.1, on the reverse strand, counting down.
TAGAGCTCGGAGCGCCTCTTTCCCCACGGTGGGCGCCAACTTTCGTGGTATTGCCGATGAGTATGCCATGGAGGGGTCCTCATAGAGCGTGTTTAGAGAGGTGGGGGAAGGCGGTGAGTTGACGGATACGAGGTAACACAGCTTACCCAGGTTCGAGACCCAGAATGGTGGCAGAACCCTACTCCTGCTATAAATCACTATAATGGCAATACGCCGAGTTACAAAGATCGGTTTGTTGTGCGAGATGTTATGAACCGTGCCCTAAAGACTCCCACGGATCTAGCTTATAAAGGTGTCAGAACCTAGGGTTACAGGGAAACGATCTTACCGGACAGGTTATAGAGTCCTACACTAATACTAACTAGTCTTTGTGTCTTGTACTTCAAGGCTCTGGCTTGGTCGATAACTGCATCATAGCCTTCCTTCTTCCGGCATGGGCCTCCCTTCTGGATCCATATAATTGGGCCACCCAGCTGTCCATAGGCCTTGTTACCAACTATGGGCCACCCGGGTTAACCAAATTAGAGACGTGCTATGGTGATACCCATTTAGCACATCCCCAACATAGACCATCTCAGTTCGCTTGGAGGCAAGCAACTTCAACCTCTAGAAGGGCATCCTTCTCCGCAATCTCTCTAATGTCGGTCTCCATCTTCACCTTGATGAAACCGTCGCGGTGCCCAAGAATACAATCACGGAGGGAGAAGGCGAAAAGGCCGTCAGTATGGTCAACCTGGAGTATGCTCGCTGGTGGTCTCAGGACCAGCGGGTCATCGGACTCCTCCTCGACTCCATGGATCCCGATATCGCCAATCAGCTCCTCAGTTGCAAAACCGTTGTTGTGGTGTGGAACGGTGTCCATGCCCTATATGGTGCTCAGAGCCGTGCCAATGTCTGCCACATCCGTTGTCAGCTGACGTCTATGCGAAAGGGAGATCTCTCCACTGCCACATACATGCATAAGATGAAGTCCTTTGCAGATGCCATGGCCACCACCGGAGCTCCCGTATCCGACGATGAACTCATCGACTATATCATCATTGGGCTCAGCTCTGCGTACAACTCCATCGCCGCATCGCTCACCATCGGCAACGAGTCAATCTCCTACTTCGACTTCTACTTGCATATCCTATCCTTCGAGGCTCTCCAAGCGCAACAGGCGCATGCCGAGGGATGGTCGTCCTCGGTAAACGCAGCAATGCATCCTAACCCCACCTACCAAGGCATCGGATCCACCTACCTCCCTTACGACAATGATGGCCAGCAAGGGTAGGCCTGCAATGGCAGGAACGGTGGCTACGGCCGCAACAACATCGGATGAGTTTGCTTCTTTGTAGCAGAATGGCACATGAACCCTGGTTCCTCGACCACCTGGCGTCAATATCGTTGGCAACAAGTGGATCTTCAAAACCAAGCACCGTCCTGATGGGTCTATCGACAAGCACAAAGCATGGTTAGTAGCTCGTGGTTTTACTCAGCAACATGGGATTGACTATGGTGATACTTTTAGTCCAGTTGTGAAGCCAGCCATAGTTCTCCTGGTATTGTCTCTCGCAGTCTCTCGCGGCTATTAGCAATTCTTTCTTGCATGGGTTCCTGGTTGAGGATGTCTACATGCAACAACCGCCATGCTTTGAATATGTGAGGTATCCTTCTCATGTCTGTAAGCTTCAACGGTCTATTTACGGTCTGAAACAGTCTCCACAGGCTTGGTATGCGTGACTGAGTCAGCTTCTCCATCAACTTGGGTTTGTTTCCTCCAAGGATGATACGTCGCTCTTCATTTTCTCACGTGATGGGGTGCATATATTCATGCTCGTCTATGTAGATGATATTGTCATTGGTGGCTCTACTTAGGAGGTTATGGATCGTCTGGTTCGTTCTCTCTCTGACAGTTTTCCTATTAAGGACTTGGGACGACTGGAGTACTTCCTTGGATTGGAGGCATCATACAATTCAGGGGGATGACGTTGACTCAACGGAAGTATGCTCTTGATCTTCTCCATCGAGTCAACATCGAGAATAGTAATCCTGCCACCACTCCTCTTGCAGTGTCTGAGGCATTGGCTCGGGATTCAAGCACACTGCTTAGTGCAGATGATTCATTCCGGTATCACAGTGTTGTCGGCGAACTACAGTATTTGACTCTCACTCGTCCTGATATTTCTTTTGCAGTAAACAAGGTATGCTAGTTTCTGTCACAACCCACTAATGTACACTAGGAGTCGGTGAAGCGAATTCGACGATATGTCAAAGGAACATTGCATATTGGCTTGAGTATTCACAAGTAGTCATCATTTGTTATCAGTATTTTTACGGATGTGGATTGGGCAGGATGTGTGCATGATAGACGGTCCACGAGTGCATTTGCCGTGTTTGGTGGTCCGAACCTCATCTCTTGGGGTTCAATGGAGCAACCCAGAGTCTCGAGATCTAGTACCGAGGCAGAGTATAAGGCATTGGCTAATGGGATAAAATACGATGTTGGGGATATACTTTCCGGGTATCCTCACAATTCCTCGCTGACCAGGGTGGCCCACTTTGGGTTAGAGCTTTGCTTCACGTGCAGCCCAGTCAGGGAGAAAAGACAGAGTCCAGTCCGGCTACGGGAAGGCCCAGAAGACTTACCGACTTAGGCCCATAGTGTTACTTGTAGTTCAAGATGTACTTTGTAACCGACTCTTAGTCGTAGCCGGATAGATCTCTCCTGTAAACCCTAGGCCGGATATCTATATAATCTGTCCTAGGGAGAGCCTTTAGGGCACCCTCAATAGTCTACAATCTCAACTCGCACAGGCGAACCCTTGTAACCCATATTCCGGCACTGCCGTATTACTGGATTGCTAGCAGGAGTAGGATCCGTCCAAAGCCGGCGGATTCGAACCTGGGTAAACTTGTGTGCTCACCATCCCGGAACACTGTACGTCTCACACCCCTCTCTTCCGCACGCCTCGAGGACCTCCTCATGGCGTACTTGTCATCAATCCGACGACAGTTGGCGCCCACCGTGGGGCAAGTGAGCTTCGGATCTGCGTTCCGAGCGGAATCTGCAAGAATCAGAATCGGTGAGACTATCACCGTCGGTCGCATCCTCTACGCTAGCGACGTCCCTCTCATCATTCTCGATGAGACCTGGATTCCGGCTAGGGAGGCTGTGACTGCCTACACCATCATGTCTTTTGGCGAGATCGATGTTTACATCGGTTTTGCTGAACCTGTCCCACCCACCCCAGCGGTGATGATAGAGGCAGAAGAAACTTATGGGTCCCCTTTGTCCGCGGAGGCGGCAGAGTTCCGGATCTCAGAAAATCCTAATCCCACCCAGCCCGCACCAGTTGCGGATATAGTGGAGAAATCCGAGCCTGAAGCAGACCTAGCGGGCCAAGTCGAATCTGGAGTGGATCTCCTTGGAGAGACCGAATCCCAGATCGACCCACCCGCTGAAGTCGAAATCCAGGAGGAGCATATCAACGACACTGATTCTGGATCTGATGACGCCGGGACAGGCAAGCCTTTCCTGAGGTACACGATGCGACGTATGATAATGCAAAACTCAGGCATAGATGCAATTCTCGAGACCATCAAAAGTTTCGACAAAGCTGATCGCGAGAGCCGCAGGTACCTCAGGAAGCACGCGTCGCACTTCGTCGGATATGTAGGATCCAGATCCGGCTCTGCCGATGCTGGAGGCAACATCGACTCGGTGCTGGAGGCAATTGGAACAAACGCCGACGTACCCGCATCCTCGGATGAATCGATGACGTCGGCAGATTTCCAAAAGTTCTCCGCAGAATATGAAGAGGAGTATAACTCCAAAGCTGCAGAGGAAGGAGAAGCCATGGATGAAGGATCCGGGGAACACTCACCCAAAGCGCAGGATGACATGGAAGTCGGAGATAATCCCGAAATCCATTTGTCCTAAAGTACCGATCAGAGCTTGACTCCGGGAAACGGACCCAAAGCCATCTTTGCTACCAGCACTGCCAAGAAGGCAAAGAACAAGAACAAGAAGAACAAGACCGAGGCAAAAGACCCTCTGGCAGAGGAGGTGATTACCGAGGAATACAAGGAAGACTCGGATGGAGCGCTTATCCCAGATGAGCCCAAAAAAGAAGAATTGGTGGATGGACACGTGATCACTGAAGGTGCGCGTAAACTCATTGATGCTGCATTAACCACACCTATTCCTATAGCTGTAGAACTTACTGCTGAAGAACTGGACGAGAGGGCACAGGCCCTAGAAGCGCGTCGTCAAGTACTCCTCGATGAAGCCAAAAACATTGATGAGGAAAAGAAACACATAGCATCTGCGGAGAAGTACAACTCCAGGCAATACCAGAAGACCAGGAAGCGTCATACTAATGACAACCAATTCCCGTAGATTCACGCCGTCCTTTTCGGAGAAGAAATGGGGAAGCCTCGGAAAGATAGCAAAGGGGATCGGGTATATCCAACCCCAGTACAAAACACCGTGGCGGCCCGAGAAATTTTATCGGCTAATCCTGGCCCGGAGGAGATCCGGTTGGGAATCAAACTACTCAATAAGGGACTGGAGCAGCAAAAGGTCACCATGTCCGGAAGACAAAAACTGGTTTCTGATTCTGACCAATGTCGCACAGATCCAGCATGGGCGGACGTAAGACCCCAGCGCGTACTGGAGCAGCATCACCGCCCCGATCGCCGGGACAATTACTCAAGAACCAGAACTTCAGGACAGCACCAAAAAGCTGCCCGTAACTAGCATAACGTTAACCCAATTGCGGAGCAAGAAGCAATTGCTGCACTGAATCCGAGGAACCCGCCCCGGCGAGAGTCGAAAGACCGCAGGGACGATGATAAAGAGAAACGTCGGGAGGAGGACCGTCCAAGAATGCCACCTCCTAGACATGCAAGTCGTCCGGATGACGGACGAAGGAACGACGGACACCGTGCCGAGACAAGCCGGTAGGGGGCTCGTCACAATGAAGATCCTCCTGGGAACCGGAATAATGACGCTCCGGACAGAGGCCAGTGATCAGCCGGAAATAACCCAGCTGCTCCGCCCTCTCCACCAAGTAGCCATCACAACGGCTCTCAAGGAGGCCAGGGAGGGCGTCGTGGTGGAGGAGGTGGTGGCAGAAGCCGAAGTCCGGCTCCGAGGCACCGCAGCCACAGTCAACACTCGGGACGATCTCTATCCCCGAATGACGCAAGGCATAGGATCAACTCCAATATAGAGGCGCGGCGCTACGAAAATGATGATATCTACGTGGGCCCAAAGTGCTTCGGACCACGCATCAGAGCTACAAGATTCCCGGAAGGATTTGCTATCTCACGACATATCCAAGCCTATGACCGCATTGCACAACCAGATACCTGGCTACGGGATTTCTTCCAAGCTTGCTGCATCGCCAAAGGCGGAAACAGCCTGGTCGTAACCCGATATCTCCCACTCATGTTGCGGAAGACGACACGATCGTGGCTTAATGAACTTCCGGAGAACACCATCCACAACTGGTATGACATGCAAAGTGTGTTCTTTCGGAATTTCGAAGGCACATACCGGGGGCCCTGTACGGTCTGAGACCTACAGCGTTGCACCCAGAAGGCCGGAGAAACTTGCCGGGATTACCTCGGACGATGGATCGACACCAAGAACTCTTGTGAAGGATTAAATGACCAAACTGCGATTGAAGCTTTCATTGCAGGTCTCCCAATTGGTCTACTGCGTCATCGCTTGAAGTGTGACAAGGTCACTGATTTGGGAGAGATGATAGAAACAACGAGCAAGTATGCAGATGGTGACGACGATGCAGAGGGATTACTCAACGCCCTAGCTGTGCCACAGTCGGCAAAACAACCAAAGCAACAAGCTTAGAAGCGCAAGAATACCTCGGAAGAGAAACCCAACGCGGAAACGGCAGTGGTCGCTGCTACTTTCGGGTCTGGAGGACGAGGAGGATGCAGCGGAGGCCGCGGGTGTGGCCGTGGGACTTCGAGAGTTCAAGGTAGAGGAGACCAGCAACCAGGCAAAACCTACTCTTGGGCCGACATTGCCAATAACCCATGTGTGCATCACTTAGATGCCAATGGGGGCTCGTCCCACACCAACGCCGAGTGTCGTTTCAATGACGACATCAAAAGAGATGACACTGCTGGCTACAAAGCTAAGCGGAAGAAGGGAAAGAAGAATCTCGAAAAAGATAAAGAGACCAAGAAAGATTCTGACATGGAGGAAGCTGATGCTTCAAATCCCAAGCCGGAAGGGAAGAAAAAATTTCCGACCAAGAAAGACACTTATGTCACCTTCCTCGGATCTCAACCAGCAAAGGTCAAGAAAGCAGTTCTACATGAGCTCAATGCAACAGTTCTGGCTGTCCCCCAATTTTTGGACTGGTCGGAAGTGGAAATCACGTTTGACCGCGCTGATCATCCGCCTAAGTTGCACAGGCGAGGAAAATATGCCTTAATCATCAATCCACTTATTGACGGTTATGGTTTCTCCAAGACTCTCATGGACGGTAGCAGCAGTATCAATATTCTGTATGTCGAAATGCTACGCCGGATGAAGATCTCGGAGACCCAGCTGAACCATAGCTTGTGATCTTTCACGGAGTTGTCCCAGGAAGACAAGCTAATTCTCTGGGAGAAATCACTTTGGATGTTACCTTTGGAACTCCAAAGAACTATCGGACGGAGGCACTTTCCTTCGAAGTGGTCCCGTTCAAGAGCGTGTACCACGCTATATTCGGACGTCCGCCTTACTAGGCTTTTATGGCTCGTCCGTGTTACATTTACAATATGATAAAAATTCTAGGTCCCAACGGCGTAATCACCATCACGGGAGACCCGAAGAAAGCGCGAGAGTGCGAGGATGGAAATGCCGCCTTTGCTGAAGCCATGCTGCACGCCCAGGAGTACCAGGAGATCAAGAAGAGCATAGATCCGTCCAAGATGCCCGCAACAAAGAAGGAGGTGACAAAGCCGAATCCAGAGTTCAAGGCATCAGAAGAGATGAAGAAGACACCGTTGAAGGATGTGACCCCTCCAAGGTGACCCAGATAGGCGTAGGCCTAGATAGCGCATAGGAAAGCGCGCTCGTCAAGTTCCTCAAAGCAAATCAAGATATCTTTGCATGGTAGCCATCTGACATGACCGGAGTACCTAGGGAACTTGCCGAGCACTCTTTAAATGTAAACCCGAACGCTAAACCCGTCAAACAGTCCTTATGGTGTTTTGGCGATGAAAAGCGTAAGGCAATAGCTAAGGAACTACCATGGCTAGAGTTAGCCGGATTCAAAGAAGAGGTCATCCAGACTGAGTGGTCGGCCAATCCTGTAATGGTCCCTAAAAAGGACACCACTGATTTAAGGATGTGTGTTGATTATACTGCCTTGAACAAGGCTTGTCCAAAGATCCGTTCGCTCTGCCTAGGATTGATCAAGTTATCGATTCTACGGCAGGCTCGGAACTCCTCTGTTTTCTCGACGCATATTCCGGTTATCACCAAATCCGGATGAAGGAATCTGACAAAGTCAAAACCTCATTCATAACCCCGTTCGAAACCTTCTGTTTTGTTATGATGCCCTTTGGGCTGAAGAACGCAGGAGCTACATACCAGCGCATGATGCAGCGTTGCCTCCATGACCAACTCGGACACAATGTACATGCATACGTGGATGATATTGCGGTGATGTCCAAAAAGAAGGAAACACTGATTTCTGACTTGGAGGAAACATTTGCCAATCTACGAAAATACAACATAATGCTTAATCCAAAGAAATGCTTCTTTGGAATCCCAGCCGGAAAATTGTTAGGTTTCATCGTGTCTCAAAGAGGCATAGAAGTGAACCGGGACAAAATCAAGGCTATACTCAATATTTCCAGGCCAACTCGCCTAAAGGACGTACAAAGACTAACTGGTTGCATCGCTGCAGTCAGTCGGTTTGTAAGCCGGCTCAATGAAAGAGCCACACCATTATACAAACTCCTGAAAAAGACCAAGGATTTTGTGTGGACCGACGAAGCTGAAGCTGCGTTACAAGACCTGAAGAAAGTACTCTCATCTGCTCCTATCCTTGCTACACCGGAACCACAGGAACCAATGTTGCTTTATCTTGCTGCGACAAACAAAGTCGTTAGTATCATCATGGTGGTGGAGAGACCGGAGGAAAATCAGGAACACCTGGTGCAGCGCCCGACTTACTTTGTCAGCGAGGTCCTGACAGAATCAAAACAGCGGTATCCGCACTATCAAAAGCTGGCTTACGGTGTTTTCCTAGCATCTCGTAAGCTATGACACTATTTCCAGGAGCATCCAATTACCGTGGTGAGCACAGCTCCCATGAGAGACATAATTAACAACAGTGACGCCACAAGACACGTCGCCAAATGGGGCATTGAGCTTTCAGCTTTCGATATTGAGTACAAACCTCGGACATCAATCAAATCCCAAATCCTTGCCGACTTTGTTGTTGATTGGATAGAGATAAAGGAGAATATGACTCTCCCTGAGTCGAAATATTGGACCCTATATTTTGATGGGTCTAAGGCTCGCGGGGGCTCGGGGGCTCGGGGGCTGGCGTGGTGCTCAAATCACCCCAAGGTGATAAACTTCTATATGTGTTGCAGATCCAGTTCACAGCGACAAATAATATTGCCGAGTATGAAGCACTGCTACATGGAATCCGGATTGTGAAAGATATTGGCATCCGAAGTTTGATGTGTTATGGAGATTCGGATCTTGTTGCTCAGCAAGTTTCGGATATTTGTAATGCAAATAAACACATGGCAGCTTATAAAGCTGTCGTGGATGATTTATCTAAATCGTTCGAAGGGTTTGAGGTTCAACACATCCCTCGAGCAGATGCACAGAAAGAGGTCCCGGATGGCACTTTTTTAGAGCACCTCAAAGTTCCCTCAATAAAGGGAGTGGATGAGGAATATCCGACCAAATCCGACTCACCTCTAATAGCAGTTCTGGCTGTAATTCCTAGTTGGACCCAACCCTACCTTGATTATCTGGTAGATGGCAAATTACCCGAAGATGAGGTTCTGAGCCGGGAGATCGTCCGACGAGCGAAAGCCTATACTATAGTTAAAGGTGAGCTCTATAAGCAGAGTATTTCTGGGGGTTTTCAGCGCTGCATATCTCCGGAAGAAGGAGTGGAAATCTTAAGAGAAATCCACGAAGGCGAGTGTGGTCACCACGCTGCAGCCAAATCTTTAGTGGCAAAAGCTTTCAGACACGGTTTTTTCTGGCTTACAGCCAAGGCAGATGCCGAACGGCTGGTCAAGACGTGCAAGGGCTGCCAAAAGTACGCCAAACAAGCTCACGTTCCGGCTGATCAGCTGCGAACAATACCTATAACATGGCCTTTTGCGGTCTGGGGGCTTGACATGGTAGGACCATTTAAACGGGCTCCAAGTAGACTTACTCACCTCTTAGTGATGGTGGATAAGTTCACAAAATGGATTGAGGCCAAACCCGTCACTAGTTGTGAGGGAGCAACAGCCAAAAGATTTGTCGAGGATGTAATAATCCGGTATGGTTATCCGTATAGCATTATCACGGACAACGGGGGTAATTTCTCTATGGGAGAATTGGCCGAATTCTGCAACGAACAAAATATCTGACTTGACATTGCATCAGTCGCACATCCACAGGCTAACAGACAAGTTGAAAGAGCAAATGGTTTAATCCTACAGGGCCTAAAACCGAGACTCGAAGCACCATTACGACGTGTTGCGGGGGCTTGGGCAGAGGAATTACCCTCTGTAATATGGAGTTTACGAACAACTCCGAACAGGTCAACCGGATACACACCTTTCTTCTTGGCCTATGGCGCATAAGCAGTTCTTCCTAGTGATTTGATTCACACTTCTCCTAGAGTTGTCGCGTATATCAAAGAAGATGCCAAGATTTCTCGACAAAATGATCTCGACTTAGTCGAAAAAGTTCACGTCGTTGCTGAAATGAGATCAACAGCCTATCAGCAGAAGTTACGCAAGTATCATAGCCAGAGAGTCCGAAATAGATCTTTCAATAAAGGCGATTTGGTTCTCTGCCTTGTGCAACAAAGAAAGCACAAACTTTCCCTAGTATGGGAAGGGCCCTTCTTAGTTAGTCGAGTATTGCACAATGGTTCGTACTACTTAACTGACATGAGGCCAGTCAAAGAAAGACCTGCTACTAAGAAGAGAAAGAGAGCTGGAGGCAGTACAAATCCGGATGAGTTAGACAGACCATGGAATATTGCTCAGCTACGTCCCTTTTATTCTTAGTTTATCTTTCTTTGTAATCATACATATGTACATGTTCTGTGAGAAATAAAGTCTTGGTTGCCTCAAGTTTTTTCTGAGAAGTTTTTACCATCTTATTTCCGAATGATCATGTCATAGTCGAAAATCCTAGAATACTTGAAAGTACTTTATGCTCATGTTCTAGTTTAGATTTCCGATTCTAAAAATGCTACCTTCGGGTATAACTCTAAAGTTTCTAGTCTACACTTTGGTTATTTGTCTGATTGCCGGATGCGGGCATTTTCCGAGTAGTGAATTGTTGGTACTGAAAGCCGGCTTTGTTTCCGATTTTAAACTAGTTTAGCAATTGAGCTCCGTTGCTCGGCAAAGTTTCCGTGCAGAAGGTTTAGCTGGCTCACAAAAGGGACGAGGCGGAAGGCCAGATAAACGATAAGTATAGACGAAAAAGTATAAGTGCTTATGAAAACATTTTAGGCACACAAAAATTTAAAGCCAAAAGTGTTGAATAGATTAAAAGCTTAGCACTAGCAAAATTATAAGTACTGCATATTTACAGACCCATAAATGTTTCTCGGAATAATAGATTTGTTTCTGATAATTTATGATGCAGGAGAGGATGCAGGAGCTGTCGGCTCGCTGGACGCATCGGCCTCGGTTTGATAACGCTCCGAGACGTTCAGATCCGATACGGTCTGTTCATCATCGGAAACTTCAGCTACTTCTTCCGAAGACGGAGGCGGTGTGTCCACACGGGTGAAGAAGGGAGTGTCGTAGTTGGTTAAGTCAGCTACGTGACACCCATATCCGGCGCAGGAGTCCATGATGGCCTTGATATCCTGCTCCTGGCCGTCTTCATCCACCTTGCAGTACCCTCTGGTCACCTGCCATATCTCCATGTTTCCATGGTCGCTCATGACCATGGTGAGAGCGTTCTGCGCAGCGGATCGCGCGTAGGACATGTTCTAGTCCTGAACGAGTTGCGGCATATCCTTTGCCTTGTCTCGCACCTGAAAATCCGACATGCTATGCATATCCAGAATCTTGAGAGCTTCGCCAATATCTTCAAGGGATTGGCGGAAGTCATGAAGCAGATCACCGACTTGGGTAAGCCGGTGGGTGCGAGGCTCGGCAGAGGTGGAGTCCGTCAGGTTCAGAGGACCTATACACATAACGCAAAGCAGTTAAGAAAAATCCGACATCAAAAAAGTCGAAGCATATAGACAAGTCAGAAAGATGGAAACTTACCGAAGATGACATCGTCAACTTTGGTCTTCTCTTCTCGAAGACTCCGGAGTTCAGCGCGGAGCGCCTCAGAAAGGTCCTTTTCTCTGCAAAGCTCATTGTTGAGATCTGAGATTCTCTGATATTGAGCCGCAATCTTACGATCACGCTCGTCAGTAGCTATGGAGGAGGATTCGAGAACTTGAGCGATGCTCTTCTCATGATCCACCTTGAGCTTATCCAGCTCTTGGCGAAGTTCTTTATTCTCCACCACCAAGGTTTTGAGGTTCTCGGCCTCTTCAATCATAGCACATGACTGTTTTACCAGTGCTGTAAGTCAAAAAAGAACAACAGTTCAACAAAAATATTTGACTATCAAAACACAAAGACAAGATTCGAGTCTCGGAATGTTTACCTTCGACCTCATCCTTGGAGACCTTCAGCTCAGCATTTTCAAGTCGGAGAGCTCGGATCTCTCTCTGCTTGTTGTAGATGTTCTTCAACAAATCCTGGTTATATGAATTAACTTTCTGTAAGTCAGAATACCCAGAGTCAGAAGTCTACTGAAGACTCGGGCTAATATTGTTACTAATATCAGCACGAGCCTTGGGGCTACACTATTTCATTCTTTGGAATCCTAAGGAAGCATAAAATCGGATTGCATATCCTACTTCATGCTTGGGGGCTAGAGGATATGATATAAAATACAATAAAGAAAATCGTGAGTTGGAATTCTGACTTACATGATGTTCATGTGTGAGCTTGCTCAGACACATGTTCACCTCGGTGGTAACCTTCTCGGCGAGGGTGAGCGGAATAACCGGAGGTGGTGGAAGCACACCAGCTCTAAGTCCCTCGCCGTGAAGGCGAACTTGTTCAAGAAGGTCGGAGTACTTGATGTCTTCCGCCTCTTGTGATACTTCTTCGGCAGAGAGATTACGGCTTTCCAGGCATTGTCGGGCCAGCCGCTGGATCTCCTCCGCAGATTTCCGGGACAAGCCAAATTTGGCAAGCCCCCGATTGTAAGGAGGTTTTCGGCAAAGGTCTCTGCCGAGGGATCATTACCCGAAGAGGGTTTACCCTTATCAAAACCTGACTCACTCATGGTGATGTCAGTCTACGATTCAAGGATCGCTGGCTCCGTTGAAGGAGCCGGATCTTCTGCGACAACTGGTGATGGAATAACCACCGGCGTTGCAGAAGGTTGAGGGGCAGGAGTCGGAGGAGCCACGGCAGGAGAAGCTATGGTCAGCTTCGTCTGCCGCAAGGGCTTCGAAGAAGTTCCCTTCCCCTTGCCCTTGATGAGCTTCTTAGCTCTGAGAATGTAATAGAAAGGAAAACATTACATCTCGGAAGGAAATTCGAGTAAGGAACAAAGGAGGAAGTTGTGTTGGAAGTTACCTCTTCACGACTGGCACCTCCTTTGTGACGACAGCCACTATCGGAGCTTTGCGCTTCCTGGGCACAATGTTCGGCAGTGGAACCAGTTCAGCCTCCTGAGAAAACTCCGGAGGATATCCCTCGAGGGGAGCTAGCTCCGACTCGGGGAGGTCGTCAAGCTGAAAAGAAGAAAATATCTCAGTATTGCAAAATAAAAGGTGAAACACATAAAAGGATTTATTATTGAAGCTTACCGGAACCACAGGGTCTTCCGCTGTATGCATATCCAGAGACAAGTCCGGAATCTTTCTTTCAATCCGCTCCTTGATCAGCCATTTGATCTGGCTTATGTAATCATGTGGCTTTAAAGCCTTAGGACTGATGCGGAGGGAATCATTCTTTGACGCTGTGATGGAATGCATCAGACGGTCGCCGTGGTATTGGAGTGGCTGGATCCGACGTGCGACCCAGCATTGGACCAGGTCGGATCCTTTCAAGCCCTTGTGTTTTATCAGATATTCGATCTGTCTCTTAGCGAGGATCATATCGTCACTGAGAGCCGGAGGGGCCTCGTCCCAAGACGGTTGGGCCGTGGCGGCTCCGTCGATGAAAGCCGGAGCTTTGCCAGGAGCAGGAATATCCCTATGATAAAAGAAAGTGGCCGGCCATTGTTTGACTAACTCACTGTCAGAAATACGAGGATAGCTACGCTCGTGTCTAACAAAAAGGCTAATAGTGCCGGTAATGTAAGGATTACCGGCAGTGATGGAGTTTCTACGAACATGGAAGTAGAAACGAAACAAAGTGAGACTCGGCCTAATGCCGAGATACCCCTCGCACAAAGCTGCGTAAGAACTCATCTCTAAGATGGAGTTCGGGGGAAGATGGTGGAGCTGTACACCATAATGATCAATCACCTCGGAAAATAATTCCGAGGGAGGGAAAGACAAACCTCTGTCGAGGTGGGTGCCGAAGTGGACCCGCTCGCCGGTGCGCGGGTGGGGGATGGTTTCGCCGAAAGCGCTCCGCCAGTCGCTGGCGCGGAGGAGACCTTCATTCTCCAAAGCCTTGGAGTTTCTCGTTGTCGAGGAGGCACGGGATCCAAACTCCCCGGTTGCTCTCCTTCTCTGCCACAGCCGTCGCCACCGCCGTCGCCGCTGCAGCTGCCAATCCGGATGAGGAGGAAGAAGCCATTTCTCCGGTGCGCCAGTGACCTTGGTGGGCGGCGCTAGGAAATCTCGGAGGCGGGAGAGCTCTGTGCGCTAGGAAGATGTGGAGAAGAAGGAATGGCAAAGGGAACATGTGAAGAGGAGAGAAGGAAAATCTTCACCCCTTATAACCACCTACCTGCGCCAAGATTCGTGCAAACCGCACTGTGTAAACGCCACGCGTCGTAGAAGGAACTGAGAAGGACCCACGTGATGATTACGTCGCCTCGATCTCCGCGTATGCATTGAAACGGCGCCTCGGTTCCGCGAACGGCGGACCCACCAACGGTCGTGCTGACAGGATGTTTGTCGGATGATGTGACTTGCCCATGACAAGTGCCAGATGACGTTAGAGACCAAGTTCCGGCTTAGTTTGAAAATCAAGCTGGAAAATCCGAGTAACATGTTGATAGGTCTGACTTATTTTAAGACCCAGATCGTATTTTTTGTTGTGAAGTTTCAGGAACCCTTCAAGATTCTGCAAGCCGAAGATCAAGCTAGACGATGATGAATTCGACTTTGGATCTTGGATACTTCCAGGGGCTGCTGTTGGGGATATACTTTTCGGGTATCCTCACAGTTCCTCACTGACCAGGGTGGCCCACTTCAGGTTAGAGCTTTGCTTCACGGGCGGCCCAGTTAGGGAGAAAAGACGGAGTCCAGTCCGGCTACGAGAAGGCCCAGAAGACTTACCAACTTAGGCCCATAGTGTTACTTGTAGTTCAAGATGTACTTTGTAACCGACTCTTAGTCGTAGCCGGATAGATCTTTCATGTAAACCCTAGGCCGGATATCTATATAAGCCATCCTAAGGAGAGCCTTTAGGGCACCATCAATAGTCTACAATCTCAACTCGCACAGGCGAACCCTTGTAACCCATATTCCGGCACTGCCATATTACTGGATTGCTAGCAGGAGTAGGATCTGTCCAAAGCCGGCGGATTCGAACCTGGGTAAACTTGTGTGCTCACCGTCCCGGAACACGTACGTCTCACACCCTCTCTTCCGCACGCCTCGAGGACCCCCTCATGACGTACTTGTCATCAATCCGACGACAGTAGACTCTCTACTTAAGGAGCTTGGTGTGACTCGACGACGTAACCCCATATTGTGATGTGATAATCTTGAGGCTACTTACCTGGCGACAAATCCAGTCTTTCATGCTCGAACTAAGCACATTGAGATCGATTTTCATTTTGTGCGAGAACGAGTAGTAGCCGGTTAACTGGATGTCAGGTTCATCTCCACTCATGACCAGCTGGCTGATGTATTCATTAAACCAACCACACGATAGATGTAAGATAGATTTAAGTCCAATCTTAACCTTGTATGTAGCATTTTAGATTGAGGAGACGTGTTAGAATTGTATCCAGACTAACTCGTTTTTCATGTATGATGTATACGTGTTGTATACATATGTAACTTGTATATGGTCATGAGTATATAAGTGGAGCACATGCGCGGCTTTTGACCCCGGCAAAAAAACCTAAAATCATGTTTTCAATCTACCCTAACCTTTGGTTGGATGCTAGGAGAGCAGCCCACAGAGTTCAAACCTCAGGTTTGATACTATGTGTTGCATAAAAGGTAGAATGTTCTTCCAGTAGGAGGCGATGTTCCTATCGACAACGAGGCGCTCGTGGAGACTTCGTCAATCTCAAGATCCGATCCGCCGACTCAGTTTTCGGAGGTGCTCGTAGGGATAGGGTGTGCGCGTGTGGCAGCTAGTGTTGTGATTCTATCGTTGTACTGTGTTTCTGAGAAAACAAATTCACTAACTAATCGACATTAGCACGAGCAAGTGGGGAAAGAAAAATGGGAGAGAATAGAGGACACGCCCCTCCTGTCTCCCTCCCCTGCCCTGCTCTTCCCCCACCAATCAAACACGGACACAGATCTGTCTGATTGCTTCTCTTCTTATCTCCATCTCATTTCTACTAGTATATCTCTCGTTCGATTCCACTGGGAAAAGCAAATCCACTCAAATTTTCTTGCCCCATTCTTTTGCTCTTCTTTCCGCATGAATTGTTATCTTCTGCAAGGATTAATCGACCGCGTGCTGCTCTTTGGGAGCTTGGATGCGAGTTCTTCTTCTTGGGAGCACTAACCATGGTTTTCGCTTTAGACACGAATTCATGAGTGTCCGGGAGCTTCTTGTTTGAACGTGCAAGAGGGCGAGGATCTTTGAGGAGTTTGTTGAAGAAACAAAGTGAGGTTTCTTGGTGGGTGCTGCTCTGCTCCACATGGCGTCGAGGGACTTCTTGGGCGTCTTCGGCGGCGGCGGCAGCGGCAGCGGCGGGAAGGGGGCGCCGCTTGAGGAGGGCGGCGAGTCGGACGAGATCGAGCTCGGCTTAGGCCTCTCCCTTGGCGGCCGCTTCGGCACCGATCGCTCCCCGGATGCCAAGTGCCCACGCCTGGCGCGCTCCACGTCCATCGCGTCCGCCTGCTCGGTCTCCCTCGGCGACGGCGACGGCGATGGTGACCCCTCCCCCGCGTCGCCGCTGCAGCTGCTGCGGACGAGCTCGCTACCCACGGACACCGAGGAAGAGCGGTGGCGCCGGCGGGAGATGCAGAGCCGGCGGCGACTGGAGGCCCGCCGGAAGATGCTCGGAAGGAGGAGCTCGGTGGGATCGTCGTCGCTGCCGGGGAAGCCAGCCAAGGAGGACGGCGGTGACGTCGTTAACGGGCTACAACTCAGGAGGTCAACCGGATCGCAGGGGAGCACCTCTGCAAACAAGCAGGAGCAAGGTATAATAATTTAACTAACATATGGATGGATATGGCCTCACTCTTACTGCTCAATTGTTGTTCAGTTAGTTTGATGCCGATTGTTCTTCCTGATGCACCTTGAAGTTGAAATTTCAACTTGGTCAATACTGGTAATGGTGACCAGATTTGGGCAGTGCCTCTATTTTTGGTTGAAGTTGCAACCTGTCACTGAAGCTTGAACGTACTAATTTTGACTAATAAGAACATATCCCGAATTGCAAGATGCCATCCGAGTTTGAAATCATGCGGTCAAGGCAGAATAAAGACTGGAGAGGTAGTGGTAAACCACAGTTGCCAATAGTAATTGCCTCCTACCAACTCTAGTTGTATTTTGGATAATGGTATGCCAAGTTCGAGTCCAGCTGTGCTCATAGATGTAGAAGGATAATTGGGTTCTGACTCCAATGTGCTGCTAGCTAGTGGTGAGATAAGATCAATGGCATGAATGATCGTTAGATTTCTTCATCTGTGGGTGGCCTATTTTGGAACTCGTTTTAGTATCTTCTTGTTTGGTCTCATCGTCATAATGGTACTCCTTCCTTTTCAAAGAATAAGGCGCCCTCATTTTGCTTGTTTCTCTTTGACCAAGAATTGCTCAAAATATACAAATATTATTGATATAAAATTAGCAACAGTAGAAAGTACTTTTCAATACAAATCTAACGATACTAATTATGTGCAATATAATCAAGATATGGTTGCTTAATTTTTTGGGGTCAAAGTTCGTCTTGGAATATGCGTGCGCCTTATTCTTTGAAACGGAGGTAGTATAATTTTTGTGGTGCGGATGTGTGGCTTGGTTCTCTGTCCGTGAATCTTGTGTGCTACTTTCTTTGTACCATCTCCTAAACCATGACCAATCTAGCTGCCCAGGGAGTATTAGCCTAGTGCTCATAACCACCGAGAATCCGCTCTTTATCACCGAGAAACCTCGAAGTAGGGTACGGAACACCTCAAAATTCCTATAATGGCTCTAGGGTACACATAAAAGCTGATCCATACAAACAAATTTTAATCCATACAAACATAAAAGCTGATCCATACAAACAAATTTTAATCCTATACCTTGTATGGAGGATTTTTTTCGACAAAGACCTTGTATGGAGGATGCATAAATCAAAAACCTGATAGTGATAGCAAGCACAGATAGTGCACTATATTATACATATACTCTGGTTTCTTGGTCAATTCCAATATTATGAATTTGCTAGTCTGCTTTTGCAATGCTCTAGTGCCCAAATTCACGAAGGACTGTCCCTACTGAAGGCTATCGTGAACCATGCATGCTAGTGACCAACATGCTACTTAACTGGTTAACCATGTGAGCTGCCTCCAAATTGAGTCAGGCATCCAGTTTTTCCCTTTGTTTCTTGTCTTTCGGTTTGTAGTTACTCAAATAAGTTTTTTCTTGAGTTATTCTGTCCTCAACACCCACTGTAAAGAAAAGTAAGTCTGCAAACTTTGTTTTACTAGTCTGCCCAAGAGAGGCAAACAAGACGGCACATAATTTAGCTAGACTTTGTTATGATTCTAAAGAAACTATTTTTGTGGGACGGTAATCCTCCCCTTTCTGTTCTAATTTATGTACTGAACGATGTGTCCTTGTTGATGAATGAACAAAATGCGCCATTGAGTAAAAAAAAGCTAACTAGATTGTAGTTAGGTACTAATGCTAACAGGAAGAGTCTAAATCTGGACTTACCTAAGCAACCTCTGAACACAAAGGCCTATCTTACGGATTTATCGTACTCCCATTGTACTAAATCGACGACACTTATTATGGATCGGAGGAAGTAGCAATTTTCTTTTTGCCGTATGCTAATGATCATGTACATGGATTCTCCACCCTTTATCCGTGAACAAAAGGGACCTCTTCCGCTCCCTCCATGGCAGAAACCAGCATTCCTGTCACCCTGATACACTCTATCCCATGGCCTCTTGTTCACTACTCTGTTCATGGGCAGCCATGCCTCCCGGTTAATTTGACTTTAGAATGCTCTCGGTGGGCATGTGATCTATCACAACTTGGAGGTAAAGTTGGTCTTAGAACTTATCTGCCCTTGACTTCTCCATCTTTTATGTTTGAGATTAAATATGGTCAGCTACAACTTGCAAGCATAGTTAATGCTAAGTACTATCTTCTATGGTACTGTTAATAGGCATTCCCGGTATGCGGCTTTTCTGCATGATCTCAGAAACATATGCATCCCCAGTGACTGACACTTAATCTTGAAGACTTAAACTTTTAAATCTTTGACCTGTATATCGATGTCTATCTATTTGTATTACCAAAACAATAAAAGCGTGTGCCCAGTTTCTTTTCACTCATTTGTGCTCTTGCACAGAATAACCTGTAGTAGCTGATGTGAAGATTGCACTATCGATGTCTATCTGTTTGTATTACCAAAACAATGCGTGTGCCCAGTTTTTTTCTCACTCATTTGTACTCTTGCACAGAATAACCTGTAGTAGCTGATGTGAAGATTGCGCCAGATTTTTTCACTCATTTGGACTCTTGTCCCTGTGCATTTCTTTTGTTTTCATAGACATGTGTTGTTTCAGTTACTGATGGTACTTGTGTACTGTGTTTAATTTCCAATCTGTTCTTGGTACTTACACAGAATAACCTGTAGTAGCTGATGTGAAGATTGCGCCACACAGAAGCAGAAAAAAAATAGGAAATCTATCTGTTGGAGCATAAATGGTGTCTTAGTCTCTGCTTGCATGTGCTCATCACGGAAATCTTTCCCTTGTGTTCTCAGGTGTTGACAGAAGTGCAATCAGCCAGTCTGCAGACGCCAGGAGTTCAACCTCTGAAAATACCAAGCAAAACGACATGACTCCTCCAGCAACAGCAGCAGCTGGGAGGCCACCAAACAGCACGACGCCAGCGCAGCCTCCATTGAGGACGCTTGGGTCCCTGACAACGATGAGGACAAACAGCACCAGCGACATGAAGAGCATGATGGAAGACATGCCAATGGTCTCTTCCAAAATTGAAGGGCCTGGCGGGAAGAAGATCGATGGCTTCCTATACAGGTATAGGAAAGGCGGCGAGGGCGTCAGGATAGTCTGCGTCTGCCATGGTAGCTTCCTCACCCCTGCAGAGTTTGTGAAGCACGCTGGTGGGGGCGACGTTTCGAATCCTCTTAGACATATCGTCATCAACTCCACACCGTCGACATTCTTGTAATTCTGAACTGTACCTCGAGAAGAAAGATTTTTCTGATGTAGTTGCATTACATATTGGATGTTGTAACTTGTACACCAACCTGTTTCAGTCTTACCGTGGAACACATGGTCTCATTTGACTATAAATTGGGTGGACGGGAGTCATCATCATCTGCATGTTGTACAAGTGGTTAGACGCAACTGGTAATTGTATATGTTTTTATTAGCACGGTATTATTTTTCCAAAGAAGCGTGGTTCTTTGTTACTGTACAAGTTTTTTTGACAGCAGAATTACAAGGCTATCAGCTGTTGAGTCATTGATAAAAAAAATGTGTATACAGAACAGAGAGCACATCACCATTGCATCTTGTAGAACAATAGGTGGAAAGAACAAGCAGATAACAGAAGAAATTGTGCAAATTCATCAAACATGTAACAAGAAACTGCAAATGTGTTGGCAGGAGCATGTTACTACTACTCCCTCTGGCCCATATTATTGTTCTCAACTTTATCTAGATTCAGATGTACCTAGTCCATATTATTGTTCTCAACTTTATCTAGATTCGGTCTGACCGGAGGAAGTACAATAAATCGATACAGTGATACTACGACAAAATTATGGGACACCTTACACTGCTGGTGTGGAAAGATCCTCAGAATACAACACGACTAAGACCTCGCAACTTTCTTCCTACCAGTTTTTGATTTCTTGCTTTGCTTTTTCTGCTTCTTGTACTCCTTGTACATGTTTATGGATGACAATGTATGGTTCAACTCAGACCTCAATCTCTCATTCTCCGAAATGCCTCTTTGTACCGCAAAATGACTTTGCAACTTCTCTTTGAGTTCATCTTCGCCCACCGTGCAATCTGCCTTCTGAAGTACATCTGCGCTTAGAGCGACAAACTCCTTACTGCGCCGTTTCCTTTTGCACTTCAGTGTCAACACCTTGCCGGCTGGTTTTGACAATTCCCTTCCCATTGACAAGTCTTTGTACGCTTCAAGAGGGTTTGCACTAGAAAGCTGAACTGGATTCTGGGTAGCGTTCAGATTCGCCATGCTCAAAACATTTGAAGCCATTCCAGAAACAGATGGGTCATAATGCTTCTGCAGAAGGCTAAGCTCCCAAAGCACTGTAGCTAGTGCGCCACTCAGATAAGGATCTTTAGCCTCTGGGTCATATTTCTAGAACAAATAAAAGAATTGGCATGATAATCAGATAAATACATACTGTAGGACTACAGAAAAGAAGGGAAGTCTTATACCGCAACTAAGCTAGATAGGGAACCGCCTCCAGCATCATTTTCTAACATGTTCCGGCACTTTGTATTCTTCTGGAGAAGATGCTTCAGCGTGATCAAGGCTGAAACATCAGATGAACATGTAAATCATTATGCCTGTATGGCGAACGGAAAAGACAATGCTTGATAACAAGTGCTTGTAACAAAAACCAAGGAAGAAATTACTTTATATATTGATATAATGGTTTACTAATGATTTGCTCATCTCTCATCTTGTAATGCATATTGTATGGGACCTAGGAAGCAATCTAAGATGATGCAAGAGTAGCGGGCTTATGTAGGGGTCGTTTACTAATTTATTATGAATTGTCCCATGAATTCTGCTACACAAGATTGACTCGGCAGATGGATCACTGCATTTTATTGCCGAACTCGAACAAAAATAAAATACTTGACAGGCATTTGTAGCCAAAAATCAGATGGGGTAATGATATATCCAAACCTGCCATTGCTTCTTCCGAACCAAATGACAGAGCAAAAGTGGCCAGGCGCTTAATGAAAGCAGCTGCTCTTAGCATATCCTGCTGCTTGCCTTCCCACAGAAGTGTCTTCAGAGCATCGGCCAAAACCTCACCATGATCTCTGGATGCAATGGATCAAGTCAGGCACTTCTCATGGTGTGGACAGCATAGCTATTACTAATTATTAAATGTAAATTCTATTTGAAGTAACACATTATCGAGGAATGGATGAAGCAGAGAAAACAATTACCAGTATGAATAGTGTCCATACCTGTCAGGTCGATACTCCAGAATAAGATTATAAAGCTGCACAAAGAAGTCCTGCAGGTCTACATTCAAAGCCTCAAGATTGCTCCTCCAGACTTTAAATGCAACTATGCAGCAGTGCAGACGTTCTGACACAGAGAGTGTATTGTCCGGCGGAATTTCACCTAGATGGTCTGTATACCCAGAAAGCTTCTTAAGGCAAGCAATAAGTTCACTCATGAAATCCAAATCAATTAAATGTGAGAATTTTCCTAAGCCCTCCAAGCATGGAGCAAGTAAAGGGTGCGAGCCACCAGGAAAGACGCTAGTGGCCTTGTACCTGGAATCAATGACATGACAATATCACCATCATCAGGAGTGCAACATTATGCTAAAGGAAAAGCAACAATTCAGAACATATAATATCAGATATGAATCCTTTCACTCATAAACACAGATACACAATGGACAGACCTTGAAGTATTCATGCTATGCTTCAAAATTCGAAAATAGGTCTCAAAAAGAGCCGCAAGGGTTTCCCTTTGTATCATTTTTTTCTCCTTTGGATCAAGAGTAAACGAAACAGCTCTAAGGTCTGCACGAACCTGCAAAAATATAACCTCATAAAAATTCAAGGCCATGTTGCAAGAGTGTATGCAACATCTGATGTTACCTCTTGTCGGGCCTTAGAAAGCAATTCCTTCTTGATTTTCTTCTTCTCACTCGGTTTTGTGACATCCCGATTCTGATATCGTTTATTCTTCTTTGGTTTCAATTTATCTTCGTTGCTCTCATCTCTTCCAAGGTCTTCATCAAACTTTAAAGACAAGCAGACCTGCAGAAAAATGTGGCCATGCTCAGCAAGGGGATTGACACTCAACCAAGAATCTTCACATCTCAACTGCATAGAAAGATGCCAGCAGCTGAACGCTAAAACGTCCAATTTCATCACATACATACCTCAATGCTATCAGGATGGAGCTGGCAATCATGGAGCTTGACATGGGCTGCTATCAATCTTACTGCTTCAATGGTTGCCTCACCACGATGTTTTCCTTCATTTCTAAATAGAGATCTTATCACCTCACAACATAGTTTCCTACAAGTTAGTGAGAGATAGATGCAAGTTAGGTTAATGTAGCACTGTAAAAGATGGACTACTATGTTCCAATTGACTTGAAAACTACTCCTAATACAAATGAATAGATTAATTTACTAACCATTGTTTAAAGAAAATAGATATCCATCGAACTAGTTTTCTCTACCCTTTTCATCTTATAAGTGATTAAATTCAAATGAAATTTGGGTCACTGGAGGATCTACCTCCCCACCCTCCCCCTCTTCTATTTCATACAGCAACTATGGGACTTCAGATAACAGTTGGAACACCGGACTATGGGGGGCCATTCCCTGACAACTCGTGACTATCAGAAAAGTTGTTACCACCACCCTATATGGGAGACAGAGGTGCCTTGTCGACTGCACCATACCACCGATATTTACTGATATTGCTGTAATTGGTACATAAAGATGTAAAGAACATGGGTAAACCTAAGATTTACTTGTCTAGAGTATATCTCATTTAGTGGTGTGCTACAGTCTTATGTATACCTAAAGATTTACTTGCCCATACCATTTGATGAACTTATGAAATGAACTAAATGGAATCAGAGGTTGACTCTATACTGGGGCCCCATTCCCCTACACATGCACGGTGGGGACGGGGATTGATCTGCGGGATGAAAGTTGAACTCGATAGCTAAATGCAGAAGCGAATTTTGGAAGTAATGGGCCACGGAGAATAACCCAGATGCCAACACTATAACTTATATGGAATGATGGAATCATTACAGCATTAACAGGTAGAAAATGATTTGACATAAGTAAATAAAATTATAAAAATAAAGGAGATACCTGGCTACATCATTTGAGGAGCTTAAATTTTTTACCACACTAGCCAGTAAGCTTTCACGGAAGTTAAAGTGCGGAGCAGCATCTAATAAACTACACAAGCAACGAACAGCCACGAGATAAAAGTAGGGTTGCTTCTCCAATGAGATCAGTTTCTGTAGGTATGCCTGAAAGTGCACAGAAAGGGAACAGAAGATGAATTTCAGCAATCAAAACATCTAGAAATATCTTTGACCATCAAAAGAAAGATGCAGCATCAGTGGCAAATAAGTAATAGTACTCCCTCCGCCCCATAAAGCAAGGCGTATAAATTTACTCAAAAGTCAAACCATGTAAAGTTTGACCAAGCTTTTAGAAAAAACTAACGACTTCTCCAATGTCTAGATACACCATAAAATATATTTTCATATCACATCTATATAATATTATAATTGTTGATAGTTTTTTCTATGGACTTGGTCAAACTTTACTTTGTTTGCCTTTAGAACAAAAATATAAGTACGGAACTGAGGTAGTATGAAACAAGTCAAAATGATGAGGATCTTAAACATTGATCATGATCACATCATTCTTAATCAAATGACTTTCTCTCACTAAGTACAAAGAATATGAAGCAGGATTCAGAATAAAACCTTGTAGGAGCGGATAAGTGTGTATTCGTAATATCTCGTCTTCTTCACTTCTTTTGAAACTTCTACAGCAAGCTCTTTTTCTGTCAGCTGCCTAATCCGATAACTGGAGAAGAAGATCAAGACACATATAATATAAGTCACTTGGGAACATTGTAGCTGTGGTGGTAGGAAAAATGAACTGTCATGTACCTGGGAATTATGTCCCTAAACACAGCAAGCAAGGACATTATACCAAGTTTAACAACCTTCTGGTCCATGTCGTTGCACATAATCAATAAATCATTCAGGGATCTAATGTTTGACTCGGGATCTTCAAGCAAGGCCATCCCTAGTTCAGCAAGCTGGGCCTTCTTTTTCTCAAACAATTCATCAGCTGAAAGTTCTTCTTTCACCTCTTCCTGCCAATCATAGTAATATAATAAACTCAGACTATGTGCTGTCTCAAAATTCCAATTTCCATATTTGTTCACTTTGAAAAAAGTGGCAGACAATTCTTATGGGCAAAAAAGGACTCCAGTACACAAGGAAAATGCCTGGCTAGTTGGGATCTTGTCTGCAGACCTAAAGATCAAGGGTGTCCTATATCTCAGAAAACAGAATCAGGCACTACTCATGAAGAATCTGTATAAACTATACAATAGAAAAGACATCCCCTGGGTTTCTTTAATTTGGCAAG
This sequence comes from Avena eriantha, assembly GCA_910589775.1. Taxonomy (NCBI): domain Eukaryota; kingdom Viridiplantae; phylum Streptophyta; class Magnoliopsida; order Poales; family Poaceae; genus Avena; species Avena eriantha. The sequence goes on along the minus strand of OU342743.1, from coordinate 534,354,271 downwards.
CATACTACATAACAGGAGTGCTCCACATACATGCTCACCAAGAGGTTCATTTTGGTGGAAAGATTGTCTTGCTCAATTTGAAGCTTTCAGAGAAATATCTACATGCACAATTGGAGATGGAAAAACTATTGCTTTGTGACAAGACAAATGGGATGAGCAGAATAAAGAAGATCAATACCCTCACCTTCACTCATTTGCTAATAATGAGAATATCACTGTGGATAAAGTTATGGCTAAGCACTCCATTTATGATATGTTCCAACTACCCCTATCCATTATGAAAAATTCACTATCTGCAGATTGAGATGTCGATTGGTTTTTTCATCGAAAAGGAAGAAGGCCAAGGGGATAGCAGCCTTCCTTCGGGCTTTGCCTGCCAACGTTCTAATAAAGAATTCCAGCTCAGCCCGGGAAAGTGCTGGCAACAACATAAAGAAAGGGGTCCATGTAGCTGCTGCGCCCGCCCACTGAGCAGCAGGTTCGGCATCTACTACAAAAGAGAGAATCCACTTCAGATAACCACGTCTCTGCTAGGCAGAGTGTGGAATGACCGAGAGCGGACCAAATGGATATATAATCCAAGCCGAGAGTGGAGTTACGTGAACAGCCGTCTGAATGTAGCAATTTTGCATAAGATACAAAAGGTTGAATTATGGCCAAGGGAGCTGAGTGCTTCCATTTTAATTGATCTGATATTTGACTAAGAGTTTTACCCCTCCTGCTTTTGTTTGCATTGTCATTATTCTGGTATATAAGCTCTATAACAAATATCGATATTTGCATCTATATTCTATGTTGAATAGCTGATGCTGCATTTATCCAGTTTCATCTAGCTCAACGTTTCTCACTTATCACATTCCAGCATTCAGTTTGTTATGTCAAAAACAAGGCACTTAGCCATCAAATCAGCACAAGTATCAGCTATTCAGCTATGGTACTGTTACTTTAGCTATTCTGCCATACATTGACAATGTCTAAGACACTTATATATTTGCAATCAAACATGTCCATGTAATTTGCATTCATGATATTAAACAGTTTGAAAAAAAAAGTTCATCAATGTGCTGCAAACAGTAATATGGGTAAATCACAAAAAATATTGTTTGGAAAATGAGCTTCAGACTGATTCAAAAAGCACAGAAATAGTACCAACACTAGTGAGTGCAGATTTTCCTTCAGCACTTCAGTTGGAGGTTGCACATTCTGCGGTTTACAATCTTCCTTTTTGTTCGATCTTCCCATACATTCTTTTTGGGAACCTCGGGTGGCACCGGCACCTTTGCCTTCTGATCTAGATTCAAGACCATTAGCTTTGTCTCCAGACCTTGCTTTCTTGGCTGCATGTCACGGCATGACTGTTACACAGGTAGGGTAAACAATACCAATAATTCATGACAACAAACATATTAAAACTCATATGGCAATGTTTGTCATATTTCCAGAGAACTTCTTAAATCAGCAATTCCAACATCATACAGACTCATGTGTGTATCACTCTTTAACAAGACCACATCTAAAAACAAGTAAATAAACACAATAGTAGCCGTGTTATCCCTTTTCATAATGAAACAAAGGATTCTGAATTGTTGCCAACACTTTCCATTGATCAAGGTAATCTGCATCCCGAACTTCAACCCCTGCCTGTCATCATTGGCACACTGAATGCATGCTCTGCAAATGGCAAACCCAGAACACAGGAAGAGTTCTCTAGGGCACACACTGCAAGTGCCCATCAACTTTATTTAGTCTAAGCAATGTCTAAAAACGATCTTATCAAGTCACATAGGTAATTCATTACCCTAGGTAATTCATTCTTTTCTTTCTCTGCTTATATAGGTTGTTCCAAGCATATACAGTAGTCTGTTCATACTGATTGGAAAAATCAATCGACCTTAGTAAAAACAGACCCAAAAGATTTACGACTAAATATTTACTACTCCAGAGCATATGCTATGTAGTTCACAACTTCTCCAAAGCCTTGTGCAACTAGAAAGTGCTCCTACACCGAGTTCAGGATTAGACTGACTCAATCGGTTCTCCTCATTTCGCCGCTCGAAATCAAATAGAACTGAAGCGAGTCTGATGCATATGATTTTACCGGTTCTGAAGACCACCTCCCCCTCCAGAGTCTTGACAGGGAGCGCGTCGACGGGGTCTACCTCGAGATCATCGTCATTCCTGGGATACAGGGCTTCGGCCGCCCTCCTCTTGCGCTCGCGCTCCTCGTAGAGGAGCTCGACCTTGTCATCGTCGTGGTCGGCGACCCTGGTGACAACCTTGTCGATGGCCCCTCTGTCCATCCGGGCGATGAAGCGGACGTGCTCCTTATTCTTCTCGACGAAATCGACATCGTCGTCAGATATCACGATGTCCTCGTCGTCGACTTCTGGCGGCAGCGGCGGCGCGAGGATGACCTTGTTCTTCTTGCTTCTCTTCCCCATGGAACCTGTACTGCGCTGAGCTTTTCTGCAGCCTACTCTAACCTCTCGAGTTTCGCCGTCGAGGAGGAGAGGGGCTAGCCGCAGCGGAGGCAGGGAACGGCGGCGGTGGAACAAGGGTTTCTGACACGTTTGGGGGCGGGGTGGCGGGGAGGCGGTGCGTGGGAAAGGGAAGGGCTAGTTGGTGCTAGGTTTTGTGCTGAACTTGGCAGTTGGGCCTTGGGCCGAAGTTTGCTAGAAGGCTGGAGCCTGGAGGCGTGGACGGGCACGGAAGTGAGTAACGTTAGAGCAAATCCAGCGGAAACGACTCCGTAGCGCCCCAGCATTTCCAACCATTGTTTCGCCGAAGATTTTTCAGCGTGGGCGGTCTATTATTTGGTTCCTTCGCTTTCCGAATGGTTCGCTCTTTCCTTCCCTTCGGCGAGCCGAGCAATTTAGAAAAGGAGGTTTTTCAGCGTGGGCTGGTCTATTATTTGGTTCCTTCGCTTTCCGAATAGTTTGTTCTTTCCTTCCCTTCCGCGAGCAGAGCAATTTGGAAAAGGATTGGGGATGGTATCCCGGGGTCGCTGTTGCAACTTGCAAGCGAACAAGAGGGAGAAAGCGGACTCCCTGCGCGCCACCGCTCGCTCCTGCACTGCTGCTAGCTCCTGTGCCCCCGCGCAGCGCCCCCGCGGCCTTGCCTCGCCACTGCAGCCTTACCTCTGCACCCTGTCGTGCCGCCGCAGCCGCGCTGCTCGACCACGAGTTAGAGGCACCGACCCTCGACGACTCGAGCCTTCCCATCTTCGGACGTACTCCACCATGGGTAAGAGCTCTGGCCGTCGACGAGATGCGGTGCTCGCCCTGGTGGTGGCGCTGTGGCGTGCTACTCCATGCCCCCGCTACACCTATGTGAGGCTCTGCTACAAGCGGTCAGCGGACTTGCTACATAGACATGCTGGCCTCGTTGTAGGGGTACGGTGGGGGAGAGGTTTAGTGGAGGAACCTTTTGCTGTGAGCGGTGTGAGGCTCTTCTACAAAGGCACGACGACCTTGCTACAAAGGCATGTCAGCCTTGCTACATAGGTATGGCATCGTCTTCTAAGACGACGGCGTTACCCTTGCTACAGAGGTACGACATCACCTTCTCTAGTGATGGCTTTTTTTTCTACAAACGGTGCGAAGCCCTGCTACATGGGCACAACGGCCTTACTACAGAGGCACGGCAGCGTCTTCTTCGGCGCTCGACAAAGTCTTTTCTACAATTGTTAACTATTTTTGCTACAACTATTTTATGATTTTGCTACAACAGTTCAAAGTTTTTGCTACTAGATCTCCAGCGAGGTCTTCCGACGAAAGTCTCCGACGATGTTATTGGCAAAATTGGATTTGCTACATTAGCACAAATTTTTTGCTACATAGCCTCCAGCGAAACTACGACGAGGTCTCCGGCGAGATCTATCTTTCTAATTTTTTGTCTCGTGAACGAATATTGTTTGCTACATATAGCAAAAACGGGACTATTTATAGCAAAAGCGCGTCATTTTGGTCTATTTTAGGAGACACGTGGCGGCTAGAAGACCCGGGAGATCGAGGGAGTTATTTCCCAGGGGACGTGTAGCGCTCCCTGAGCAATTTCTCGAATAGAGCAGTCCCTTCCTTCATTCTTCCGTGGCTCCCCTCCTCAATTCTTCTACGCCCTAGGGTTCTGCCAAGCGACCAATCTGATGTCGTGGGCTCCTATACGCTGCTGTTGACTGCTAGAAGCCCACGTCTAGTAGGAAAATATTTTTATAAGACCCGATCCACAGAATTGAAGACGTGTAACATATGTCCAAAATAGTGAAAAAAACAAGATTTGCAACGGTTTTCTAGATCTAAATTGACACATGTCTCATAGAATTATTTTAATCCCCATCCACCTCTACGTAATTACTCCCTATCTATCTCGCAGCCGGCCACGCCATTCCTTTCTTTTGCTTTTCTTAGTTTTGATTTCTTTGCCAGGTGAGGCACTTCGACAGGAGGCGATGTGGCCGTCGTTCACCTGCCATGCCATCAACCCCTATTCGTGTGGAGCACCTCCCTTGACACCACCATCATCGCTGGAGTTGTGGTTCTCTTCTTCGCGTGGAGTCAGAGCTCGCTTTCCTAGCTAGCAGCAATAAGGGAGGTTAGCTTTCTAGCTAGCAGAGACAAGGGAGGTTAGCTTTCTAACCTTTCTCTTGTTGATTAGGTTTCGATTGTTAGACTTTATTATACGTAGCTCATGTAGATGTATTTGTAACCTATATTTTACACCTTTGTGTATCCTTATATATTTATGAGATAGCCACATCTAATTAGGGAGTTGAGCAGTTGCCCCAAACTCTTTTATCTAATATGGTATCAGACTAGGTTGACCCTATCATGACTTCCGCCGCCGCCGCATCGGAACTGGCGATCTTCGCCGCCACCTCGATGACGGATGCGGCTCCATTCCCTACAACTGCCTCTCCCGTCCTGGCTTCACAGCCTCTTGCGTGGGCGCCCGCACGTCCACTCGCGATCGAAATCTCAACAGCGGAGGTCCCGCCTGCACCCACGCCGATCGCGATGGCGACCCCGCCGTCCGCTCCGCCTTCGACGGATCCTACTCCACCGCCCTCTTAGGGGTCATCGCACCTGCCCTATGGCGTGCCTGCCCAGCCGTCCTATGGCGCACCACCACCGACGCCATACGGCACGCCCTCGCTGCCCTACATTGGGTTGTAGCAGCCATCCTACTCGGCACCCGCACCAATGCCCTACGGTGCTTCTCCATCGCTGCACTATGGCTCCTACCAACTGCGGCTATAAAATAGGGGAAACCACGCGTAGTGGGGCCTTGTATTGCTCATTGTATATGAGAATTACAAGGGGAGTCCTAGTCTCATACAACATGGACACATACAAAAGGAATACACAATATGACCGTATATCTATACAAACACGATACGGTCACATATTCTAACACCCTCACTCAGTCTAAAATGGGCGTCCGACAAATAGTAAGATTGCCCCGAAAATCTAAGAAGAGAGGCGACGGTAATCCTTTGGTGAAGATGTCCGCGAACTGAGATAAACTAGGAACGTGTAGAACCCTGACCTTGTCGGTTGTCACGCGATCTCTGACGAAGTGTAGATCAATCTCCACATGTTTGGTGCACTGATGATGCACTGGATTCTGTGTCACGTAAACTGAACTCACATTGTCACAGAAGACGATGGAAGCATCAAGCACCGGTCGATGAAGCTCCTGAAGTAGTTGTCGTAGCCAACATAGTTCGGCCACCATATTTGCTACTGCCCGATAGTCAGCCTCCGCACTCGAGCGTGAAATAGTGTGTTGTCGCTTGGCTGACCAAGACACCAGATTTGCGCTGAGGAACACACAATAGCCAAAAGTAGACCGTCGAGTGTCTGGACAACCTGCCTAGTCAGCATCATAGTAGGCTATTAGTTTGTTCGAGGTACGTCGATACAAAGTGATACCATAGTCGGTGGTGCCGCGGATGTAGCGTAGAACACGCTTCACAAGGAGCAAGTGATTATCCCATGGATCATGCATACGAAGACATATCTTATGTACTGCATAGGAGATATTAGGTCGAGTAAAAGTGCGGTACTAGAGACCTCCTGCAATACTGCGATACTTTGTAGGATCAGCCACATGGTCACAAGACTGAGCTTCAAGCTTAGAAGTTGTATCAACTGGTGTGGAGATAGACTTGCACTATAACATACTAGTGCGGTCAAGGAGCTCCATAGCATACTTATCCTATGAGAGAAAGAGACAGTCCTTGCTACGCTTGACGAAGATGCCCAGAAAGTAATGTAAATCACCCATGTCTGTCATGGTGAACTCAGAACAGGGTGAAGCAATCAAACTGTGTAGCAATGTCAAGGAAGACGCAGTCAAAATTATGTCATCCACATAGAGAAGGAGATAAGCCATATCGGAGCCACGGATATAGATGAACAATGAGCTGTCAGTCTTGCCACTTAGAAACCCAAGAGATGCAATATAGGAGGCAAACCGCTAAAACCATGTCCGTGGAGCCTGCTTCAACCCGTACAAAGATTTGTTCAGGCGGCACACCTTCTCATGAGAATTGGGATCAATGAAACCTAGGGGTTTTCGAGCATAAACCGTCTCATCAAGTTTGCCGTTGAGGAAAGCATTCTTGACATTCAGCTGATGAATAGGCCAATCACTGGAAAGAGCAAGTGACAGAATTGTTCGTATCGTGGCAGGTTTAACAACCAGACTGAAAGTTTCATCAAAATAAATACCTTCACGTTGCGTGAATCCCGCAAGACCCACCGTGCCTTGTACCGATCAAGAGAACCATCAGGCTTTAACTTGTGACAAAACATCCACTTGCATGTGACAATATTTGCATTGCGAGGTGGATCAACTAGGTCCCAAGTGTTGTTGGAGAGAAGAGCACTGTACTCATTAACCATCATTGCATGCCAATTAGGGTCCTTGAGCGCTCCACGGTACATCTTCGGGAGAGGAGATAACCCCTCAACATGAAGATCGAAGATGGTATTTGGTTGCACCATGCCTGTCTTCGCACGCATAAGCATGCGAAGTGATGGTGGCGGAGGCGGAGGGCGCGGTCGATGGATCGGAGGCAGAGTCGGTGCAACAGCCGCACGTGGTGAGGAATCATCCTCAGCAGGCGTGGCTGGTGATGAGGCGAGCGATGGGGCAGTCACAGGCGACGAGGGGGCTCCAACGGGAGAGGCATCCAAACTCGCGGCAGAGTGGACATGCGCGGCAGGGGAGGCAGCCGTGGCAGGATGCCGAGCGCCCGCGGCAGGCTGCCAAGCATCCATGGCAGGCTGCCGAGCGCTCGCAGTAGGTTGGCGCACAACCGCGATAGAGCTTCCCGTGACTGGCACGGTGAACGGCGTCGAAGACATCGGCTGCTCAACCTACAGAAAATCATAAGTGTGCAGGGAAGGAGTTGGAGACGTGGCGGACGTGGTGGTGGCAAAGGGAAAGATAGACTTTTCGAATACAACATGGCGAGAGATGATGATCTTTTGGGTGAAACGATCAAGACAACGATAGCCGTGATGTTGGGATGGATACCCTAAAAACACGTAGGGCATGGAGCGAGGTGCAAGCTTGTGCGATGCAACGGTAGTAGTTTTGGGGTAGCAAATACATTCGAAGACCCTAAGACCAACATACGCAGGGTCGATGCCATGAAGAGATCGAAAAGGCACACAATCCGAAATTGTCTTGGAAGGCAGCCGATTATGCAATAATACGGTTGTATGAAGAGCCTCGGCCCAAAAGCATGGCGGCATACTTGTTTGAATTAGAAGCGTATGAGTTATGTCACTGAGGGTGCGAATAATCCTCTCGGCTTTACCGTTCTATTGCGAGGTATATGGACATGAAAAGTAGAGTGTTATTCCATGGCGTTGGGCAAAAGAGTGGAGGAGAGAATTAGCTAACTCATGACCATTATTACACTGAATAGCTTGCAAGTGTGCACGAAACTGAGTACAGGCTAAGGCACGAAGGGGCGATAAGTACAAGAAAACTTCTGACTTAGCACGTAGAGGATAAACCCAGGCATAATGAGTGAAATCGTCGAGGAAAACAAGATAATACTTGAAGCCAGAAATACTCTCAACCGGTGATGTCCACAAATCATAGTGAATACTTTGAAACGGAGAATATGTTACACTATTGGTAGAAGAAAAAGTAAGACGAGTATGAAGACCTAATTGACAAGCATGACACAAACTAGATTTATTCTTATCCCTCGGAATAACCGAAGAGCAAGCTAAAGACTCCATGATGGGTTGTCCAGGGTGTCCAAGCCGCCGGTCCATAGAGCAGGATCAACGACGAGGAAGGCATGTGGGTGACTGGTGGAGGAGGTGCAGACAGGATAAAGAGCTCCGAGGCTATTGCATTTGAGAATCTCGTTCCTGGTTTGAAGATCCTTCACAGAAAAACTAAGAGGGTCAAATTCGACGGAAACACGATTATCAATGGTGAACTGACGAACCAACAAAAGATTTTTAACTCTGTTAGGAGCAACTAAAACATTACAAAGATGAAGGAGACGCTCAGAGGTGGAAATAGGAAAACGTGCATGTCCGGTAGTGGTGATCGGAAGAGTGGAGCCGTTACTGACAACAATAGCACGAGGAGAAGAGGTAGGGGGAGACACGGAGGTGAGCATACCGGGGTTGGCCGTGAAGTGGGAGGAGGCGCCAGTGTCCATTACCCATTCCGTGGGTGCTTGTAAGCCCATCATCTAGAACTAGTGCATGAGCGCGGACTGATCCCACAAGCCGGTGATGACGGTGCCGGTGACGAAGGAGCGGCGTCGTAGCCTTAAGAAGGGGGCGGGGGCGCGTATCCGTAGCCGTATTCATAGGAGGAGTGCGGCATGCTATAGGGCCCCTGCGCGTAGAAGGCATGTGGCAAGGGCGCGGGACGTGGCACGTAGCTGTGTGCCTGACCGTAGGGCCACATCTGGATCACGCTGTTCCATGGGAGTTGCGGCATGGGCCATGTTGGCAAAGCGATGGCCGGTGGTGCAGCAAGGGACTCGTTCTGGACAATAGCACCCTCCTTGGCAGCCTTAGCTGCAACCTTCTTCTTCTTGTGGCGGTTATGGTTTGCTTTGCTAGGGTTGGCACCGTCAACGATGAGAGCCGTGTCGAAGTTGTGGGCTCAGCGATTTTTGCGCTTCATATATTGGAGCACGAGAAGAGAACGGCATTTCTCGAAGGTGATCTCGGGCATAAGGGAGATCAAGTCGGCGGCATGCTCTTACTGCTCGGAGAGGCTATTGAGGCAGTGGATCACCATCTTGGCATCTTCTTCCGATGCTCCGAGATCTGCTAGACCATCGGCGATGGCCTTGATCTTCTTCAGGTACTCGTCCATGGAAAGTTCGCCCATTTTGATCTCGCCGAGCTCCGTGAAGATGTGGAGCTAGCGATTGATCTTGTGGTTGTTTAAGAGGTCGTTGATGCTTGTCCATAGATCGACGACAAGAGGATCTTCACCTGGCATCATGACAATGTCGAGGAGGCCGAGGGAGACGGATCCGTAGAGCCACAAGACCACCATGGCATCCAACAAGGACCACTCCGGAGTTGGATCGATCGGAGTGGGTGCTTTGACGTGGTCGAGCGGCACGTACTTGTGGAGAGTGGCGCGAAAGAAGGTGCGCCATTGGCGATGAACACCGGTGTCAAGGTTTAGCTCGACTGGTACGTGCCCCTTGATGGAGTGGAGGCCGATGGCTTGGGCATGCAGGAAGGTGAGAGAGAAGGCCCCCATGCTGGAGGAGGGGGCGGTGGCGAGGGCCATCTTGGCCTTGGAGTCGGCGGCCTCGTGAGCCTCATGATCTGCCTTCTCCTTGGCGGCCTACGCGACCCGTGTAGCATCATCGCCCATGGATCCAAGAGAGGCAGCGTAGCGAGAAGGGGGAGATGGGTGGTTTGCAGATCAGCGATGCTGAGATCGGCGGTGGTGGCAGAAGCAGGGCAACACGGTCCAGTAGGGTTTTGTGTCTGATACCATGTAAGATAGGGAAACCACACATAGTGGTGCCTTGTATTGCTCATTATATAGAAGGATTACAAGGGGAGTCCTAGTCTCATACAACACGGACACATACAAAAGAAATACACAATATGACCGTACAACTATATGATGGCTCTGAAATATATCCATCTACGTCCATATTTAAACTAGATATTATTCATATTTTTTTATAAAATATCTCTCTAAACCCTGCCACTAATACCTAATGATCAAAGGGGTATGCAATACTTTCTTTCTATTTTTTCCTGCGCAGATAATGACGTTTGAGGATGGGAATCAGAACATTAAAGTCAAATATACAAGATTTCCAACAACCGGAAGAAACCAGGAGTCGTGAAATGGAGATAGATGCTTTAACGACCAACTATACGGTGGAAATAAAATTCTGGTCGTATAGTTGTCATCGACACCACTAGGTCAAACAGAATAACTTTTGTGAAGGGACCCATATATAAAGATGCCTCGGGTGTCGAGAAACAAGAGCTCTTTCCGATCACCAGCCGCCCCTAGATCTCCATCCACAACACCAAAGAGCTGTCGAACGAATAGACTTAGATCTAATCTCCAAACCCTTCTCCATCACCATAGCCATATTCCATCACTTGTAATAGTAGATCTCATCTTCAATTAGTGACATTGTAAGACTATTTGATATCAATCCCATGATTCCCATTACAATGTTTATGATTGTTGATTTCATCTCTATGCGTGAGTAATTATCCTTGGGCTAAGGGCGGCGGCCTAGCCATGTAGCTTTTGTGCATGTTATTTATCATAGATTGGATCATGTATTAGTTTGTATGACATGATAATTATTGTATCCTCTCTTGCTTAAATCTAAGGATTTGTCAGGTACCCAAGACCCCGAGGATTGAGCCAGGTATAGGGAGTATGAGTAATGACTAATCTGCAGGTTGGGAACCCTAGTGATAGAAGGGGTAGTACGGCTGTATGTGAGGGATTTACTTGGGAGTAATGGTGACGTCACTATGCATATCATTAATTCTCTTTCTTCTATGGATGAGACTAGTAGGTTATTGCTATAAGCGGTTGCGGAGGCAATAGCAATTATGGATGCACTGCCCACATATTATTTATCTTTCTCTAACAATTACATGCATACTTTATTATTATCTTTTATTCCCATCAGATGTTTTGCACAGCTACAGGTGAAACCGAAAGCCCTAGGCCCTCTCTCTCCATCATCGACAACAACAAAAGATAGCAAACTCTTGGTCTAGTAAAAACACAAAAGGAATTCTAAAACTCTCGAAAGTAACTTCACTACGCTTCTGCTTCCCGAGGATTCGTTAAACCTAGGTCTACTAGGGAAAAGAGCTATACTACATTTGTAATCTGGATCGAAGGTATCGCTATACAAACACGATACAGTCACATATTCTAACAACGACACTATGGCTCGCCCTATGACGTGCCCTCTACACCGTATACCTCGTCACTAGAGGCCCCTGGCGATTCCATAGCGATGGACTTGGTCGGTTCCTCACCGGCGATTGGTGGCGCCACGTCACCTAGGTTTTATGCGTCATCCTATGCCGCACCTACGCCTCCTCTACTACCCACATAGATCATGTTATGGTTGTCCTTGGCAGTGCTCCTCGACCCTGCTTCTGCTCAACACACATCATACCGGTGAAGCTCATGCCAGAAAACTAATTGTCGTGGTGCGTGATACGTTGCAAACGTATCTATAATTTTTGATGTTTCATGCTTGTTTTATATCTACTTTCTTATGTTTTGTCCACACTTTGGAGTATTTTTACACATTTTCTAGAACTAACCTATTAACAAGATGCCATAGTGCCAGTTGCCTGTTTTCTGCTGTTTTTGGTTTCAGCAAAGCTAGTAAGGAAATATTCTCAGAATTAGACCGGACAAAAGCCCAAGTCAATATTTCACCAGAAGGAACACATAGTCCAGAGGGTAGCCGAAGAGGGGCATAGGGCGGCCACACCCTAGGGTGGCGCGGCCAGCCCTAGGCGCACCGCCACCTGGTGTGGGGCCCCTGGTACTCCACCGACCTTACCCCTTCGCCTATAAAAGTCTCCCGGGACAAAAACCCTAAGGACCCGATCAAAAATTCCACGAAAGAGTCTGTAGTCGCCGCCATCTCCATCCCTAGATCGGGAGGGATCTGAAGCTCTTCCCAGCACCCTGCCGGAGGGGAGAGATCACCCTGGAGGCCCTCTTCATCACCATGACTGCCTCCGGTGTGATGCATGAGTAGTTCATCCCTGGACTACGGGTCCATGTAGTAGCTAGATGGTTGGTTCTTGTCCTTTGTGCTACCATGTTTAGATCTTGTGAGCTCTGTTCATGATCAAGATCATCTATTTGTAATCCTACATGTTGTGTTTGCGGGGATCCGATGGATATTGAGATGCTATTTCAGATTGATTATTGATTCTATCATGTCTATGTTATTTGTGATCTTGCATGCTTTCTGTTGTTAGTATCTATCTTAGCCGAGTAGATGCTAGCAAATCGAAGAGGGAGTATTTATGCTCGATAGTGGGTTTATGCCGAGAAGTTGATGTGAACTTTATTAGAAATAATAATTTTAGCAACAATGCCTACATGAATAATTTTGGTAACAATAATTATAGGCCATATCCTCCCAATAATGCTAATTCTTATGGAAATTCCTACAACAATAATAGAAGTGCACCCTCTGAACTTGAAGTCATGCTTAAAGATTTTATTAGTAAACAAACTGCTTTCAATAAAACTATTGAGGAAAAACTCTCTAATGCTGAAAGAAATATAGCATCACTGTCTGAAGCACAATCTTCTTTGAATAAAATAGCTGCTAAACCTAGAACTATTAAAAATCCCTTTGCTGCTACTAATGCCATACAAGTTAGAATTTATGAAAATGTTAGACTGTTAGCTAAATTGCATGCTAAGTGGGAAAGAGAAGATGAAATTGCTAGAAATATTAGTATTTCTAATATCACAACCACTAATGTTAATGCTAGCAAACCACATGAAGTTCCTTCTGCAACAATACCTAAAACCAATGGAACCTTCTCTCATAAAAATGCTGAAATTCTTCGAAATATGGGAAACGATAGCTCTACTACTTTAGATGGTGATTATGATTTTGATCTTGATGGTTGCAGTATATCTGAAGTAATTATGTTCCTACAAAAGCTTGCTAAAAGTCCTAATGCTAGTGCTATGAATATGGCCTTTACAAAACACATTACTGATGCTCTCATAAAAAATAAAGAAGAAAAGATGAAACATAAAGCTTCTATTCCTATGAAATTAGAAGATGGTTGGGAACCCATCGTTAATATGAAAGTGAATTATTTTGATCTCAAAGCTTTATGTGATCTTGATAGTAGTGTTTCTATTATGCCTAGAAAGATTTTATGAAATGCTTGATTTACCACCGTTGGAAGATTGTTATTGAAATGTCCAACTTGATGATAATGCTAAAAAGAAACTCATGGGGAGTGTTAATGATATTCTTATTATGGTTAACAATGCCTATGTCCACGTTGATTTCTATGTTTTGGATGTTGAATGCAATGCTTCTTGTCCCATTATTTTGGGAAGACCTTTTCATAGAACTGTTGGTGTCATTATTGATATGAAAGAAGGCACCATTAAATATCAATTCCCACGCAAGAAAGGTATAGAACACTTCCCTAAGAAGAGAGAAGATTCCTTTTTCCTCTCCTATTAAAACAAAATTTGATCTTAATGCTTCTTCATTTGAGAATACTTGATTATTTTCTTGCTTCTTATGCCTAGCTCAAAGGCGTTAAAGAAAAGCACTTATTGAGTGATAACCCAAATTTCTTTAGGAATCTTTTGTTGAGTCTTGGAAACTATTGCTTCAGTAATAACCTCTCCTTGTCATTTTGTGTGGTTTTTGTGCCAAGAGTAACCTCTAATGAGAGAGAAGTAAGATTTGGGAAAGTTGCTGTCCCGAAACAGATTTTTGTACTTCGCTGTAAAAATTCGTGAAAAATCTCTATACGTCGGTTTGAGCTGTAAGTTTTTGTGCTTCTGACCCAGGTTGTTATCTAACTTTCGTTAGTTCAACACTTTTCGATTTGAGCAACAGAAGGTGACGAGGGTTTAACTCATCAATGCCCATTGTTATGGACTTGGGTTTTGGAGAAGGAAGGAGTGCTGGAGACATCTATCGGCTAGCAAACAAGCACACAGGGGACAAAGGATTTACCCAGGTTCAGGCCTCGTAGAGGTCCCTACTCCTGCTTGTCTGCTCGTGGAATTATCAAAGGAGTCGAAAGTTATAATGGTGCACAGATGCAATCTGGCGAGAGTTGTGGAAACTAGGGTTGCGTGTGTCCTCTTCGCCGCCCCTCCTAGACTTTATATAGATAGGCTAGGTCTCGGGTAGCAGGTCGAGTCGGTTACAAGTTTAGGGTTTTTCCCTTCAAACTTTCTATCTTTAGCTTCTTCTTGTCTCTCAAGCAATCGAGAGTCCGTAGGTTACTCGGGTCCTTTCGTCTGGGCCTTGGCGACACCGTGGGCCTGTACGTATTTAGACCATATATACCAAGCTCGAGTACCTGTAGGGTATACCCATGTCAGTAGCCCCCGAGTATCCAGTGGAATCGCAGATTTGACTGGGTACTTTTTGAAGTTTTTGAGTGCCTGAATGAGTACATTTTTCGACTGCTTTCATTTATGTCATAGGGATTTGTTGATATATGTGCCTGATGTAGCCGAAGTATCGGTATCAGTTAACCACCTTAGGGTGAAACAACGCAATCTAATCGAACTCGAGTCCCCGGACTCGAATCCAGAAAAGTGCTGGCGTAATACGACTCAGGCCGCGGAGGTCTTACAGGAGTCGAATTCCAATTATATGGGTGTGAGCACTTGACGCGTCCGTCAAGGCATGTTCATCGTGCCTGTAGGCACGGATATGTTTCTGGTAGTCGCAGTTAAATGCGTTGCCAGGCCTTTATTCAGGTCTTACCTTCACGCTGTAAGCGCGGCATCCGAATTTTATCATCGCGGAGATGATTCGGGCAACCCAGGAAATGTAATCTCTTTGTAGGGAAAATTATGAGGCGGTGTCGCCATGATCTGCGAGTGCTGATGTAATCAACGCACAGCTTTCATGCAAATAATCATAGGGTGCGCGACCAGCGCTCCCTATGGGAGTAGCCCCCGAGTGCCTGGTTGAGTCGAAGACTCAGGCAGGGACTAAAGAAATTTTGCGACTGCCTGGGTTGCGACTGCTGTCGTCTTTTGCTTGCTTGTTTCAGTCGAAATTTTTTCCAGCGCTCCCTATGTGAGTAACCCACGTCCATAGTCGAATCGTTTTTCGAGTGGTTGGGTTTGATTGTGATTGCCTGTATCCCTGCAATAAGAAAAGAAAATCATAGGGTGCGCGGCCAACGCTCCCTATGGGAGTAGCCCCCAAGTGCTTGGTGGAGTCAAAGACTCTAGCAAGGACTAAAGTAGTCGTAGTTTTGTGCTGTGTAGCTGTTGATGACGTTAGTGCTGACACTTTCATGACCTCAGTTGCCCCGCGTGAGCGATTTTGACGGGATTTGACGAGCGGTGGGTCCCACTTTCTGACTTTGACTTGACTGGGCGTGCGTAATCTTATGATTAACTGTGCCTCCTCGATTTCCGCACGTAATGGGAAAGAAGAAAGGAGGCGCTGCCACTGAATCCGCCGCCACCGCTGCTGCGGCGAAGAAGAAGGGTGGCCCCGCTACTGTGGGCACCAGTGCCGCCGCCGGCGGAGAAAAGAAGGTCGCGGGCACCCGCGTGACCAATGGCGCGTGGCGCCCCTCTATCATCAATGCGTCTGATCTCCGTCTTCTTCGCCAAGACGGAGTTATTTCTGCAGCAGTCGCCGATGCGCGCGTCCCCAGCGGTGAGACCATTCCTGTGCCTCCCGCTGGTTTTCGAGTGATGTTTCTTGCTTTCATCATTCGCGGCCTTTCTTTGCTTCTCCACCCCTTTCTTAGGGGTCTCCTCTGTTTCTATGGGCTCCAGCTCCATCAGCTGTCCCCAAACTCGATTCTTCACATCTCTTGTTTTATCACCTTTTGCGAGTGCTGGCTTGGAATCGAGCCGCACTTTGGCCTTTTCAAATGTTTATTGAAGCTGAAGCGTCAGTCCGCATCTGGCTCTTTAGTCTATGACGTAGGTGGTTGTGGAATCCATGTCGACCGATCTGCCACCTACTTCGACATCAAGCTCGCCAAGTCCGTCCAGGGATGGAGGGATAGATGGTTTTATGTTTGCGACCAAAAGGCCAAGGACGAGCATTTTGGACTCGCGCCTTTCGATTCCGCGACTCCCTGCAAGAAGATGCGTTCTTGGAAGAACGTGATCATGCCCTCCGAACTCGCGGAGATAGACGTGCTATATCAACGCGTCTGCGACCTCGAGAGTCGCATAGGCGCAGAGGAGGGAGGCTGCGCCCTTGTCAGGACTTGGCTGCGTCGTCGTGTCCAGCCTCTCCAAGCTAGAGTCCATCCCATGTTTCAATGGGGTGGTGCTGATGATGCCACTCGCGTGTCTGCCGATGGCATGTCCGCGAGTGAGGTAGATAAGAGGGTGCGACTGGTTACGAAGTACACCTTCAAGGATGTGCTTCCGAATGAGCCAGTCGTCCCTCCTTTTGATGCTTCGAATCCTCCTCCTGAGGTACAGTTGTGCTACGCAGTAGCTTATTTTCGTGATTGCTTTTTCTGTTGCTTACTCGCTCCTTTTGCTCATCTTTGCTGTTTGTATGCAGGATTGGGCGGTGTCGCCTTGCATGCCTCCTCTCCCTGAGGGTATTATTCCTCGCGAAGCTTTGGAAGAGGATGAGTCTGAGTCGACTGTCCCTTCTGATGTGGAAGAGGAAGCCCCCGAGTCTGGGAGCCCGGATACTCGCAAGCGTTCGTGCAGCGAGGATTCCGACGCGTCGACTCCTTCGACGCCAGAGGGCACGGCTGTTGGCGCGAAGTCGCCAATTCCAGCTGTTCCTGTGAGGGCTGTGGCACCGTCGACCCGCAAGAAGATGCGACTGCCCAAGGAGTCTTCGTCGGAGTCGGCGGAGGCCACATTTGATCTTGACAAGTTTGACTGGTAAGTTCGCGAGTTTATTCATTGTTTTCTATTTTTGTCTTGCTGGCTTTGCCCTGGAGTTTGCTTTTTCTCAATGCGAATTTCGTCTTGCAGTCAGGAGGCGTCGTCATCTTCTGGCGACGTTGTGTTTTTGAAGGAATCGGGAGTCGCGACCTCAAGGGCCAAGGTAGAGGTCGAGCGCGCTCCTTCTCCTCCGGCGGCGGCCCACTGCGGGCATAATTCTTCGAGCTCTCCTCACAGAGGGGAGCATCGAATAGTTGCTCGGATGACGGCTCAGCAGACTTCTTCGGAGTCGTTAGAGGACCATGTGAGTATATTTTTTCCTTCTATTGTAATTTTGCAGTCAACACCTTCTGTTGTCTTCTCTGATTCCTTGTTTGGTGCAACAGCTCCTTGTAAAGGAGGCTGCGCAAGTGGCGGAGCAGGTGATGGCAATGGGTCGTTAGCATGCGATGCTGGAGACGCGTCACCGTGTGGTCGAAAGTGAGTGCTTCCATGCTTGTACTTTTCATCTTCTCTCTGTTTTGGTGTATTCGACTGATAGCCGATTATTGACTACCACGTAGCTGAGCATAACGCTTTACTGCGCAATGTCGTAACATTGGAGAAGACATTGGCTGCAGCTGTGAAGGGGCGCGATGAGGCAATCACGGCTCGTGATGATGCCTAGAAGCGCGAAGAGGATCTGCGCGCCTCCTTTGTGGCCAGGGAAAAGCTGTTTGAGGAGCAACTGCTCTCAGTCGCCAAGGCCCTATCAGGTACCTTTACTGGTGGATATTTTATTGTTGCTCTTTTCTGCTTCTAGATTTTTGCCGATGGCACTAGATATTTGATCCATGTTTTTTGGTGTAGATGCTGGCGACTTGAGTTTTGACCCGCAGGCCCTTCGTCGTGATGACGTTCTGGCCGGCGCGGTGTCCGCGGTTGAAGACCGAAGCGCCGCCGTCCAGGATACATTATCCAAGGCCAAGGTCGCCCTTAGTCGCCTCCGGGAGGAGTTGATGCCAAAGGAGGAGCAGGTCGATACTATGGGCGAGCTGGTGGAGTCACTCGCCGGGGGCGTGCCTTCTTCTTACAAGAACTCCCTCCGGGCGGCTGGTGCAACGATGTCACTCGCCATGGTGCAAGCCCACGGAGTCGAGATAGATCCCTCTGTGGTGTCAAAGACAATGCCTGTTGGCACGGATGGTCAACAGGTAGTATTTGCTCCCTTTGCGACTACCTGTGCCAAATATGGCCATTCCTTGATTAATACCGTTGCCAAGTATTCGGAGGAGCTCCAACGTGCTAAGAAGGCGGTAAAAGCTTCGGCCTCAGGGGCAGGCGGAAAGTCAGTGGCGTCTGATACTGCCACGGACTTGATGAAGCCCCCGAAGGCGTCGAAGTCGAAGAAGCCAGCTGCTCCGTAGTTAGCTTTTGTAATAGATGATGAATTGTCCTTTTGGTCTAAGAACATGCCTGCTGGCGAGTGTGCTTGTGAATATTTATGCTTATCCTGAATGCACCTGTTCCCCTTGTCATTGTGTTAATTTGGTCGTCTTATTTGCTTCTGTCTTGACTTGTGGTAGGGCACATCGAGTGGTCCCGTAGGGGGAAACCAGGACTCACCATCTCTTGATGAGACAGTGGCACCGCCGCGCTCCAGGGTAGAGGAGCTGTCCTTGCTGTCACGACTTCGTGACCGCGTGAAGCAGCTGGAGCGTGAGTTGCCCCTGATCTGCGGTAACGCAGATGTGTGGAAGTCAAAGGCGGAAAAATCCGCCGCCCGCGAGCAATATCTTCTTGGCGAGGTGACGCAGCTGGGCGACCAGTTTAAGTGTTAGTTTGCTCGTCCTCATTTTTTCCTTTGCAGTTAGTCGCAAAGGTACGTTGTACTCATGTTGTTGGTGCTGCTTCGTGTAGTTGTTAGCGCACGCCATCCGCAGGAGGAGAGGGATAGGATTGCCATCCGCCTTCATGGTCTCACTTAGGAGCAACTTCAGGAGAGTGGATACTTATGGGTGGATCATGATCGTGCGACTGCATTGGCGACCCTGCAGGATCGCACTTCGCGAGTACTGTTCTTCCTGAAGAAGTCGCAGTCATGTTTGAAGAATATCTACCGGGTGATGTTCCCATTGGATGACACTCCATCAAGCCTGTTGGCTCTCCTGGCCAAATTTCAAGATATGTCCGTGGTTCGCGAGTGCGTGAGGCAGCAGTTGGTGGCTGGTGCCAAGGCTGCCCTCTCGATGGTGCGATTGCACAGGCCTAATGTGGATGTCGCCGTCGTAGCTTCCGGTCTGCCAGCGCCGCCAGCCGGATCTGCTTGGAATATGGTGCCGCACTATCAAGCGGTGGACCGTCCAGCAGAGGAGATTGTCGACTTCTTCGAGGAGCAAACCAATGTTCTTCTGTTGCAGCAGTAACCAGATTTGTATCCTGCACATAAGTGTATTTGTGTTGTAAAGTTCATATATACATTTGTATGTAATTTATTGTTGAACGCGTACAAATAGCTTTTGTAAGCGTAAGGTGTGTTGCACTATGCGAGTCCTTTTCGTTAGCCTGGCCATCCCTTTTATCAACCTGCCAGGTGCGTTGCAGCTGGGTTGAGTTTGCGTTAAGGGGTTCAATTGATGTGCCAGCTACTCAGGATGTCGCGTTTATTAGTTCGAAGAACAAATGTGTGTAGGGTGGCGTAGCCCCCGAGTACAATAGTAACAGAAGTGAAAAGAAAAAAAACACAGAGTTTTGGGGCATTTAGCTTTTATTTATTTGGAGAACAGTACGAGGTACAATGTGTGGCTAAGTAGCCTTGGCTGGGTAGCCTTATTTGCGATGTAGTAAAAACAGCTAGGGGTAGAAGCGTCGCAGTTGTGCGACGTTCCAAGGGTTGGAGTATGCGACTCCTGTTTCTAGGTCTTGAAGGCGATAGGCGCCACCTGGGATTACTTCTGTAACCAAGTATGGTCCTTCCCAGGGGGACTCAAGCTTGAGATGCCCCTGCTGCTTCAGTCGCAGGACCAGGTCACCTTCGACGAAGGATCTGGGGCGAAGCCTTCTACTGTGGTAGTTGCGCAGGTTATGCTAGTAGATTGTGGAACTTTCTGCGGCGATTTCTCTGGCCTCGTCGAGGAGGTCGACGGAGTCTTCGAGTGCAAGAGATGACTCTTGTTCGCTGTAAGCGACTATGCGCGGCGCCTTGTACCTTACTTCGGCGGGTAGTACCGCTTCTGCCCCGTGCACCATAAAGAATGGCGTGTAGCATGTGGCGCTGTTTGGAGTTGTACGTAGGCTCCAGAGTACGGATTGGAGCTCATCTGGCCAGCAACCCACGGCTTGTTCGAGTGGTCGAAGGAGTCGCTTCTTGATGCCGCTGCAGACGAGCCCGTTTGCTTTTTCCACCTGACCATTGGTCTGTGGATGCGCGACTGAGGCATAACTGATGTCGATCCCCAGGTTTTCGCAGAATTCTTGGGACTCCTTGGATGTGAAGTTCGTCCCATTGTCAGTGATGATGTTGTGCGGCACGCCGAAGCGGTAGACGATGGACTCGAAGAACTTGACCGCGCTGTGCCCTGATTGCTTGGTTATTGGCATGGCCTCGATCCACTTGGTGAATTTGTCGACTGCGACCAAGAGGTAGACGTATCCTCCTTATGAGGACCTTGGGAGTTTGCCAACCATGTCGAGACCCCACTGGGCGAAGGGCCAGGCCAATGGAATAGGCCGTAGTTCTGCGCCTGGTGCGTGTGGCTTGTCGGCGAATCGTTGGTAAGCGTTGCATTTTTGGACTATGTCCTTGGCATCGCGCATGGCCGTGGGCCAGTAAAATCCAGCTCGTAGAGCTTTGGCAACGAGGGCGCGACTGCCGGCGTGGTGTCCACAAGTCCCCTCATGTATGTCGAGGAGGACTGCTCTTCCATCGGCCAGGGAGACGCATCGTTGTAACACGCCTGTGATGCTGCGTTTATACAGTTCGCCGTTGATAACGGCGAATGCCTTAGAGCATCGCGCGATGTGCCGTGCGTCTGTCGGGTCGTCCGGTAGGCGCTTGCTGAGGAGATATGTAATGTACGGCTGTGTCCAGGATTGTTCGATCATCATGACGCTCATTGGCCCTTCGGGTCCTGTGTCTGGCTCCAAGTTTTCGAGTGCCATTGGCTCATTGGGTGGCGTAGCCCCCGAGTCTATTGCTGCGCTTGTTTTCTTCTCTGCGGCCTTTGGCTTGATGGAGCGTTCGCAGATGCGCTCGAGAAATACCCTAGGTGGTATGGGGGCGCAGGTAGAGCCTATGTTGGCGAGTGCGTCCGCCTCCTCGTTGCTTTCGCGACCTACATGTCGCAACTCGCAACCATCGAAGTCTCCCTCGAGTGTAGCGTAGAGGTCGCGGTATGCGATCATGTTGTCATTGAGTGCGTCGCACTCGTGCATTGTTTGGTTGACGACCAGCTTGGAGTCGCCATATATGATGAGCCTCTTTGTGCCGCAGGCTTTTGCCATCCTCATCCCGTGCAACAGGGCCTCGTATTCAGCCTCGTTGTTTGAGGTTGTGAACTGCATTCGCATGATGTATTTCAGCTTGTCTCCTTGAGGTGACGTCAATATGACACCTGCTCCTGCTTCGTCTTTCCGCTTGGATCCATCGAAGTGCATTGTCCAGAGGTAGGACATATCTGGCTTGTCCGAGAGTTGGTTTTCCATCCAATGCACGAGAAAGTCAGGGAGAACTTGCGACTTGATTGCCTCGCGCTTTTCGTATGTGATGTCTCGTGGAGACAGTTCGATTCCCCAAAGCGCGACTCGTCCCGTGGTGTCGGGGTTATTGAGGATATGTCCCAATGGGGCGTCGCTGACTACCACGATTGGGTGTTCCTGGAAGTAATGGCGCAGTCGCCGGGTGGTCATAAAGACGCCGTACGCCAGCTTCTAGTAGTGCGGGTACCGCTGTTTTGTTGGCGTGAGGACCTCGCTGAGGTAGTATACCGGGCGTTGTACGCCATAGACCTTGTTTTCCTCGGCCCACTCAACGACGAGCACTGTACTAACCACTTGGTTGGTAGCGGAGATGTATAGCAGTAGTGGCTCCCTTTCTCGTGGAGTCACCAGTACTGGCGAGGTGGATAACAGGCGCTTGAGATCTTCGAATGCTTCTTGCGCTTCCTTGGTCCACTCGAATTTGTCAGCTTTGCGGAGGAGCTGATAGAAGGGCAGTGCCTTTTCCCCCATTCGACTGATAAATCGACTGAGGGTCGCGATTCGTCCGGCTAGTTGCTGGACGCCTCTTATGTTCTTTGGCTTCTCCATGGCCAATATGGCCTTTATCTTTTTCGGGTTTGCCTCAATCCCTCTCGCGGAGATGAGATACCCGAGCAGCTACCTAGATGGTACGCCAAAGGCGCATTTGTCCGGATTGAGCTTAATCCGGTAACGATCGAGGTTGGCGAATGTTTCGCGCAAGTCGTCGATTAGAGAGGCTTCCTCCTTGGTTTTGATTACTATGTCGTCGACATAGACTTGGATGTTGCGACCCAATTGCTCCTTGAGGCAAGCCTGCATGCACCGCTGGTAGGTGGCTCCCGCGTTTTTTAGCCCGAAGGGCATTGTGTTGTAGCAGAACACACCGAAGGGCGTTGTAAACGCGGTCTTCTCCTGGTCTTCCTCCTTCATTCGAATTTGTTTATAGCCTGAGTAGGCATCGAGGAAGCAGAGGCGCTCGCATCCAGCGGTGGAGTCGATGATTTGATCGATCCGTGGTAGCGAGAAGTGATCTTTTGGGCAGTGCTTGTTTAAAGAAGTGAAGTCCACGCACATCCGTAGGATATCCGTGTCCTTTTTTGGCACCAGCACCGTATTGGCGAGCCAAGTGCTTTCCTTGATCTCGCGTATGAATTTGGCCTCGAG
This sequence comes from Avena eriantha, assembly GCA_910589775.1. Lineage (NCBI taxonomy): Eukaryota > Viridiplantae > Streptophyta > Magnoliopsida > Poales > Poaceae > Avena > Avena eriantha. The sequence continues at coordinate 534,331,252 of OU342743.1, read as the reverse complement.
GAGTCTGTTGATCTCCATGCCAACTGTCTGCGCTCGTGGCTCAGATAGTCGCCTGATTGTTTGCTTGACTGGCCTTGCGTCGGGGTTGATGTTGAGTGCGTGCTCGGCGAATTCCCTAGGAACTCCTGGCATGTCCGCAGGACACCAGGCAAAAATTTCCCAGTGCTCACGGAGGAATTCGACGAGCGCGAGTTCCTATGCGAGACTCAAGTTGTTGGCGATGAGGGCCGTTTTGGCGGGATCTGTCGGATGGACCTGCACCTTCTTTGTGTGCACAGATGAGTCGAAGGAGAGATCAGGTGAGCTTGGCCTGCTCGGGGGAGGCAGGCTGTTGTCTGTCGTTTCCTTCAATCGCGCGAGGTCCTCCTGCATGCCGAAGGACTGGGAGATTCTGTTGAATTCCCTGTCGCAACTGTCAGATCGCTCAAAGCTTCCATTGATCGTGATGATGCCGTTGGGACCTGGCATTTTCATCTACAGGTAGGCGTAGTGGGGTACCGCCATGAACCTAGCGAACGCGACGCGTCCAAGGATGCAGTGGTATTGTGAGGGCCAGTCAACGACCTCAAAATCGATGCGCTCGCGCCGGAAGTTCCTTGGCGTGCCGAATATGACGTCGAGGTTGAATTTTCCCAGGGGGTATACTCCTTTCCCTGGGACGATGCCGTGGAACGTTGTGTCCGATGCCTCCAAGCAAGTTAGAGGGATCCTCATTGCTCGCAAGGTACTCGCGAATATGAGGTTGATGCCGCTTCCGCCATCCATGAAGACACGACTCATGTCGAAGCCTCCAATTTGCGCCTCGAGTACGAGGGGGCAATGGCCTGGGCGAGGTACTTGAGGCGGGCGGTCTCGTTTATCGAAGGTGATGCACGACTCACTGCCACTGAGGTACTCAGTGGTGGATGGTGGTGAGTGCGTGGCCAAGTTAACTTGGCGAGTGATGGATTTCTGTACCCTGTTGGAGGGGCGCCCCTTTTGGATCATCATGGTACCCATGGCCCATGGGTACGGCGGTTCTCCTCTGTGGTGTTCGTCCGGTGCAGCTCCATTTGGTGGTGGCCCCGGTGGAGGTGGCGGTGCGCCATGTGCCACGGCGCCTGGAGCGGCCCCGTAGCCTCTTTCGACTGCGTTGCGGTTCATCTGAACCAATCCCTCGTGTAGTTTGAGGAACTCGTGGCAGTCCTTGAGGAGGTGGCTGGACTTTCTCTTGCCGTCATGCTTGTCGATGTAGAAGTGTACCATGCATGGTCCGAACAGTTTTTCCTCGATGGAGGTCGCGGGTGCCTCGTCGCGAGTGCGGTGTTGCCATACTTGCATGGTTTTCCCAGAGTCGCGGTATCCACCGCTGCGGTATCCGCTGTTGCGGTTGTCGTCGCGTCTATCGGCGTAGCCGACCATGTTGACGTCGTCACGGCCGTCGTAGATGCGCATGCAGCGTTTGCCTCGGCGGTCGCGTCTGCGTTCGAGTTCTGCCTCCTCGTCAGAGTGAGCGCGGTTCTTCACCGAATCTTCTCCATCAGCCCACCGATTCGCGATCTCCATCAGGTGGTCGATGGTCTGGGGATTTGAGCGGCCCAGCTCCTCCCTGAGCTCTAGACAATGGACGCCACCGTTGAATGCATCAATCGCGCGGTCTTCCGAGATGTTTTCCACGGAGTTCTTGATGATGGACCACCTTCGTATGTATGAGCGCAGCGATTCGCCAAATCTTTGCTGGCAGCATCTCAGTTCTTCGATTGATGCGGGCCGTTTGTACGTGCCTTTAAAGTTGCGCACGAAGCTGTAGACCATCTCATCCCAACTGCGAATGGATCCGCGTGGGAGGCTATTAAGCCATGCTCGGGCGGCGCCTTGCAGCTGTAGCTGCAAGCATTGCATGGCAGTACTTCGACTGCCTCCGTGGAGCCTGATGGAGGAGATGTGATCCTCTAGCCAGATTTTACGGTCCTGTAGACCATCGAACTTCAGATTTTCTGACAGAAGTTTAAACCCCTTAGGCATTCGCTTCTGCCTAATGGATCTGCTGAAGCATCTGGCGCCGCAGAGTTCCCCGTCTTCCTCTTCCGAGTCAGTCGACCGAGCACGTCGTGCTCTTGACTTGTCGATCTTGCGTTGTGTGAGGTCGTTGCGTGCATCGTAGTCGCGATCGTGTCGCTGTGAACGACGGTGTCGAGACAGGTCGTGACTGTCATCGCTGGATGAGGGTGAGGAGTAGCGTTTTGCTAGCGCTTTGCCCTTTTTTGGGTTTGGTACCGGCTCCTTGTCGAGGGCGGCCTCGATTAGCTCCAAACCTGCGATCGTAGATCGGTGCATGGCGGTTCGGGGATCTCCAGCCGGTGGCTGGTTGTTGAGGAGGTACATGGTGGCTGCTGTCACCGTGGCCTGCGGCGTCCTGGGGACCATGTTGCCTCTCGTGTCGACTGTCATAGAGCCAAAGTCGAGGACTTTCGCGGCGTCTATGCGCTCTTGTTTGGTGAGGTGAGCCATTCGCGACTACCTTTTCTTGGCGATGTACTCGTTGCCTCGTGAGGAGGATCCTCTGTAGGAGGAGAGCCCAGCGCGACGAAGGCTCGACTCATCCACCGCCTTTTTACGCGCCTCAAGTTGCACGATTGCTTGTTTTTGGCGCATGAACTCCTCTTTTAGGAGCCAGTGGTAGCCCATCAGTAGTTCCTGTGGGGACCCGAGGGGTAGCGGTGTACCTCGTAGGGCCTCGCGGCAGCGCTCCCACTCTTGCTCGTTGAGCTTGATTACGACGCGTTCGCCGGTTTGCTCATTGATTATACTGGGAGGTTCGACTGCTCCCCTATTGGCGCCGTTATCGCTGTTGCCGCGATTGGCGGAGGTGTCGCATGCGTTAATGACGGCGCACATGAAGTGATTGGGGAAGCTGCTGCTTCCACAACTTTCAGATTCAGAACCGTAGGTTCCATCTTCTGTGGCCAGATCGCTCAGATCGGAGTCGCGACTGCTGTCGCTGATCGTGTTCCCGACTGCCACCGGAGCATTGAGCTCACTGAGCTGGCGAATCTCCGCTGTTACGGAGTTGTAGATCGTAGTTAATGGGGCCGAAGAAGCCGCAACATCAACACTCCCAGTTCCCACAGACGGCGCCAATTGACGAGGGTTTAACTCATCAATGCCCATTGTTATGGACTTGGGTTTTGGAGAAGGAGGGAGTGCTGGAGACATCTATCGGCTAGCAAGCAAGCACAAAGGGGACAAAGGATTTACCCAGGTTCAGGCCTCGTAGAGGTCCCTACTCCTGCTTGTCTGCTCGTGGAATTATCAAAGGAGTCGAAAGTTACAATGGTGCGCAGATGCAATCTGGCGAGACTTGTGGAAACTAGGGTTGCGTGTGTCCTCTTCGCCGCCCCCTCCTAGCCTTTATATAGATAGGCTAGGTCTCGGGTAGCAGGTCGAGTCTGTTACAAGTTTAGGGTTTTTCCCTTCAATCTTTCTATCTTTAGCTTCTTCTTGTCTCTCAAGCAATCAAGAGTCCGCAGGTTACTCGAGTCCTTTCGTCTGGGCCTTGGCGACACCGTGGGCCTGTACGTATTTAGACTGTATATACCAAGCTCGAGTACCTGTAGGGTATACCCATGTCAGAAGGTCTTCGAAAAAATTGGGTTTTACCTGCTGGTCTGCTTTGACAGATTTCTGCCATTATTTGCATTTGCCTCTTAATCTCTTTCTCTTTGAGTTCTCTATGATCATTTGAACTTTTTAAAAGAAGTGCTACAGTAGCTTGTGTTTTAATAGAAGTTTTACTTGTGTTGAAACTGGACCAAAAGACTTATTATCTTGAGTGCACTAATGTTGCTAATGAAGATTGTGTGAACTTTTGTATGAAGGGAATTTTAAAGTGTAGGGCAGAGTAATGTGATAAGATGAAGAATGGACAAAAGCTCAAGCTTGGGGATTCCACCCGTGTCACCCCAAGAAATATTCAAGAAGTACAAGCGTCAAAGCTTGGGGATGCCCAAGGCATCCCCTTCTTCATCAGTAAAAATTTCAGGTTTCTTCCAAATGCTTCATTTTTATTGTTTCATGCACAATTGTGTTGTTCTTGGAGCATCTTCGTTTTCTTTTTTAGTTTTCGTTTGCTTGGTTTGCTTAAATAAAGTTGGTTGGACCCCCGCATTCATACATAGTTTCAAATAGTTGATTTGGATTGGAATAGAGTGGGATAGTTCATGCTTATAAATGGTATAAAAGGAGCTTGTTTTTGACTGTGACTTAGACTTTATCATGTCATGCTTGATATTTTTTTGGCTTTATGATTAGTGATTATTGCTGTAGCATGACTTGTTATAAACAATTTAGATTGCTTAATGTGCCTTGAAAGAATCATGCATTGTTTTAGCATATAAAAGCATAATATTGTGGCATTCTCCTTTGATGCTTTATTTGGGTTGACTTGGCACATGCTCACACCATGTTAAGACTATACCAAGTCACCATAGCCTCTTTGATCATTTAGTTTTCGACTTTTAATATCACTTTATGTTTTAATTAATAATGTTTTGTCGCTTTGCATGATTATGGCCATTATTGCTCTCTTAGTTGGTCGCTCCTAGTCTTTTGCTAGCCTCCATACCAAGTATGAGTTCCACTCATGCATCCAACTCCAAATAAAACCAAGTTATTCCAAAGAGTCCACCATACCTACTAATGGCTCAATGCACGGCGCCCAGAAAAGTGCTGGTGCGTGGTTGATGTAGAGCTCGTTGGGAACCCCAAGAGGAAGGTATGATGAACACAGCAGAAAGTTTCCCTCAGTTATGAAACCAAGGTTTAATCGAACCAGTAGGAGCAAGGAAACACCCCAAAGGTGTTACTAGCTGAGCTTTGGTAGGGCGCACTACTGGTGCTAGTAGCAATGTGGATACCTGCACAACACAACCACAGAACTTTGTCCCCAACTTGCGATGAGGTTGTCAATCTCACCGTGTTTTGCGAAAAACAAAGGATTAAACGTATCAAATGGAAAGAAGTAAAAGTTTACAGAAAGTAAACACAAAGCAGTAAAAGCTTGTAGATTGAATGTAAAAGACAAGAACCGGGATCCATAGTTCACTAGAGGTGGCTCTCCTTAGACAGATAACATGCTGGGTGAACAAATTACAGCGGGGCAATTGACAAACATCGAGAAAGCAATACATGCATATACTAATCATCTTGACTCCTTTCAGACTTGATTGGGAATTACAACATTATACATAGACTGCCATCCAACTGCATCTATGACTAATAATCCACCTTCAGGTTATCATCCAAACCCCCTCCAGTATTAAGTTGCAAGCAACAGATTATTACTTTACAAACTGCGTTTTAAGTAAACAATACGATTGTTCTATGAACAAAGGATTGTTGTTTTCTCCCTAGTAGCAACAGCACATCTAGTACCTTAGAGATTTCTGTCACTTCCCTAGATTACCAGAGGCATGAACCCACTATCGAGCATAAATACTAACTCTTGGAGTTGCTAGCATCTACTTGGCCAAGATAGCTACTAACAACGGAAAGCATGCAAGATCACAAATAACAAAGACATGATAGAATCAATAATCAATCTGAAATAGCATCTCAATATCCATCGGATCCCCACAAACACAACATGTATAAATTACAAATAGATGATCTTGATCATGCACAGAGCTCACAAGATCTAGACATGAAAGCACAAAGGAGGAGAACCAGCCATATAGCTACTACATGGATCCGTAGTCCAAGGATGAACTACTCACGCATTACACCGAAGGCTTGCATGGTGATGAAGAAGGCCTCTAGGGTGAATTCCCCTCTCTGGCAGGGTGCCGGGAAGAGCTTCAGATCCCTCCCGATCTAGGGATGGATATGGCATCGGCTATAGAGTCTTTCGTGGATTTTTGATTGGGCACTTAGGGTTTTCGTCCCGAGGGCATCTTATAGTCGGAAGGGGAGGCCGAGGGGGTGCCAGGGGCCACCACACCACCCCCTGGCGTGGGCCCAGCCTGGCCGCGCGACCAGGTGGTGTGGTCGTCCTCTAGCCCTTCTCCGTCTCGTATTCTGGCACTTGATGACTTCCAGAAAAATAGGCACTTTGGCTTTTGTCCCGTCCAATTCTGAGAATATTCATTTTCTGACTTTCCTAGAACCAAAAACAGCAGAAAACAGGCAGCTGGCACTGTGGCTCTTGTTAATAGGTTAGTCCAATAAATCATATGAAAACTACTCCAAAGTTGGAACAAAACACAAGAAAGTGGATAAACTAAGCATGGAACATCAAAAATTATAGATACATTTACAATGTATCACCTACCTATTAGCATTTGCTGTTCCAAGTATATTCATGTTTTTATCTACCTTTTGAATTAAACTTGTTATGTGAAAATTAGTGATTAAAGCTCTCACAAACTTGATGGCACACTTTACTTTTCTTGCACTTGAGAAACCTGAACCATTGTACCCATCTATGTTGAGTATATGCTTGCGTTTTGAAAGTTGTGAATTAGCATAACCATGCTATATCATGGGGAACGCTTTCAACATTGCACTTTATTTTGTTGATATCATGTTCTTTTGCTTATGGATCCCGACGGTGTGAAATGAAAGGGGGGCTTGTAAGGCTCATGGAGTTTGTATATGTGTTAGAGAAACGCCTGGGCGGCTGGTCTAATCCATGCCTAATCATGGTGGAAACCTGCAGCGTAACCATAGTGATCAATCTATGAAGCATCCTCTATATAAAAACCTATGCAAATAGGAAATAAAAAAAAGAGAGAAAACAAGAAAAAATATACAAATAGGAAATAAAAGGATTGCTGAGATGCTCATTGTCTGCTTGCCTTGTCATTTTTATATGGGGAATCTTCCATATCATCAGGAAAGGGATACCCCGTTGGCGGTTCTCTATGATACACATGTACTTACAATGACAAGAACTTACCTGTGACTAAACTTGAGTAGCATGAGGAATGGTACTCGTAAGTACGGGGCATGAGATTTTCAGCTTATAACTTGTCAAGCACATCCTCATATTTGTTCACTTTAACCTTAATCACCTAAATATCCTTATGATAGGGGCAATGAGAGCTGAAAGCTAATAAGTACCTTAATTTTTGGAAGCTCTTTATGAGACTTGAATCCTTGCTTCCTACTATGAAGGGCCTTTCTTTTACTTTTATGTTGAGTATCCATCTTCTATCTTTATGCACCTATTGAGAGAGCATAGTGGCCATTCTTAGTTTAATGTGCATTGTTCCAAGACTTATTGATTGATTCATAACTTTGATATTGCTTGTTCTTAAACTATTTGTATCTAGTCACCCTTATGAACTTTGAAGGTGTCCAATGCATTTATGTTTTGCTACACTATGAGGGACAAGCTGAATACCATTCTCATTTTGTTTTCTATATGTGAAGCAAACAAATGTCTTTCAAAGCATTGTTATTCATGAATCTTTTGTTTGTACCTTTTCATGTTACAACATAGTTTCTATGTCTTATTGTTAGAACTATATCTTTCATGCTATGTTAAAGTACTATGATCCCAGCTATCAATGTTTGACAAATACTTTTATCAAGATTATGATGGCGCATGTCACCTCAAAAATTATTCTTTTTTAACACTTACCTACTCGAGGACGAGCAGGAGTTAAGCTTGGGGATGTTGATACGTTGCAAACGTATCTATAATTTTTGATGTTCCATGCTTGTTTTATATCTAATCTCTTATGTTTTGTCCACACTTTTGAGTATTTTTACACATTTTCTGGAACTAACCTATTAACAAGATGCCACAGTGCTCGTTGCATGTTTTCTGTTGTTTGGTTTCAGAAAAGCTAGTAAGGAAATATTCTCGGAATTGGACCGGACAAAAGCCCAAGTCAATATTTCACTAGAAGGAACAAGGAGTTCGGAGGGGAGCCGAAGAGGGGCACCAGGGTGGCCACACCCTAGGGTGGTGCGGCTAGCCCTAGGCACATCGCCACCTGGTGTGGGCTCCTTGTACTCCATCGACCTTGCCCCTTCGCCTATAAAAGTCTCCCAGGACGAAAACCCTAAGGACCCGATCAAAAATTCCACGAAAGAGTCTGTAGCCGCTGCCATCTCCATCCCTAGATTGGGAGGGATCTGAAACTCTTCCCGGCACCCTGCTGGAGAGGGGAATTCATCCTGGAGGCCTTCTTCATCACCATGACTGCCTCTGGTGTGATGCATGAGTAGTTTATCCCTGGACTATGGGTCCATGTAGTAGCTTGATGGTTGGTTATTCTCCTTTGTGCTACCATGTTTAGATCTTGTGAGCTCTGTTCATGATCAAGATCATCTATTTGTAATCCTACATGTTGTGTTTGTGTGGATCCGATGGATATTGAGATGCTATTTTAGATTGATTATTAATTCTATCATGTCTATGTTATTTGTGATCTTGCATGCTTTTTGTTGTTAGTAGCTATCTTGGCCGAGTAGATGCTAGCAACTCCAAGAGGGAGTATTTATGCTCAATAGTGGGTTCATGCCTCTAGTAATCTGGGGAAGTGATAGAAATCTCTAAGGTACTAGATGTGCTGTTGCTACTAGGGAGAAAACAGCAATCCTTTGTTCATAGAACAATCGTATTGTTTACTTTACACACTTTGCTTAATGCAATTATCTGTTGCTTGCAACTTAATACTAGAGGGGGTTCGGATGATAACCTGAAGGTGGATTATTAGTCATAGATGCAGTTGGATTACGGTCTATGTATAATGTTGTAATGCCCAATCAAATCTCGCAGGAGTCAAGATGATTAGTATATGCATGTATGCTTTCTCGGTGTCTGTCAATTTCCCCGCTGTAATTTGTTCACCCAACATGTCATCTATCTTAAGGAGAATCACCTCTAGTGAACTATGGACCCCGGTCCATTCTTTTACCATCAATCTACTATTTACTATTTTCTATTTACTTTCTGCAAGCAATTACTATTTTCCACACAATATGTTTAATCCTTTCTTTTCAGCAAAACTAGTGAGATTGATAACCTCACTGTATGTTGGGGGAAAAGTTCTGTGGTTGTGTTGTGCAGGATTCCAAGTTGGAAAGAACACCTTGGAGGTGTTTCATTGCTCCTACTGGTTCGATAACCTTGGTTTCATAACTGAAGGAAAACTTGCTACTGTGCTCATCATACCTTCCTCTTGGGGTTCCCCAACGAACTCGATACATTTTGTGCCATCAGTGTGCACAAGTGATGCCTCTTCTTCACAGCTGCTGCTTGGAGGGGTACGTCGAGGGTACACTATCATGCCCCTCACGGTACCATCCATGGTATCATGTGTGGGTGGCTCAAGATCAAGCTATCCTCTCTACTACCCAGTACTCTCTCATGGAGGGAGTGGTGTCGCTCATTATCTTTGCTGCTACGTTGCGAGATCTGTGGGATTCTCTTTGTACCAGCTTCGCCTCTTAGGCTCAAGCGCATGTCCATGCTTTCTGCACCTAGGTGGGAGAGGTGAAACTACTCAACCTCACCATCATTGAGTACTTCAATAAGGTCACGAGCTTGGCGGATGTTCTCGCTTCTATTGACCAGCCACTTTGCCCCGATGACTTCACCTCCTATGTGCTGAATGGGCTAGATGATGATTACGACAATCTCGTGGAGAACATCAATGCTCGCAACACCCCTATTCTATTGTGCGAGTTGTACTCACGCCTTCTCACAATGGAACAATATCACAAATCAAAATGCTCGACTCCCACCTCCGCCTTGGCCAATGCAGTCTTACAAGGAGGGTGAGCCCTTCAAGTTACCCACTGGTGGTAAGCCGTGCCCCCAACTCAGCAGTCGCTGCGGCCTGCCAACGCCCCACGAGTAGCCACCACGCGCCTGCTTCCCCTCTTGTGGCATCCAGATCCCCTACCAACTATGTGGCCTAGAGAGCCATATCACATCGTGTTGCCATCATCATTTCAAGCATGATTTCTTGGCTGTTAGAAACAATGGCAGAGGCAATGAGAAACAAGCCGCTTTGGCAAGTCACATGCATGGACACACTCTGTCATATTCCATTGATGCTTCATGGTACATGGATACATGAGCTACCACTCACTTGACGAATGAGATGGGCAAGCTCTCTACTCAGGAGCCATACCGTGGTCATGATCAGGTTCGCACCGCCAATGGAGAAGGTATGCATATCTCACATATCGGTCACGCTTCATTTCTTACTCAGAATTCAAAAAAAATCATCTTCTCAATGTCCTTTGAGTTTCTTCTGTCGCACATAGTTTGTTGTTAGTTACTCAACTTACTTGTGACAATAACGTCTTTGCTGAATTTCAGCATTTTCATTTTTTATTAAGGATCGGAACATGGGGTATATACTTCTTAGAGGTTGACTACGACATGCTCTTTATGCACTTGTTGTGTCGCTAGTCCCTCGACCTTTCAACAATATTCGTGTGTCATCCTCTCATTAGCACGCTCATGCATGTAAATGCACACATGAACTTTATAGTTTATTAACACATATTTCCATGTTTTTGAAGGAGATATGCCCAGAGGAAAATAATAAATAGATTTTATTGTCATATCTCAATTAGTTCATAATAGTTTCATACTGTGCTATAACTATATTAATACGAAACGCTAATACACGTGTGGTATGTAAACAAACCAAGTCTTTAGTTACCTCTAGCGAACTAGTTCATTTGTCATGAGGATGATCTAGGGTTTCGAGATCATGGACATTTATGCCAATTGACAATGAGGTCATGTCATTAGTTGAATGATGTGATAGACAAACAACCCAACAAGTTGTACCATAAATGAGATCTAGTTACAAAGTTCACCATTAATGATAAACTAAGGAAATCTCGCAACCTGATCCTTAGACAGCGAGATAATGCAAATCACCATTCTGGAGGGAGATTAGATGGTACCAAGTATCATTCCGTGAATGGATGATCAAAAAGGTGCCACTCAGGTTTCCCAAAGGGGCATGTAGAAGAGTACATATCAATACCAGGATTTTCCCATCCATGTAATGGACAGATACATTTGTGGCCATCTCAGGTGACGTTGCATTAATGAAGCTTGCAAGCGTGTGACTGGGTCACGGAATGGAATGACATGGGAACGACAAAACAAGTTCATCGGTAACAAGATCGAATGAAGGTATGGAGATACCGTAGATCAAATCTCGAGTGAACTAGGTATCAAGTGGCAAAGAACATGGGAAACGATGTTTATGGTTCAGGACATTATCATCGTGGAATGCATAGGGGTCATTATGGGCATCCCGATCCAGCTATTGATCATTGATGGAGATCATGTTTGTGCCATTCCCGAGCTATGGGGAAATACACTTAAGGGTACGATGAGCTAGAGATCCTCTGTAAGTTGGAATCACCATATGAAAGAGAAAAGGAAACAAGAAAAGTTCTATGAGAGAAACAGAATTGTTCCCGAAAGTTCTGAAGTCGCTTGGAGGAAATCGAAAGGGAACCGAAAGTGTTCGGGTCAAATCGGATATTGTAATATGTATTTACATGTTAATTAATGTAATTAATATTAAACATAATATTAAAATCTAATTTAACAGGGTATTCCACTAATGGGCCAAATTTCCTAGGGAAAAAGGGCCCATAAGGGAAAACCGCAAGAAAGAAGGGCTAAGGGCCAAAGGGCCAAGGCCTAGCCACCTCAAGGGACCCACCTGACCAGCCTAGGGCTGTGAGCGGGGTGGGCCCCACCCCTGGCCAGCCAGCCCATGGCGCACCCCCCTCTCTCCCTTGTTTAGTCCCACATGGGAAACCCAAAGGGGAGGGCACACCTCCCTCCGCCTATATAAAGGGGTGCCCATGGGTGGGAATAGACATACAATTTGAGATGTTCTCTAAGACATTTTCCTTAGAGAATTCCTCCCTCTCTCTCTACATAGTTGTCTCCACGCATTGGCACGGTCCCAAGAAAGGACTGTTCACGCAAGAGACGACACACCTGAAGCACACCGTTGCGCTGCAGGGATTCCAAGCCGGAGATCTACTTCCGCACTCCCGGCAGGGATTAAGGAGTCGAAGGTTGTCATCATACACCGTATGTGTACGAAACTTCAAGGGTGCCTCATATGAGGGAATCTTGGATGTCATGAGCTGGAGCTGCTGCACGATGAAGAAGGAGCAAGGGGTGACCCGCGAGGAGCATCGCAACCTTGAGGTCGGCTACGAGTTTGACTACTTCAACCACGTCCCCCTCGGAACATTAACCTCGTATGGTCTATAAGGGTATGTATTCTATATGCTCCGGTCGTTACTGCATTACTACATAGATAGATCTTGGCGTTAGGGAGTTCCAGTGTAGATTTTTTTGTTTTCTACTATGGAACCCTTAAGTGGTATCAAAGCCGATCTATGCGTAGGAGTGTTGTACAACCAGTACGCACAAGTATTGTGTGGGCATTGATCCCTTAGTTGTTATCCTCTAATGTGTACTTGTTTATATCATGGTATTGTTTGATGAAGCGGCCCGGACCGACCTTATGCGTATTCATACGCGATACTGGTTCCACACTCGACATACTTCTTGTTCCGTATAAGTGGCTAATGGGTGTCTATCTCTCATTCATAGTTGATATAGCATTTACAACGGAGGGCCCCGAAAGGGGTGTGGTAGAGACAACTGTTGGATCCATTTGTGGTCGGAATATTTGTAGATTAGAAATGGTTCTATTGCGAAAGCCCTAACAACCACGAAAAACTTGCAATAGATAAAGTAGAGGTGTCTAACTTTATTTTGCAGGAGGAGCATGTGATTTGATATGGTCTTGGTCGTTATGAAGGTAAAATAGTTTACTTTTATGTTACTAAGTTGTGTAGTAATAGTCATTGTTCCGATGGACGGCCTACTGGTGGCGCCATGGACTTGGCGTCAAACCAGGGGCAAGATGGAGATCATGTCAGAGCGCTCGATGGAGATCAAGGCACAAGAAGAATGACCATATCATATCACAATATACATGTGATGTTGATACCTGATTTATATCTGATTATATGCTAGTATTAGATACTCAATGGTAGCAAATAAGATAATCCCTATATAATTCCAATGATAGTGTTCCCCTTGTGTGTGCACCACTAAGAAAGTTCTCCGTTATGAGGCAGGCCATGACGATCGAGGGTCAGACATATCTGCGTTCGCATACAGTGGGTTGATGACCCACAAGTATAGGGGGTGTATCGCAGTATTTTCGATAAGTAAGAGTGTCGAACCCAACGAGGAGCAGAAGGTGCTGGCTAGTGGTATGGATCAGGAATTCTCTGTAAATACTTAACAAACGGATTTTTAGGGGTTTTTGATAAAGCAAGTAAACAAAGTACGAGTAAATAAAAGACAATAGGAATAAATGCAGAAGTGGCCCAATCCTTTATGCAGCAAAGGACAGGCTGGTTGTATTACTTAAGATGACCAAATGTTCTCGAGGACACATGGGAAGACTATCAAATGCTTTCGCTTCATATAGTTGATTAATCTTCTTTAGCTTGCTAAGTGTTGTGTGGGTGAACCTGTGCTAATGTACCGACCTTCCTAGGACTAATACATATTTGTGATTATACCCCTTGCAAACATCCGTAAGTACAAGAAAGTAATTAAGATAGAAACCTAACCACAACTTTAAACTCTAAGACCCTTACGTCCCTTGTGCAATGGTTTCCTAACGGGGGTTCAGGTTTCTGTCACTCCGACAACCCCTACGATTAGTAGCCAAATACACAATGCATTCCCCTAGGCCCATATAGGTGAAGTGTCATGTAGTCGACGTTCACATGACACCACTAGAAGAAGTACACCACAACTTAAATATCAAACTATTGAATCTTTCTCAACACACTTCCACTACTAACAACATGACTTCTCCCATGTCCTCAAGAACAAAACAAACTACTCACAAGACATCACATGGATCATGATCAGAGATGGAATAATGATGTATAACAATATGAACATAAACAATAATTCAATGGTTCCACTCAATAGCATCAACTACAAAGAGTAATCAACACCGGGAAAGTTTCCCCTAAGAACTATGCAAGATTCAACACAATTGTTACATCAATATGGAGATGGTGATGAGGATGGTGATGATGATGATGGTGGTGATGATGATGATGATCCCGATGAAGTCCAGCTTGATGGTGGTGTTGATGGCGACGATCTCCCCTCTCCGGGAAGGAATACCCCCGGCAGAAATCTGTCTACCGGAGAGATCTTTCTCTCTCAGTGTTTTCCGCCCCGCAGAGGCGGCGGAATCTTTCTGTGGTTGCTCCCTGAGTCTTAGGGTTTCGGGAGGATAATATACGCTAGAGGGGAGTGCCAGGGGTGGACCAGGGCGGCCACACCACCTGGTGGCGCGGCCTAGGGTGGCCTGCGCCAGGGGGTGGTGTGGGCCCCCTGTGGCCCATCTCCAGCTCCCCTTCTGGCTTCCTTCGTCTTATGTAAAAATAGGATTTTCCGTATATTTTCCCGGATTTTCCGATCTTTGCGAATTTTGCCTCCAAACAACACCTTTTCCATTAGAATCCTGACTGCAGCGGTCCATGCTCCAAAAGTCATCAACCATGCAAAAACAGATGAAATAACATAAGTATCACCTCTCAATACGAAATATATCAATGAATAATAGTGAATTATGACATAGAATAGTGATGCAAAATGTAACTACCTCAGTGAATTACGCTCTTAGTTACATGCCTGGATGAGCGAAAGTGGTTAAAATAGTACGGTGGGGCCCGGGGCCACTCACGGTAGACCTTTCGGCCGTCCTAACCACTTTCAGAGCATCGGGACAAGAACGAGCGGCGTAATCGGCAGGCGAAGGGATCAACTACATACACAAGTGGGTATGTATGCAAGCCACATACAACAGTCCTCAGAGCCATTCCATCTAAAAGAAATAGAAATATTGCAAAGCCATATGGCAAGATTCAAATATCCTAGATAGAGATAATATTTTAGGATAGCTCCTCATACATCAAACATCAGAGTATCAGGCGGAAGCGGAAAACAAGATCCGAGTACGGATAAGAAGCAAATCGGCATAAGATGCCACATAAATAAACACATCCCACCCACAGATCTCACGGATCCCCATTCCCGGAATCTCTACACCGAGTGATCGTTGCCAACATCATCTGTCTCCTCCACCCAGTATCCATCTTGTGAGTACACCTGTTCATCTGAATCAAATAATTTATCGTGTGAGACCCTAGGGGTACTCAGCAAGTCTTTATGCCTCTAAAGGGGACACAACCTGGGGTGACGCAATTGCGGCTAAAGATAATAACTAACAAGTCTATAGATAGTCGCTAACCATCCGCCTAACCAATGATAGACAGATGTCCGTTAATTAAGAACAATAGTTATAACAGTATAATTAACAGATCCATCCTCCTCCTCGCTTACCATCGAGGAAGCGGACGAACAACCCCCATCCGTTGGCAGTTTTATTAACCATTCCATGAGTATTGCACTATTTACTAGTCAGATACTTAGTCAGTTTAACAACGGTACTTTAGTGAGACTTGTCTATGATCGAGAAACTGTGCTCCAAGTCGTCCATAACCGCGGACACGGCTTTCAGAAAGATTTACCCTACAGGGGTGCACAAATAGCAACACACACTCGATCAACCTCGGAAAAAACAACTCAAAACCCAACGAGGCATTCACGACAAAGCGATCACAGGATTCAGTAATATTTCTGGGGGCCACCCCATTAAGCTACCCGCAACGAAGCTAGCTAACTCCGAGACTGGGAACCCGAAAGTGTGACTGGGCTTGTCGATACAGTGAAAACATGTCATGATCCAAAACAGTACAGGTGCTCCTCGCACAATCATAAATAAACAGTAAACATGACATAAGTACATGATAGAAATAAAACCCCAAACTAATTGTGGCCCCAAGAAATAGAAATGAATCAAGCTCTGGCTCAGGGGGGTCTATAAGGCCTCACGAATGTGGATAGTGCGAATAGTCAAGGAACAGGAATCAAGTACTCGGGGTCCTATGGGACACAAGTGAGCATGAAAAACCAAATAGCAGATATAGCTCACCGGTGCCTCTTTCATTAGTTATCCCATTACTACTCAGGTTAAGTTGTCTAGGTACCTCGTTATCCATCAGACACTCACATACCCTACACATGCTTTTCTACGACTCGCATGGCTCAAACAACCCCTGTAGTAATGGCTCATGGGATGGAGGAACAAGCTTCAGTGGGGTTTAAAAGTAAGGGCTATGCAGTACTTGGGATTCAATTTAATGCAACCGCGACTCAATGATGCAAGAATAAGATAGAGACAATAGGTACTATATGTATGCAAGCATGTGGTAGTGCTTGCCTGGCAGCTCAGTTGAAGCGAGAGATGGATCTAGGTAGTACTCCTGTGATTCCTGATAATTCTCCTGCTGGGCGTCTATTCGAAGAAAAACCAAACAAACAAGGGCCAAGATAAATAAAGTGCACAAGCATATGAATTGAAATGCGACAAGCAAACAAGCATGCCATGATGAATGATGCACAATTTACATGGCATTAAGTAGCATGGCATGGTGAGGTGTGGGGTACAAGAATAAAGCATTTTATTATTTATTTAGTCAAATTTTATTGCCATAAACAGTTCTGATTTGTAATAATGACATGATGCATGCTTCAATTCAGAACAAGGAGTGCATAGATAGAACGGGCTCGTCGCGCTGCTCGATTTAGACATCTTATTTGTTGAATTTGGAGTTGTAGAATTAAAGTTATTAATTTATTAAGAAAAGGGCATTTTATTGTAATTTTAATCATCTCGAAAATTTAAAGTGTTCAAACATTATTTTGAATAGCATATTTGAATTCCTCACATTTTTTTGATTCAAAAACATATATCATTTGTATTATTTGGATTTATAATTTAAAAGTTATTTAAAATCAGATTTGAATTGGTATTTAAACATTTTTGAATTTGTTTTATTAAAACAGATAAACGGAAATACTTTTGTTACCCAGCCCTACTCCAGCCCCAGTCGCTGACGGATGGGACCGGCCTGACTGGGCGACGCAGCGCGCAGAAAGCTTTTTACACCGCGGGTTTACCTAGCCTCTGCGAATGACAGGTGGGGCCAACAGCTATGGGCCCACGTGCCAGTGGCTGAGCCCACAAAGGCTGACAAGTGGGTACAGACTGGAGCGCGGGTTGAGTGGGCAGAAAAATCGGGTGCCTTTTTGTAAAAAGCACAGGGAGGCTGACCGGCGGGGCTCGGCGTACCGTAGCCACTGCGGTAGGCGGGGGACGTTGTTAGGAGGGGGATGGGCGGCTAGTTAACGCGGTGCGGCGTGGGGACGTGCAGACACAGACGCGCCCAGAGAGCGTTCGTCCTGAGGTCCGGCAGGGCTAGGCCGCGATGGAGAAAGAGAGGGTGTAAGCGGGGACGGTTGGCTCACCGCGGGAAGGACGGTGGTGTCGGATCGGCTTGGGGAGAAGCAGAGCGTCGACGAGGCAGACGGCCGACCGGAGTTAGGGTTTCGGCGGCGCGTCGGGGTGCAGCACGGCCTGGGGCTCCTCCTCCTTGTCTGCGGGTACAGGGGCGTTGCAAGGGCTCGACTTGCTCTTCCTCGACGCCCCAAACTCCACGCCACCGGCTTGAGCAAGGAGGGGAAGGTGAGGCTGACGGCAGTCAGAGTTGGAAAAGATCGGCGGCAGGCAGGTGGTGGGGAGAAAAAGGGCGCGGCCCTGGGGACACAAGTGAGCATGAAAAACCAAATAGCAGATATAGCTCACTGGTGCCTCTTTCATTAGTTATCCCATTACTACTCAGGTTAAGTTGTCTAGGTACCTCGTTATCCATCAGACACTCACATACCCTACACATGCTTTTCTACGACTCGCATGGCTCAAACAACCCCTGTAGTAATGGCTCATGGGATGGAGGAACAAGCTTCGGTGGGGTTTAAAAGTAAGGGCTATGCAGTACTTGGGATTCAATTTAATGCAACCGCGACTCAATGATGCAAGAATAAGATAGAGACAATAGGTACTATATGTATGCAAGCATGTGGTAGTGCTTGCCTGGCAGCTCAGTTGAAGCGAGAGATGGATCTGGGTAGTACTCCTGTGATTCCTGATAATGCTCCTGCTGGGCGTCTATTCGAAGAAAAACCAAACAAACAAGGGCCAATATAAATAAAGTGCACAAGCATATGAATTGAAATGCGACAAGCAAACAAGCATGCCATGATGAATGATGCACAATTTACATGGCATTAAGTAGCATGGCATGGTGAGGTGTGGGGTACAAGAATAAAGCATTTTATTATTTATTTAGTCAAATTTTATTGCCATAAACAGTTCTGATTTGTAATAATGACATGATGCATGCTTCAATTCAGAACAAGGAGTGCATAGATAGAACGGGCTCGTCGCGCTGCTCGATTTAGACATCTTATTTGTTGAATTTGGAGTTGTAGAATTAAAGTTATTAATTTATTAAGAAAAGGGCATTTTATTGTAATTTTAATCATCTCGAAAATTTAAAGTGTTCAAACATTATTTTGAATAGCATATTTGAATTCCTCACATTTTTTTGATTCAAAAACATATATCATTTGTATTATTTGGATTTATAATTTAAAAGTTATTTAAAATCAGATTTGAATTGGTATTTAAACATTTTTGAATTTGTTTTATTAAAACAGATAAACGGAAATACTTTTGTTACCCAGCCCTACTCCAGCCCCAGTCGCTGACGGATGGGACCGGCCTGACTGGGCGACGCAGCGCGCAGAAAGCTTTTTACACCGCGGGTTTACCTAGCCTCTGCGAATGACAGGTGGGGCCAACAGCTATGGGCCCACGTGCCAGTGGCTGAGCCCACAAAGGCTGACAAGTGGGTACAGACTGGAGCGCGGGTTGAGTGGGCAGAAAAATCGGGTGCCTTTTTGTAAAAAGCACAGGGAGGCTGACCGGCGGGGCTCGGCGTACCGTAGCCACTGCGGTAGGCGGGGGACGTTGTTAGGAGGGGGATGGGCGGCTAGTTAACGCGGTGCGGCGTGGGGACGTGCAGACACAGACGCACCCAGAGAGCGTTCGTCCTGAGGTCCGGCAGGGCTAGGCCGCGATGGAGAAAGAGAGGGTGTAAGCGGGGACAGTTGGCTCACCGCGGGAAGGACGGTGGTGTCGGATTGGCTTGGGGAGAAGCAGAGCGTCGACGAGGCAGACGGCCGACCGGAGTTAGGGTTTCGGCGGCGCGTCGGGGTGCAGCACGGCCTGGGGCTCCTCCTCCTTGTCTGCGGGTACAGGGGCGTTGCAGGGGCTCGACTTGCTCTTCCTCGACGCCCCAAACTCCACGCCACCGGCTTGAGCAAGGAGGGGAAGGTGAGGCCGACGGCAGTCAGAGTTGGAAAAGATCGGCGGCAGGCAGGTGGTGGGGAGAAAAAGAGCGCGGCCCTGGGGATCTGAGGCTACTACCATACGAGGGAGAGGGAGTAGTTAGGGACGGGAGAGAGAGGGGGATGCCGTGGGGCTCGGGGTGGAGAACAAGAAAAAGGTGGCTCGGGTGCCACCTTCCCTCCTTTCTCATGTGCTGAGCATGGGAGGCCAGGCAGGCAGCTGCAGGTGGACCAGGGTGAGGACAAGGCGATGCAGGCTCGGGTGGCCCCTTTGTGGCAGAGAGAAAGGGAGAAGGAGAGGGGAGGCTCGGGTTAGCCTCGGCTAGGTTAGGGGGAAGGCTTGGGGTTAGGGTTAGGTTAAAGAGGGTAGCTAGCATGGGGTAGGTCCCCATGGGCAGTGAGGAAGAGGGGCTCGACATGGTGAGGCCAAATGGTGAGGTGAGGCTCGAGTTAGATAGAGAGAAAGAGAAAGGAGGTTTAGGGTTTGAGAGGAAAAAGTAAAGAGAGAGGGTATGTAGGGTCTTAGGGTTTTGGTGGGTGTGGTGTAGCTAGGTGTAGGTTTCTTTTCTTCCTTTTTCATTTGATTTTTATGATTTTGATCCATCCAAAAACCATTCAAATCAACTAAAAGAAAAAATAGAAAGGATAGGGATAAAAGGAGTGTAATCCTTGCATGGGTCATGCATGCATTAAATGCATTGTTGCTAGTTGTGTAAACAACTAGTTTTAATAAGAATTCAAGTTTGGGTTACTTCCCCCAAATTTGGTTATGGGAGCCTTTCAACACAAATGGTATAAAAAGGTGGCAAACATGCTACCATACACAATATTGTGAAACAATTATAGCCATGATATGGAAGCATGTAGAGAGTAGAGGGAACCATCCTCAATTATTTATGAGCTAGAATAGATACCAAAAGAAGAACATGGGCTTATATATAATTAAGATGGTGGAGATGATGGATGGACCCAAAAGAAGGGTGGTGGAATTATGAGGTGGTGACTAAGAAAGGTGATGAAGTGGAATAAAAGATATGCCCCCAACTCAACTTGGGCATCAAGCATTTATCAAGATTCAAATACAATATATCAAGAGCCAATACAATTAATAATGCATATGAGAGAAGAACCAAATGAAAAGGGTTTTATATGATGCTCAAATGCAAGGTGGCATGATGACATGAGCATGATATAATTATGATGCAACAATTATATGTAGGAAGTAGCCATTATATTACTAAACCATGTAGCATTACATATGTTAGACAGATGGGATGCTACAACTCTCCCCCACTAAACAGGAATCTCGCCCCGAGATTCTAGGAAGAAGAAGAAGACTCAAAGATGGTAGGATACTTGGCACGGAGCTCATCCTCGCGTTCCCAAGTGGCTTCATCAACGGAATGGTGCGACCACTGCACCTTGTAGAACTTGATGGACTTATTGCGAGTCCTTCTTTCTGCGACTTCCATAATTTTTATGGGGTGTTCTTGATAAGACAGATCTTCTTGGAGATTGATGAGTTCATGGTCCACGGTCCTGCCGGAATCCTTGAAGCACTTCTTGAGTTGAGAGATATGGAAAACATCATGGACTTTGAGTTTTTCAAGGAGCTCAAGAGCATAAGCAACTTCTCCTCTTCTTCCACGAATTTTGAAAGGACCGATGTATCTAGGAGCCAGCTTTCCTTTGATACCAAAACGGTGCGTGCCCCTCATGGGAGTGACACGAAGGTAAACGAGATCACCAGGGACATACTCCATGTCCGTGTGCTTTCTGTCATAATTGCTCTTCTGGCGACTTTGAGCAATCTTCAGGTTTTTGAGAATGATGTGAACCTTCTCCTCCACTTGAGTTACAATGTCGGGGCCAAACAATATCCTTTCACTTGCGCCCGACCAACCAATCGGAGTTCTGCATTTGCGACCGTAGGGAGCCTCAAATGGTGCCATCTTTAGACTTTTCTGGAAGCTGTTGTTGTAAGAGAATTCAGAAGGCATTCTTCCCACTTCATGCCGAAAGAGATAACGCAAGCACGGAGCATATCTTCTAGAATCTGATTGATCCTTTCAACTTTTCCTTGCGACTGAGGGTGGTAAGCTGTGCTGAAGTTTAATTTTGTTCCCAAAGCATTTTGGAAACTTCCCAAGAACTTGGAAGTGAAGATACTTCCACGGTCTGAACTTATCTCAAGAGGAACCCCATACAGAGAGACAATTCTGTTGATATAGAGCTCAGCCAACTGAATTGCAGAAATTGTTTCCTTGACTGGAAAGAAGTGAGCTACTTTAGACAGCCTGTCAATGACAACAAAGATTGCATTGTTGCCCTTCTGCGACCTTGGAAAACCAGTGATGAAGTCCATCTCTACTTTCTCCCATTTCCATTCTGGAGGCTTCAATGGCTGTAGAAAACCGGAAGGTTTCTGATGGACAGCTTTAACTCTGCGACAGACATCACACTCCGAGACATACTTAGCACAATATCGTTTCAACCCAGGCCACCAATATTGTGTTTTTAAGTCCATGTACATCTTAGTGCTGCCAGGGTGGATAGAAAGAACAGAATCATGTGCCTCCTTAAGAACTTGCTCTCTTAAACCCGGGTAGTTCAGAACAAACATCCGGTGTTCAAAGAAAAGAGTGCCTTGGTCGTCGACATGGAAAGACTCATACTTCGGAAGCTGAATGTTGGAGATGATCTTTTTAGTGTAAGGATCACCAAGTTGGATGGAGCGGACTTTTTCTTCCAAGAGAGGGGTTGCCAGAAGGTTCAGAAGATACCCTTGATCCACAATTTCAAGGTTGAGCTTGTGGAATTCCTCGCACAAGAGAGGCTGTTGTTCTTCCACCATGAGGTTATTGACATAAGCTTTTTGGCTGAGAGCATCGGCCATGACATTAGCTTTGCCCGAAGTGTAGTTGATGGTCAAATCGAAATCATTTATATTTTCAATCCACCTCCTCTGACGAAGGTTGAGATCAGGCTGTGTGAAGATATACTTCAGACTCTTGTGATCAGAAAAGATCTCGCAACGGTTGCCAAGCAAGTAATGCCTCCATACTTTCAAAGCAAAGACAACTACTGCGAGTTCGAGGTCATGTGTAGGATAGTTGATCTCATGCATCTACAACTGTCGAGAGGCATAAGCAACAACTTGTTTTTCTTGCATAAGGACCGCACCCAATCCTTTCAATGAGGCGTCACAGAATATCTGGAAAGGCTTTGATGTATCTAGAGGAATCAAGACTGGTGTGGAAGTGAGCTTCTCTTTAAGTGTTTCAAAGCTTGCTTGACATGCAGGAGTCCAAAGGTATTTCTTGCCTTTCTTGAGGAGATCGGTAAGAGGCTTCACAATCTTTGAGAAGTTTTGAACGAAGCGACGGCAGTAACTGGCCAAACCAAGGAAACTCCGGACTTCTTTGACATTTATGGGTGGTAGCCAATCAACAATTGTCTTAATAGTTTCTGGGTTGACGGCAATGCCCTTGGCAAAGATGACGTGACCAAGGTAGGTGACTTGAGGCAGCCAGAACTCACACTTGGAGAACTTTGCATACAGGCGGTTCTCACGAAGCTTGTTTAGGACACACCGAAGGTGTTCTTCATGTTCTTCCTTTGACTTAGAATAGACTAGAATGTCATCTAGATAGACCATAACGAACTTATCAAGATACTCCATGAAAACCGAGTTCATAAGCCTCGAGAAGGTGGCAGGTGCATTGGTGAGACCGAAATACATGACCGTGTACTCGTACAGGCCATAACGGGTGGTGAAAGCTGTTTTGGGAACATCTTCCTTGCGAATCTTGATTTGATGATATCCACTTCTCAAATCAAGCTTAGAGAATACCACAACTCCAGCTAGCTGATCGAAGAGATCATTAATCCGCGGAAGGGGATATTTATTCTTGATTGTTTTAGCATTGAGAGCCCGATAGTCAACACAAAGTCTATCAGTCTTGTCTCGCTTCTTCACAAAGATGGTTGGGCTACCCCAAGAAGAAGTACTGTGCTGGATGAAACCCAACTTCTCTTGTTCATCAAGCTGACGTTTGAGTTCAGCCAACTCAGCAGGACCCATTTTATAAGGCCGCTTAGAGATAGGAGCGGTACCAGGTTTAAGTTCAATCACAAACTCGACCTCACGATCCGGAGGCATACCTGGCAACTCTTCAGGAAAAACATCTGGGAACTCACAGACTACCGGAACACTCTGAATACCTTCCATGGCATCATCATTCAGAGCCGCCAAAGAGAAAAGCTGAATTGCAGGAGTCAGGCTTGGAGAATAGACTATATGGCCTTCAGGAATTTTCAGAGAAACCGAACGTTCAGCACAATCAATCACAGCTGCATTTGCTATTAACCAATCCATGCCCAAGATAACATCAATGTCAGAATTGCCCAGAATAATTAAGGAAGCCGGAAACGAAGAGCCACCAATCTCAATTTGATTGTCATGGCTGATATGAGCAGCCCTCATGTTTGACCCAGGAGATTGTACCACAAGACGATGTAATAAAGGAACCATAGCCAGATCATGTTCATGCGCAAACTTGTGAGAAACAAAAGAATGCGAAGCACTAGAATCAAACAAAACTCTGCAGGGACTGAGTTAACAGGAAGCATACCCATGACAACTCCAGGTGCATGCTCAGCTTGAGCGGCGTTGACACAGTTGGCACGAGCAACCGTAGACCCATGCTTGGTGTTGATGTTGAGAGCCTGAGGTGGAGGTGCACGAACCATGGAAGAACTTGCCGCTGGTCTTGGAGGTGGTGGTGGAAGAGCTTTGTTGTTCATTGGACAATTCCAGTGCTGATGCCCAGTGTTTCCACAAGTGTAGCAAGCACCAGGTGGACGTGGAGCAACATAGCCAAGGGCTCCGCCAGGCGCTCCAGGGTAGTTGTGGTTGTAGCCCCTGGAAGCCGCAGTGAAGGAGTTTGGTGGCCTTGCCGCGTAGCTTGACGGTCTTGGTGGAGCCGGGAGCGACGGTGGGGTGTTAGGAACCCAGACACGACGCTTAGAAGGAGCTATCATAGCTGAAGAGCTTGCTACATCGCGGTTGTGTTTCTTTGACTCCTCAAACACTTGCCTACTTGCTTCTTCCTGCAGAGCTGTATGTTGGAATTCTAGAAAAGACCCCGGTCTTGCATGAGTGATTGCATATTTTATTGAAGCATTGAGCCCTTGCCTAAACCTATTTTGCTTTTTCTTGTCATCAGAGATCTCATCGCCACCATACCGAGAAAGGTTCATGAAGTTTCTAATGTAGGTATTGACATTGTCATTGCCCTGCTTGAGGTTAAGAAACACTTCCTTCATCCTTTCCATGACAATTTCTAACATATATTGCTCTTTGAAAGCCGCAGTGAATTGCTCCCAAGTAGGCTGAAAACCAAAGAGGTCTGCCTTGAGGTAATTTTCCCACCACAGAGCTGCATCTCCCTTCAGAAGGTGAGTGGCACATTTGACCCATTCTTGCTCGGGAACATCCGCAGTCATCAGCAACCTTGATATTTCACGCAGCCAGTCATCAACATCAAGTGGCTGATCAGACACCTCAAATTGGCGTGGGTTGAACTTGAGAAAACTCTTGATGTCTCCTCGCTTGGGTGGTGGAGGTAGCGGGACAAACTCATTCCTCCTCACGCTTTCTTCGAAGCGCTGCTGGTTCTGCTGCATAGTGCCCAAGGCATTTGCAATACTTGCCAAAGCAGCCCCCAGTTCAGGTGGTATGTCCTCCTCAGAACGGCGTGGTGGTGCCATCCTGTGATTGATATAAAACACAAGTCAGTACTATAATGGAGAATGATAATAATCCAAAATAGTACCAAAATGGAATTAACCAAGATTAAAGGATACAATTCACTGAGATGATATTAAAATATCAACAAAGTTCAAGGCACCTAGAAGATATTAAGCATAACGCACACGACTAAACAAGGAGTGTGGTACACGACTAACAAAGAAAAAATTTCCGCAAATTTCGGCATTAAAATACCACTATATGCAGAAAACCACTTAACGAATCAAGATTAGTAACTCTACTAGTTCAATATACAAGAGCGAATGATAAAAGTAGTGGTATGGTCGCGACTCCATCCCGCACTCAAATCATTACTCCGCACATGAATAAATAAAACACACCTCCCAAAACCTTCCTTTTAAGATGAACCTAAAGATTAGTAACTACGAAAAAGAACACCCCAACAAGATAACGTCGGATAACAAAGAGTAAGATAGATCGCATCGGTATACAACGAATCAGATAGATCGCTTCGGTTTACAAAGGCACGTCGGTATGGAATGTACCAACAGTTGATAACTAAAAGGCAGATAGAGATAACATTTGGATGCAACAGATAGACAAAGAATTCACACACACACACACACACACAACCTATGGTACTACGGAACCCAGAACACGTGAATCCTAGTTTGAATTTTAGAAGAGGATTGAAAACGTTACACTTCCTTACCAGAAAAAGGGTGGGTGGGTGGGTAAGAAGAAAAAATGGAAGCAGTCCCACTCTCACGTTTGTTTTTCCCTAGTATACATAACTACCAAAAATATTTGGTAGACTGACAACGACCATTTTTGGCTGAGACCCTGAAGGGCGGGATGGCTCTGATACCAATTGTAACTACCTCGGTGAATTACGCTCTTAGTTACATGCCTGGATGAGCGAAAGTGGTTAAAATAGTACGGTAGGGTCCGGGGCCACTCACGGTTGACCTTTTGGCCGTCCTAACCAATTTCAGAGCATCGGGACAAGAACGAGCGGCGTAATCGGCAGGCGAAGGGATCAACTACATACACAAGTGGGTATGTATGCAAGCCACATACAACAGTCCTCAGAGCCATTCCATCTAAAAGAAATAGAAATATTGCAAAGCCATACATCAAGATTCAAATATCCTAGATAGAGATAATATTTTAGGATAGCTCCTCATACATCAAACATCAGAGTATCAGGCGGAAGCGGAAAACAAGATCCGAGTACGGATAAGAAGCAAATCGGCATAAGATGCCACATAAATAAACACATCCCGCCCACAGATCTCACGGATCCCCGTTCCCGGAATCTCTACACCGAGTGATCGTTGCCAACATCATTCGTCTCCTCCACCCAGTATCCATCTTGCGAGTACACTTGTTCATCTAAATCAAACAATTTATCGTGTGAGACCCTAGGGGTACTCAACAAGTCTTTATGCCTCTAAAGGGGACACAACCTGGGGTGACGCAATTGCGGCTAAAGATAATAACTAACAAGTCTATAGATACTCGCTAACCATCCGCCTAACCAATGATAGACGGATGTCTGTTAATTAAGAACAACAGTTATAACAGTATAATTAACAGATCCATCCTCCTCCTCGCTTACCATCGAGGAAGCGGACCAACAACCCGCATCCGTTGGCAGTTTTATTAACCATTCCCTGAGTATTGCACTATTTACTAGTCAGATACTTAGTCAGTTTAACAGCGGTACTTTAGTGAGACTTGTCTATGATCGAGAAACTGTGCTCCAAGTCGTCCATAACCGTGGACACGGCTTTCAGAAAGATTTACCCTGCAGGGGTGCACAAATAGCAACACACACTCGATCAACCTCGGAAAAACCAACTCAAAACCCAACGAGGCATTCACGACAAAGCGATCGCAGGATTCAGTAATATTTCTGGGGGCCACCCCATTAAGCTACCCGCAACGAAGCTAGCTAACTCCAAGACGGACTCAAGGTTTGTGTGGACGGCGGTAAACGACTGGGAACCCGAAAGTGTGACTGGGCTTGTCGATACAGCGAAAACGTGTCACGATCCAAAACAGTACAGGTGCTCCTCGCACAATCGTAAATAAACAGTAAACATGGCATAAGTACAGGATAGAAATAAAACCCCAAAATAATTGTGGCCCCAAGAAATAGAAATGAATCAAGCTCTGGCTCAGGGGGGTCCATAAGGCCTCCCGAATGTGGATAGTGCGAATAGTCAAGGAACATGAATCAAGTACTCGGGGTCCTACGGGACACAAGTGAGCATGAAAAACCAAATAGCAGATATAGCTCACTGGTGCCTCTTTCATTAGTTATCCCATTACTACTCAGGTTAAGTTGTTTAGGTACCTCGTTATCCATCAGACACTCACATACCCTACACATGCTTTTCTACGACTCGCATGGATCAAACAACTCCTATAGTAATGGCTCATGGGATGGAGGAACAAGCTTCGGTGGGGTTTAAAAGTAAGGGCTATGCAGTACTTGGGATTCAATTTAATGCAACCGCGACTCAATGATGCAAGAATAAGATAGAGGCAATAGGTACTATATGTATGCAAGCATGTGGTAGTGCTTGCCTGGCAGCTCAGTTGAAGCGAGAGATGGATCTGGGTAGTACTCCTGTGATTCCTGATAATTCTCCTACTGGGCGTCTATTCGAAGAAAAACCAAACAAACAAGGGCCAATATAAATAAAGTGCACAAGCATATGAATTGAAATGCGACAAGCAAACAAGCATGCCATGATGAATGATGCACAATTTACATGGAATTAAGTAGCATGGCATGGTGAGGTGTGGGGTACAAGAATAAAGCATTTTATTATTTATTTAGTCAAATTTTATTGCCATAAACAGTTCTGATTTGTAATAATGACATGATGCATGCTTCAATTCAGAATAAGGAGTGCATAGATAGAACGGGCTCGTCGCGCTGCTCGATTTAGACATCTTATTTGTTGAATTTGGAGTTGTAGAATTAAAGTTATTAATTTATTAAGAAAAGGGCATTTTATTGTAATTTTAATCATCTCGAAAATTTAAAGTGTTCAAACATTATTTTGAATAGCATATTTGAATTCCTCACATTTTTCTGATTCAAAAACATATATCATTTGTATTATTTGGATTTATAATTTAAAAGTTATTTAAAATCAGATTTGAATTGGTATTTAAACATTTTTGAATTTGTTTTATGAAAACAGATAAACGGAAATACTTTTGTTACCCAGCCCTACTCCAGCCCCAGTCGCTGACGGATGGGACCGGCCTGACTGGGCGACGCGGCGCGCAGAAAGCTTTTTACACCGCGGGTTTACCTAGCCTCTGCGAATGACAGGTGGGGCCAGCGGCTATGGGCCCACGTGCCAGTGGCTGAGCCCACAGAGGCTGACAAGTGGGTACGGACTGGAGCGCGGGTTGAGTGGGTAGAAAAATCGGGTGCCTTTTTGTAAAAAGCATAGGGAGGCTGACCGGCGGGGCTCGGCGTACCGCGGCTTGAGAAAATAAATAAAAGAGGGGGGTTTGTGCAAAGTGGCTGCGGCCACTGTGGATCTTCTCCACGTTCTGACGAGGCTGTCGGCGGAAAGTCACGGCGTGGTGGGGCTCGAACCGGGGACCTGGGGCTCGTGCTCGGAGGCGGTAGCCACTGCGGTAGGCGGGGGAAGTTGTTAGGAGGGGGATGGGCAGCTAGTTAACGCGGTGCGGCGTGGGGACGTGTAGACACAGACGCGCCCAGAGAGCGTTCGTCCTGAGGTCCGGCAAGGCTAGGCCGCGATGGAGAAAGAGAGGGTGTAAGCGGGGACGGTTGGCTCACCGCGGGAAGGACGGTGGTGTCGGATCGGCTTGGGGAGAAGCAGAGCGTCGACGAGGCAGACGGCCGACCGGAGTTAGGGTTTCGGCGGCGCGTCAGGGTGCAGCACGGCCTGGGGCTCCTCCTCCTTGTCTGCGGGTACAGGGGCGTTGCAGGGGCTCGACTTGCTCTTCCTCGACACCCCAAACTCCACGCCACCGGCTTGAGCAAGGAGGGGAAGGTGAGGCCGATGGCAGTCAGAGTTGGAAAAGATCGGCGGCAGGCAGGTGGTGGGGAGAAAAAGGGCGCGGCCCTGGGGATCTGAGGCTACTACCATACGAGGGAGAGGGAGTAGTTAGGGACGGGAGAGAGAGGGGGATGCCGTGGGGCTCGGGGTGGAGAACAAGAAAAAGGTGGCTCGGGTGCCACCTTCCCTCCTTTCTCATGTGCTGAGCATGGGAGGCCAGGCAGGCAGCTGCAGGTGGACCAGGGTGAGGACAAGGCGATGCAGGCTCGGGTGGCAATACAATATATCAAGAGCCAATACAATTAATAATGCATATGAGAGAAGAACCAAATGAAAAGGGTTTTATATGATGCTCAAATGCAAGGTGGCATGATGACATGAGCATGATATAATTATGATGCAACAATTATATGTAGGAAGTAGCCATTATATTACTAAACCATGTAGCATTACATATGTTAGACAGATGGGATGCTATACAAAATGGACGTATCAACTCCTCCCAAGCTTAGGCTTCGCTTGTCCCCAAGCGAAACTGAGCTCAATAAACATGGCCTCAGGTTTATGGAGCGAAGAGTCGATAAAAGAATACAGACAAGAAGCATCATATTCATCAATACATAGATCATAATAGAAGACAACTCACTATTATATAACTTAACTGGTAATAAGTAGAGGAAACACAATAAAGATACATAAAGTAAATCGTAATTGGTAATGGCAAACTTAGCTCTTGCTCGAAGAATAGTTGATAATTTGCTAGAGTTCACAAATAACTGGTTTTCAATGATAGCTTTCAAAGTAGTAAACATCAAGATAAGAGCAATGTGCAAAACAAGGAACATAAGAAACATGATTGAATAAATCATCATATGAATGAATGAAACACAACAACTCAAAATACTTGCTGAGATAGAAGGGAGTAGGTTTACTGACTCAACTACAAAGTAAAAGAAAGGCCCTTCGCAGAGGGAAGCAGGGATTGCAAGTCTCATAAAGATCTCCCAAAAATTATGATACTTACTAGCTTTTAGCTCTCATTGCCCCTATCATAGGCATCTTTAGGTGATTAAGGTTAAAATGATCAAACATGTGGATATGCATTGACAAGTTGTAAATTGAGAATCTCATGTCCCTTGAATATGAGGGCCGCTCCTCATGCTACTCAAGTTTAGTCACCGGTAAGTTCTTGTCATCGTAAGCATATGTGTATCATAGAGAACCGCCAACGGGGTACCCTGCTGGCTCAATGTACGATGCTAGAAAACTGCTGGTGCGGTGTTGATGTAGTTCTCGTTGGGAACCCCAAGAGGAAGGTATGATGAGCACATCAGCAAGTTTCCCTCAGTTATGAAACCAAGGTTTAATCGAACCAGTAGGAGCAAGTAAACACCCCAAAGGTGTTGCTAGTTGAGCCTTGGCAGGGCGCACTACCGGTGTTAGTAGCAACGTGGAGACCTGCACAACACAACCACAGAACTTTGTCCCCAACTTGCGATGAGGTTATCAATCTCACCGTGTTTTGCGAAAAACAAAGGATTAAATGTATCGAATGGAAAGAAGTAATAGTTTGCAGAAAGTAAACACAAAGCAGTAAACAGTTTGTAGATTGTATGTAAAGAAAAAGGACCGGGATCCATATTTCACTAGAAGTGGCTCTCCTTAAGATAGATAACATGCTGGGTGAACAAATTACAGCGGGGCAATTGACAAACATCGAGAAAGCAATACATGCATATACTAATCATCTTGACTCCTTTGAGATTCGATTGGGCATTACAACATTATACATAGACCGCCATCCAACTGCATCTATGACTAATAATCCACCTTCAGGTTATCATCCGAACCCCCTCCAGTATTAAGTTGCAAGCAACAGATTATTGCTTTACGAACTGCGTGTAAAGTAAACAATATGATTGTTCTATGAACAAAGGATTGTTGTTTTCTCCCTAGTAGCAACATCACATCTAGTACCTTAGAGATTTCTGTCACTTCCCCAGATTACCAGAGGCATGAACCCACTATCGAGCATAAATACTAACTCTTGGAGTTGCTAGCATCTACTTGGCCAAGATAGCTACTAACAACGGAAAGCATGCAAGATCACAAATAACAAAGACATGATAGAATCAATAATCAATCTGAAATAGCATCTCAATATCCATAGGATCCCCGCAAACACAACATGCAGAATTACAAATAGATGATCTTGATCATGAATGGAGCTCACAAGATCTAGACATGAAAGCACAAAGGAGGAGAACCAGCCATCTAGCTACTACATGGATCCGTAGTCCAAGGATGAACTACTCACGCATCACACCAGAGGCTTGCATGGTGATGAAGAAGGCCTCCAGGGTGAATTCCCCTCTCTGGCAGGGTGCCGGGAAAAGCTTCAGATCCCTCCCGATCTAGGGATGGAGATGACGGCGGCTACAGACTCTTTCGTGGATTTTTGATCGGGCCCTTAGGGTTTTCGTCCTGAGGGCATCTTATAGGCGGAAGGGGAGGCCGAGGGGATGTCGGAGGTGGCCACACCACCCCCTGGCACGGGCCAGGCTGGGCCACGCGGCCATGTGGTGTGGTGGCCCCCTGGCCCCTCTCCGTCTCATATTCTGGCATCTAATGACTTCCGAAAAAATTGGCACTTTGGCTTTCGTCCCATCCAATTCCGAGAATATTCATTTTTTGACTTTCCTGGAACCAAAAACAGCAGAAAACATGCAGCTGGCACTGTGGCTCTTATTAATAGGTTAGTCCAAGAAATCATATGAAAAGTACTCCAAAGTGTGGACAAAACACAAGAAAGCTGATAAACCCAAGCATGGAACATCAATAATTATAGATACATTTGCAATGTATCAACATCCCCAAGCTTAACTTCTGCTCGTCCTCGAGTAGGTAAGTGATAAAAGAAAGAATAATTTTTTAGGTGACATGCACCATCAAAGACTTGACCAAAGTATTTGTAAAACATTCAAAGATGGGATCATAGTACTTCAATCATAACATGAAATACAAAGTTCTAGCAATAAGACAAAGAAACTATGATGCAACATGAAAAGGCACAAACAAAAGATTCATGAATAACAATGCTTTGCAAGATGTTTGTTTTATTCCCATAAAGAAAACATAGCATAATAGTATTCAGCTTGTCCCTCAATAGAGTAGCAAATATAAATTGCATAGGACACCTTCAAAGTTCATAAGAGTGACTAGATACAAATAGTTTAAAACAAGCAATATCAAGTTATGCATCAATCAACTAGTCTTGGGACAATGCACATAGAACTAAGAATGGCCACTATGCTCTCAAAGTAGGTGCATAAAGGTAGAAGGTGGAGACACAATATAATGGTGGAAGAAAGGCCTTTTTATAAAAGAAAGTAGGGATTCAAGTATCATAAAGAGCTTCCAAAAATTATGGTACTTATAGCTTTCAGCTCTCATTTGCCCCTATCATAAGCATCTTGAAGTGATCAAGGTTAAAGTGAACAAACTATGGTGTACATGCTTGACGAAGTATAAGTTAGAAATCTCATGTCCCTTGTATACGAGGGCCGCTCCTCATGCTACTCAAGTTTAGTCACCGGTAAGTTCTTGTCATCGTAAGTACATGTGTATCATAGAGAACCGCCAACGGGGTACCCCTTGCCCGATGATACGGAAGAATCCCCATATCAAAATGACAAGGCAAGCAGACAACGAGCATCTCAGCAATCTTCTTATTTACCATGGGAATATGGTGCTTTTTTCTCTCTTTCCTCTTTTCATAATCTTTTTTTTTCTCTTTTCTCTTTTTTCTCAATATAGGACTCTTTTTTATAAGAAGAATGCTTCATAGACAGCTCATTATGGTTACGCTGCAGGTTTCCACCATGTCAGCATGGATTAGACCAACGGCCTAGGCGTTTCTCTAACACATATACATAACTCCATGGACTTACAAGCTCCCCTTTCATTTCACACCGACGACATCCATATACAAAAGAACATGATATCAACTAGGTACAAGTACCAAGTGCAATGTTGAAATCGTTCCACATGAAAGCATGGTTCTGCTAATTCCCAACAAATAAGTGCAAGCATATACAACATAGAAGACACAATGGTTCAAGTTTACTAAGGGCAAGAAAAGTAAAGTGTGCCATCAAGTTCGTGAGAGCTTTAATCACTAGTTTTCTCATAACAAGTTTAATTTGGAAGGTAAACAAAAGCATGAATATACTTGGAATAGCATAAGCTAGTAGGTAGGTATGGTGGACTCTTTGGAATAACTTGGTTTAGGGAGCTGGATGCATGAGTGGAACTCATACTTGGTTGTGGAGGCTAGCAAAAGACTAGGAGCGACAAACTAAGAGAGCAATAATGGCCATAATCATGCAGAGCGACAAAACATCATTGATCAAAGCATAAAGTGATACTACAAGTTGAAAACTAAAGGATCATAAAGGCTATGGTGACTTGAGATAGTCATAACATGGTGTGAGCATGCGCCAAGTCAACCCAAATAAAGCATCAAAGGAGAATACCACTATACTATGCTTTAATATGCTAAAACAACGCATGATTCATCCAAGGCACATTAACCAATCTCAATTGTTTACAACAAGTCATGCTACATCAAAGAATACTAAGCATAAAGCCAAAACAATATCAAGCATGGCATGAAAAAGCATAGGCCACAGTCAAAAACAAGCTCTTTTTACCACATAAGCATGAACTTTCCTACTCTTTTCCAAACCAATCCAAACTATTTGCAAAATAATGTATGAAAGAGGGGGTCCAACCAATTTATTCAGCAAACTAAGCAAACCAAAGCAAACGAAAAACCAAAACGAAAACGAAAAAGAAGACGCTCCAAGAACAACACAACTGTGCATGAAACAATAAAAATGAAGCGTTTGGAAGAAACCTGGAATTTTTATTGATGAAGAAGGGGATGCCTTGGGCAAAACACAAGAAAGTGGATAAAACCAAGCATGGAACGTCAAAAATTATAGATACATTTGCAATGTATCATACCCCTTGCCCGATGATACAGAAGAATCCCCATATCAAAATGACAAGGCAAGCAGATAATGAGCATCTCAGCAATCTTCTTATTTACCATGGGAATATGGTGCTTTTTTTTCTCTCTTTCCTCTTTTCATAATATCTCTTTTTTTTCTTTTCTCCTTTTCTCAATATCTATCTCTTTTTTATAAGAAGAATGCTTCATAGATACTCGTTATGGTTACGCTGCAGGTTTCCACCATGTCAGCATGGATTAGACCAGTGGCCCAGGCGTTTCTTCTAACACATATGCATAACTCCATGGACTTACAAGCTCCCCTTTCATTTCACACCGACGACATCCATAGACAAAAGAACATGATATCAACTTGGTACAAAGTACCAGTGCAATGTTGAAAGCGTTCCCCATGACAACATCGTTCTGCTAATTCACAACTTACAAAGCGCAAGCATATACACAACATAGGTGAGCATAATGGTTCAAGTTTATTAAGTGCAAGAAAGTAAAGTGTGCCATCAAGTTCGTGAGAGCTTTAATCACTAATTTTCACATAACAAGTTTAATTTGGAAGGTAGACAAAACAAGAATTTACTTGGAATAGCAATAATGCTACTAGGTAGGTATGGTGGACACAAATGGCAGAGGTTTTGGTTTTAAGGAGTGGATGCACGAGAAGAATTCCCTCTTAGTACAGGTTTTTGGCTAGCAAGGCTGGGTAGCAAGTACAAGAGTTAAAGGAAACAAACAAACATACAAGTGATAAAGACAAACATGCAATCTTCCTTGGAAGCACAAAAGATCTTAACTAGAGAATACTAGACTTATGAGCAAATCAAGAAAGAAAGATGATGAAATTATTTTTCTTTAGAGTACTTTTATCTTTTTCATTCAACTCTCAAAAATAGTGTGCTACTGACCGAGCTAGGTTTGCCAAAACCAACTAAATTAACTCAATGATCCCAAAGTGATACCAATACTAACAACAAGATCAATCATATAACAACGAATTGAAAACTAATATAAGCTATGCAAAAGAGTGAATGATAGAACTTCTCATTAATATTCCATAACGGCAACTCACACCAAGGGATACATATCTAACGAGAGAGGGGACACTTCCATAATGCAAACCATACTACATAATAACTCCTCTATTCATGATATGACTCTACTAAAAAGGTAAAAAGATAGAAGATAGTGATGTGATACCGCGGTACTCCCCCAAGCTTGGAACAAACCAAGGGGATGCCAAACCTGATGACGAATTACTCCTTCGGTGTTGGTGGTATCCTCTCGATGAGCTTCTTGACCAATTTCCCCAAGTCCTCAATCTCGAAGGCGAGGGTACGAATCAACTCCGAGTTGTGCTCGATGTAGTGCATGATCATGTCAGATTGTGGATCCCAGCTCTTGTGATTCTTTTTCCGCTCTCCTTCCTTGCGGTATTCTTTTCCTGCATGGTTATTGATAAAGGTATGGAAGGGACTCTTGGTGCTTGGAGAAGGCGTCCGTGGTGCCAAACAGTCACGCGGAGGCTTCCCTCCAGTTGACATCCGTGCAGTCCTTCTAATCCTGGCAGGGTTGGCCACCACTCCAATGCTTGCAACGGTAGTGCCGGTGTGCTTTGCCTCCTCTTCACCTTCACTCTTGATCTCCTTCTCCTGCCCGGGGTCTTGGAGATCCTCCTCCATATGCTCCTTCCCTTTATCCTTGGCGGACACCATTGTGCTTCTAAACCTTTAAAGAGTATGTCCTGGCAGAAACAGATCGAAACAAAAACATGACGAAAACACGATATACGAACCTCGAGGGATTATATATTACGAAGTTTCATATCGAAAGGAAGGTACTGGGAGAAAACGAGTCGGAGGCAGAGTCCGGGGTGGACTCACCACCTGGTGGCGCGGCCAGGGGTGGGCCCGCGCCACAGGGTGGTGTGAGCCACCCTGGCTCCATTTACGTCCCTTTTTCGCTTCGTAGATTTCCTTATTGACTAAAACTGCAAAAATATAGTTGGATAGTATTTTCGCGGAACTTTTCTTACCAGAACTGTTACCTATTTGAAAACAGACTCTGCATGTCTCGGAATTTGGTATCTAGCAGATTCTTCCGGAGTCATCACTTGAATAACATCAATATCTTCATATTCATACACTTACTACTTGAGTCATAAAACCCTTCTCTTCCTTATTACACCATTATCTCAACTTCCTAGAAATTTCTTTCACACAAAACTTCACACAGTTCTCATTAGCAACTTTAGTATAAGTGAAGTGATAAAACCTTTTGAGTCCAACTTCAACTGAAAACCATCAAAATATAAGCTACTGTAGCAACTCCTTCCGAAAACCCAAAAAGAATTCAAAAAGGAAATCGAATAAAGAAGCAAATGCAAGGGCGGCAAAATCTGTCAAAACAGACCAGCAGGTAAAGATCAATTTTTTCGAAAATTTTCTGTTGCTCAAATCAAAAAATGCAAAACCAACGAAAGTTAAATAACAACCTGGGGCAGAAGCGCAAAAAATTACAGCTCAATCCGACCTATAGAGATCTCTCACGAATTTTTACGGTGAAGCACAAAAATCTGTTTCGGGACAGCAACTTCCCCAAATCTTAATTCTCTCTTATTAGAGGTTGATCTTGACACAAAAACCAAACAAAATGGATAAGGAGCGGTTATTACCGAAGTAATAACTTCCAAGACTCAAAGAAACAAACACAAACTGAAATAAAAAACAAATTGGGTTGTCTCCCAAAAAGCTCTTTTTTTATAGCCATTAAGATGGGCATGATAGTTTTGAAGATGCTCACATAGGAATATGAATTGAAGCGAAAGAGAGCATTAAGAAGAAAAAATACACAAGTTTAAGTCTAACCTACTTCCTATGCAAGGGAATTTTGTAAACAAACAAGTTGTTGAAACCAGAGGCTACTAGCATAGGAAGGCAAAAGGAGTGCAACATAAAAACTTTCATCCTAAAACGAGGAAACTTGATATTATTGAGATACATAAGAACACTTTTCCCTCTATCATAGTAACTTTCAGTATCATGCATAAACTTAACGATATAGCTATCACAAGGACCATCGAAGCAATGACTGCTTATTCTAACAGAAAACAAAGGAATACTAGCTCTCATAACATTATTTTGTGAAACAAATATTAGAGGTATCCTTACAAAGGATAGTGTGACCCTCTTCTACATATAATAGGTTCATCAACCATTTGTTTATCAGGTTCAACAACTTTATGTGTACTTTCATTAACCATACTAGCTATCATAGAATGTTCCTTTATCTTAACTGGGAAAGGCATCTTCTCAATATAAGGTTCAGGTAAAACATGATTAGCAGTATAAACTTCAGTATTTCTTGCAGGAACACTCTTAGCAACATCTTTATAAGGCTCATGATACTTATTCCACTTCTTTTTAAGCACTTCAATGTAAGAAGCAAAAGCCTTAAAATAAGAAGCAATAGCTTGAGAGTCTAGACCATAAGCATTTTTAATATTTTGAAAGTCATTAGTTCCCATAAAAGATTCAATGCATTCATAATCGTAATTTATACCTGACTTTCTACCTTTGTCATTCTCCCAAGCTTCAGCATTATCTTGAATACGGTCTAGAAGATCCCATTTAGCTTCTTCTTCCATGCGAGTGAATGATCCAGCACAAGAAGCATCCAATAAATCCTTATCATGTAGAGGGAGCCTTCCATAAAAGTTATTGATAATAATATTGTTGGGGAGCTCATGAATGGGACATTTGAGCATTAGTAACTTCAATATCCCCCAAGCTTGAGCTGTACTCTCTCCATCAAGAGGCCAAAAGTTGTATATTTCATTCCGATCTTTATGAACCTCACTAGGAGGATAAAACTTTGAATAAAAGAGAGGCACTATTTCCTCCCATTCCAGAGCTTGACCATTCTTCAGCAGCTTATACCAGTCCTCGGCTCTTCCTTTCAGTGATAATGAGAATAACTTCTTCTTAACTTGATTTGTAGTAATACATGCACACTTGAACAACCCGCATAATTCGTGTATAAAGAGCATATGATCACCAGGATGTACAGTTCCATCCCCAACATAGTAGTTATCCATAACACGATCAATATTTCTTGTAGGTATTTTAAAAACATCATTCTCAGCAGGTGGTGGCTTATCTACTACCTTAGCAGTGGTAGTAGCATTAGCAAATAAGAAACTCAGCGAATTATCCATAACAAAAATAAAGCAACTAACAGAAGTAAACAATACTCACAGTAGAAGTTTCCTTTACAAGTTCCACTCTCCAATAGCGCTTCACTCCCTGGCAACAGCGCCAGAAAATAGTCTTGATGACCCACAAGTATAGGGGGTGTATCGCAGTATTTTTGATAAGTAAGAGTGTCGAACCCAACGAGGAGCAGAAGGTGCTAGCTAGTGGTATGGATCAGGAATTCTCTGCAAATACTTAGCAAACGGATTTTTAGGGTTTTTTTATAAAGCAAGTAAACAAAGTACGAGTAAATAAAAGACAGTAGGAATAAATGCAGCAAGTGGCCCAATCCTTTATGCAGCAAAGGACAAGCCGGTTGTATTACTTAAGATGACCAAACGTTCTCGAGGACACATGGGAAGACTGTCAAGTGCTTTCGCTTCATATAGTTGATTAATCGTCTTTAGCTTGCTAAGTGTTGTGTGGGTGAACCTGTTCTAATGTACCGACCTTCCTAGGACTAATACATACTCGTGATTATACCCCTTGCAAACATCCGTAAGTACAAGAAAGTAATTAAGGTAGAAACCTAACCACAGCTTTAAACTCTAAGACCCTTACGTCCCTTGTGCAATGGTTTCCTAACAGGGGTTCAGGTTTCTGTCACTCCGGCAACCCCTACGATTAGTAGCCAAATACACAATGCATTCCCCTAGTCCCATATAGGTGAAGTGTCATGTTGTCGACGTTCACATGACACCACTAGAAGAAGTACACCACAACTCAAATATCAAACTATTGAATCTTTCTCAACACAATTCCACTACTAACAACATGACTTCTCCCATGTCCTCAAGAACAAAACGAACTACTCACAAGACATCACATGGATCATGATTAGAGACGGAATAATGATGTATAACAATCTGAACATAAACAATAATTCAATGGTTCCACTCAATAGCATCAACTACAAAGAGTAATCAACACCGGGAAAGTTTCCCCTAAGAACTATGCAAGATTCAACACAATTGTTACAGCAATATGGAGATGGTGATGATGATGATGGTGGTGATGATGATGATCCCAATGAAGTCCATCTTGATGGTGGTGTTGATGGCGATGATCTTCCCTCTCCGAGAAGGAATTCCCCCGGCAGAAAGATCTTTCTCTCTCCGGGAAGGAATTCTGCTAGAGAGATCTTTCTCTCTTGGTGTTTTCCGCCTCGCAGAGGCGGCGGAATCTTTCTGTGGTCGCTCCTCGAGTCTTAGGGTTTTGGGAGGATAATATACGCCAGATGGGAGTGCCAGGGGTGGACTAGGGCGGCCACACCACCTGGTGGCTTGGCCCAGGGTGGCCTGCGCCAGGGGTGGTGTGGGCCCCCTGTGGCCCATCTCCTTCTCCCCATCTGGCTTCCTTCGTCTTCTGGAAAAATAGGATTTTCCGTATATTTTCCCGGATATTCTGATCTTCGCGAATTTTGCCTCCAAACAGCGCCTTTTCCATCAGAATCCTGACTGCAACGGTCCATGCTCCAAAAGTCATCAACCATGCAAAAACAGATGAAGTAACATAAGTATCACCTCTCAATACGAACTATATCAATGAATAACAGTGAATTATGACATAGAATAGTGATGCAAAATGGATGTATCATGGGTGTAAGCCATGTTGCACTACAAATACACAAAAGTTATATTTGGTGAGCCTAGCATGTGTATACATGGCCTCGGAACACAAGAGACCAAAAGGTCGAGCATGAGTCACATGGTTGATGTGATTGACATTGGGGAATGTCTACCTTTGAAACTGCATTGCTGGCCATGACGATCGGGGGTGGTGTAGCGGATTGGGATTGTGTGGATCACTAAAATTGTCCAGGGGATGACAATTTTAGTGGGAGCTCAATAAGGATTGAACTCATATTATGAACTTAGTCTAGATGTCTATTTGAAAATATCTTAATAGATCATGGCCTATCCCATTGAGGTATTTTGCGACCATGGAAATTTCCTGCTTGATATGGAACTTAGGAAAAGGGTCTAACTTAATAGATTAATACCACGCCTGAGGGATATCCTCGTAAAAGGTGATCTTATCTTCTTGATACAATGACCATTAGGAGATAATCCAATGACTCTGCAATGTTTGTATTTTCTCCATAATTATCCAATAAGCCATTTGATGGCTCAATGCACGGCGCCCAGAAAATTGCTTGATGGCGGTGTTGATGTAGAGCTCGTTGGGAACCCCAAGAGGAAGGTATGATGAGCACAGCAGCAAGTTTCCCTCAGTTATGAAACCAAGGTTTAATCAAACCAGTAGGAGCAAGGAAACACCCCAAAGGTGTTACTAGCTGAGCTTTCGTAGGGCGCACTACCGGTGCTAGTAGCAACATGGAGACCTGCACAACACAACCACAGAACCTTGTCCCCAACTTGCGATGAGGTTGTCAATCTCACTGTCTTTTGCGGAAAACAAAGGATTAAACTTATTGAATGGAAAGAAGTGAAAGTTTGCAGAAAGTAAACACAAAGCAGTAAAATATTATAGATTGAATATAAAAGACACGGACCGGGATCCATAGTTCACTAGAGGTGGCTCTCCTTAAGATAGATAACATGCTGGGTGAACAAATTACAGCGGGGCAATTGACAAACACTGAGAAAGCAATACATGCATATACTAATCATCTTGACTCCTTTGAGACTTGATTGGGCATTACAACATAATACATAGACCGCCATCCAACTACATCTATGACTAATAATCCATCTTCAGGTTATCATCCGAACCCCCTCCAGTATTAAGTTGCAAGCAACAAACTATTGCTTTACGACCTGCGTGTAAAGTAAACAATACGATTGTTCTATGAACAAAGGATTGTTGTTTTCTCCCAAGTAGCAACAACACATCTAGTACCTTAGAGATTTTTGTCACTTCCCCAGATTACCAGAGGCATGAACCCACTATCGAGCATAAATACTAAATCTTGGAGTTGCTAGCATCTACTTGGACAAGATAGCTACTAACAACGGAAAGCATGCAAGATCACAAACAACAAAGACATGATTGAATCAATAATCAATCTGAAATAGCATCTCAATATCCATCGAATCCCTGCAAACACAACATGTATGAATTACAAATAGATGAACTACTCACTCATCAACGGAGCTCACAAGATCTAAACATGAAAGCACAAAGGAGGAGAACCAGCCATCTAGCTACTACATGGATCCGTAGTCCAAGGATGAACTACTCACGCATCACACCGGAGGCTTGCATGCTGATGAAGAAGGCCTTGATACATTGCAAATGTATCTATAATTTTTGATGCTCCATGCTTGGTTTTATCCACTTTCTTGTGTTTTTTCCACACTTTGGAGTACTTTTCATATGATTTCTTGGACTAACCTATTAACAAGAGCCACAGTGCCAGCTGCCTGTTTTCTGCTGTTTTTGGTTCCAGGGAAGTCAGAAAATGAATATTCTCAGAATTGGACGGGACAAAAGCCAAAGTGCCTATTTTTCCAGAAGACTCACGGAGCCAGAATACAAGACAGAGGAGGTCCAGGGCCTAGCCACACCACCCCCAGGCGCGGGCTAGGCCTGGCCGCGCCAGAGCTTGGTGTGGTGGCCCCAGGCACCCCCTCGGTCTCCCTCTTCGCCTATAAGAAGCATTCTGACCTAAAAACTCCGGGGGTTCGACGTTTTTCCATGAAAAGTTCCGTTGCGCCACCACCACCGAAGGGGAGATTTAGGGGACAGAAAGTCTCTGTTCCGGCACCCTGCCGGGACGGGGAAGTGCCCCCGGAGCCATCTCCATCGATCTCCACCATCATCTCCATCTACCATCCATGTTTCCACCATCTATGAGTGAGTAATCCCCGCTGTAGGCTATGGGGATGGTAGGGATTGGATGAGATCGTTCATGTAATGGCATCAGATTGTTAGGGCATGGTGCCTAGTATCTTTTATTAGTGCTTTATTACTTTGTTGCGACTTGTTGTGCTTAATACTTGTCACTAGGACCCGAGTGCCATGATTTTAGATCTGAAATTATTATTGATTCGTTATGGTAGTATTGTTTCTGGTCTTATCTACAAGTTGTATACACACGTTGTTGTCCGGAACCTATGGCCCCGAAGTGACAAAAATCGGGATAACCGGAAGGGAAAGGCTTTGATGTGAGGATCACATGTGTTCACGGAGTGTTAATGATTTGCTCCGATGCTCTATTAAAAGGAGCACCTTAATTGCCAGTAGTTCCCTAGAGGCCCTGCTGTAAACGGGCTGGCAGGACAAAAGATGTTGTGCAAGTTCTCATTGCGAGCACGTATGACTATATATGGAACACATGCCTAGGATTGTCTAGTACTTGGGTGCTTTATCTTATTTATCTGCAATTGCCCTATGTTCTGATTGCTTTGTGAATTGTCTTGTCCATGCAACGCCCGTCCATCCATCCCTATGCCTACCACACTCGAATCCCACTGTTTACTGCTTTTGTTACTACTGTCTTTGTTTTGCTACTTCTGTTACTTTACTATTCCTACTACAAAACTGTTGCTACTGATAAACTGCTGTGAGCAAGATTGTTTCCAGGTGCAGCTGAATTGACAACTCAGTTGTTAAGGCTTATAAATATCCTTTGGCTCCCCTTGTGTCGAATCAATAAATTGGGTTTCACTTCCCTCGAAAATACTGCGATACACCCCCTATACTTGTGGGTCATTAAGACTATTTTCTGGCGCCGTTGCCGGGGAGCATAGCTTAATTTATCAAGTTCACTTGGAATCACTATTGTTCAAGCTAAGTTTATCTTTCTCCTTGTTTGCTTGTTTCTTTATCAAAAATACAAAAAAAAATAGTTCCTACTCTAGTTGTTATTTCGTTGGTCTATTATTGTCTTGCTTTATCATGCTTGATGTCAATGGTTGGTTTATTTGAAACTGAATCTTATTGGCAAGGTGGGTTCACGGAAGATCAAAAGGATTATTATAAGGAACATCGCTTGTCACAAAAAGGGAAACACTTATGGGAACAAATAGATAGATTGTATACCATTTCTCGAAATGTGTGCTCTACTTATAATGTTACTTATTGTTGTGATGAATCTCGTTGTAGAAAGAGGTATAAACACCTCCCTTTTCAATGTGAGTATAATGATAATGATACCATATCTTCCTATGCTAGAGGAATTTATGACTTTTATGATGCGGAACAAATTGAAGAATTTATTGCTTGGAAGGATGCTTTTGAACCTGCTAGTTTGCTTGAAAATATTGATGATTCACCTTATAAGTATGAGGTTTATGGTATACTTAAATTTTGCTTTGATAATTACAAGGATGAAAATGGCAATATTCTTGAATATTTTAGTAGATGCTCTCCACAAATGGAAGAGACTAATGCCTTGCAGGATCCTATGGAAGAAGAAATTGATGAACCTGAAATCTCATTAGATGAAAAAGAGGAGGAGAGTGATGAACAAAAGGAGGAAGAGTGGATTAGCTACCCATGCCTACCTTCTAATGAGAGTAACTCTTTATCCCTTACATTATTTGATTGTCCCCCTTGCTTACTAAAGGAGAATGAATGGTATGTTCCCGAGGTTTCTCTTGAAAATGTTTATAATAAATCTCTAGTGCTTGTAGACCATGAAGAGCATGCTTTATGTGATAGTTATATTATTGAGTTTATTCATGAGGCTACTGAAAATTATTATGAGAGAGGAAAATTTGGTTGTAGAAGTTTTCATGGTATTGAAACACCTCTCTATGTGCTGAAAGTTTTGAAGTTACTCTTGTTTTATCTTCCTATGCTTATCACTTTGTTATTTGCTTACATGATTCCTATGCATAGGAAGTGGGTTAGACTTAAATGTGTTTTGTATTTTCTTCTTGATGCTCTATTTTACTTCAACTCATATTTCTTATGAGAGCATCCTCTCAAACTTTTATGCCTGAAGATGATAATATGTCTATTATTCTTGGGAGACCTTTTCTTAAATCCCACAGGAGCTGTTATTAATTGTAATCAAGGGAAGGTGACCTTCAATGTTAATGACAAGGAACACATTGTCTATTTATGCAAGAATATTGAAAGGACTTATGGTTTGAATTGAATTGAACATGTTGAGGGCATTCAAGTTGGAGAAATATATTGTCCCATACCAAGAGAAAAAATTTGAAACTATTATGATTGGGACCATTGC
The DNA here is from genome assembly GCA_910589775.1 of Avena eriantha. NCBI lineage: Eukaryota > Viridiplantae > Streptophyta > Magnoliopsida > Poales > Poaceae > Avena > Avena eriantha. The sequence goes on along the minus strand of OU342743.1, from coordinate 534,286,574 downwards.
TATCAAGGTTGAGGTAACATAATCATTAGTGGAATACAAAGTTTTGTCTCATATGAAATTTTTTTGGTAACAAGACCTGATCAACCTTGTTAACAAAAGGATTTCATTGAACAAAACAATGTTTTCACTATGATTATCTCCGCTTACTTCTATTCTATCCATTTAAGTTTTTTGCTTATGCCTAACTTAAAGGCGTTAAAGAAAAGTACTTGTTGGGAGATAACCCAAGAGTTTTAGATGAGTCTTGGAAGTTATTACTTCAGTAATAACCGCTCCTTATCCTTTTTATTTGCTTTTTGTGCCAAGAGTAACCTCTAATGAGAGAGAAGTAATGATTAGGAAAGTTGTTGTCCCGAAACAGATTTCTGTGCTGCACCGTAACAATTCATGTAAAATCTCTGAACGTCTTTTTGAGGCGTGAATTTTTGTGCTTCTGACCCAGGTTGTTATCTAACTTTTGTTGGTTCAACACATTTTGATTTGAGCAACAGAAGGTCTTTGAAAAAAATCGTCTTTACCTGCTGGTCTGTTTTGACAGATTTCTGCAATTTTCTGCATTTGCTTCTTGTTGGTTCCTTTTTGAGTTCTTTTGGGGAATTGAGATTTTTGAGGGAAGTGTTAAAGTAGCTAGTGTTCTAATGGAAGTTTATTTGGTGTTAGAACTGAACCTTAAGAGTTATTTATCTTGAGTGCACTAATGTTACTAGTAAAGATTGTGTGAAGTTTTTTATGAAGGAAAAATTTCAGGTGTATGGAAGGAACGGGTAATGAGATGAAGGATGGAATAAATCTCAAGCTTGGGGATGCCATGCGTGTCACCCCAAGAAATATCCAAGAAGTACAAGCGTCAAAGCTTGGGGATGCCCAAGGCATCCCCTTCTTCATCAATAAAAATCTCAGGTTTCTTCCAAACACTTCATTTTTATTGTTTCATGCACAGTTGTGTTGTTCTTGGAGCGTCTTCTTTTTCTTTTTCGTTTTGGTTTTTCGTTTGCTTAGTTTTCTTAGTTTGCTGAATAAATTGATTGGACCTCCTCTTTCATACATTGGTGTTCAAATGGTTTGGTTTGGTTTGGTTTGGAAAAGAGTAGGAAAGCTCATGCTTAAGTGGTAAAGAGAGCTTGTTTTTGACTGTGTCCTATGCTTTGTCATGCCATGCTTGATATTGTTTTGGATTTATGCTTAGTATTCTTTGCTGTAGCATGACTTGTTATAAACAATTGAGATTGCTTAATGTGCCTTGGATGAATCATGCGTTGTTTTAGCATATTAAAGCATAGTATAGTGGTATTCTCCTTTGATGCTTTATTTGGGTTGACTTGGCGCATGCTCACACCATGTTATGACTATCTAAAGTCACCATAAGCCTTTATGATCCTTTAGTTTTAAACTTGTAGTATCACTTTATGCTTTGATCAATGATGTTTTGTCGCTCTGCATGATTATGGCCATTATTGCTCTCTCGTTTGTCGCTCCCTTACTATTGCTAGCCTTCACTTTCACTGAGTATGTTTTACTCATGTTTCGAACTCCCTTAAACCAAATATTGCCAAAGTGTCCACCATACCTACCTATTAGCATCATTTGCTACTTCCGTGCATAGTCAATATGCCTTGTTTTCTTCCGAATAAAATGTTTGCTTGTTTTGATAAAGTTAGTTAGTAAAGCTCTCACGAACTTGATGTCACACTTTATTTCCTGCACTTAATAAACCTAAACCATTGTGAACTCTCCATGAAAGTTATATGCTTGCAAATTATAGGCTGGGGATTAGCAGAACCGTGCTGTCACGGGGAACATTTCAACACTTGTAAATATATACCCAGTTGATACCTTGCTCTTTTGTTTGCGGATGTCGTCGGTGTGAAATAAAGGGGGAGCTTGTAAGTCCATGGATTTATGTATGTGTGTTAGAGAAACGCCTGGACCGCTGGTCTAATCCATGCTGACATGGTGGAAACCTGCAGCATAACCATAATGATATCTATGAAGCATTCTTCTTATAAAAAAAGAGAAAGATAGCTATTGAGAAAAAGAAAAAAAGAGATTTATGAAAAGAGGAAAGAGAGAAAAAAGCACAATTTTCCCATGGTAAATAAGAAGATTGCTGAGATACTCATTGTCTACTGGCCTTGTCATTTTGATATGGGGATTCTTCCGTATCATCGGGCAAGGGGTACCCCATTGGCGGTTCTCAATGATACGCACATACTTACGATGACAAGAACTTACCGGTAACTAAAGTTGAGTAGCATGAGGAGCGGCCCTCGTACTCAAGGGAGTTGGGATTTTAAGTTTATAGTCTGTCAAGCATATAACTCAGATTGGACCTCACTTTCACCTTAACCACATTAAAGATGCTTATGATAGGGGCAATGAGAGCTCAAAGCTAATGAGTACCATACTTTCAGCATTTGGAAGCCTTTCAAACTTTTCAAAACCTATTCATTTCCTTATTGAGTCTCCACACATTCTATGAGCACTCTCTTGAGAGCATAGTGGCCATTCTTAGTTCTATGTGCATTGTCCCAAGACTTGTTGATTGATGCATACCTTGATATTGCTTGTTTTAAACTATTTGTATCTAGTCACTCTTGTAAACTTTGAAGGTGTCCTATGCATTTATGTTTGCTACTCTATGAGGGACAAGCTGAATGCCACTATGCTATGTTTTCTTTATGTGAAACAAACAAACGTCTTGCAAAGCATTGTTATTCATGAAACTTTTGTTTGTGCGTTTTCATGTTGCATCATAGTTTCTTTGTCTTATTGCTAGAACTTTGTCTTTCATGTTATGATTGAAGTACTATGATCCCAGCTTTGAATGTTTTATGAATACTTTGATCAAGTCTTTGATGGTGCATGTCACCTCAAAAATTATTCTTTCTTTTTATCACTTACCTACTCGAGGATGAGCAGGAGTTAAGCTTGGGGATGTTGATACATTGCAAATGTATCTATAATTTTTGATGCTCCATGCTTGGTTTTATCCACTTTCTTGTGTTTTGTCCACACTTTGGGGTACTTTTCATATGATTTCTTGGACTAACCTATTAACAAGAGCCACAGTGCCAGTTGCCTGTTTTCTGCTGTTTTTGGTTCCAGGGAAGTCAGAAAATGAATATTCTCGGAATTGTACGGGACAAAAGCCAAAGTGCCTATTTTTCCAGAAGACTCACGGAGCTAGAATACAAGACGGAGGAGGGCCAGGGCCTGGCCACACCACCCCCAGGCGCGGGCTAGGCCTGGCCGCGCCAGGGATTGGTGTGGTGGCCCCATGCACCCCCTCGGTCTCCCTCTTCGCCTATAAGAAGCCTTCTTACCTAAAAACTCCGGGGGGTTCGACGTTTTTCCACGAAAAGTTCCGTTGCGCCGCCACCACCGAAGGGGAGATTTAGGGGACAGAAAGTCTTTGTTCCAGCACCCTGCCGGGACGGGGAAGTGCCCCCGGAGCCATCTCCATCGATGTCCACCATCATCTCCATCTACCATCCATGTTTCCACCATCTATGAGTGAGTAATCCCCCGCTGTAGGCTATGGGGATGGTAGGGATTGGATGAGATCGTTCATGTAATGGCATCAGATTGTTAGGGCATGGTGCCTAGTATCTTTTATTAGTGCTTTATGACTTTGTTGCGACTTGTTGTGCTTAATGCTTGTCACTAGGGCCCGAGTGCCATGATTTCAGATCTGAACTTATTATTGATTCATTATGATAGTATTGCTTCTAGCCTTATCTACAAGTTGTATACACATGGTGTTGTCCGGAACCTATGGCCTCAAAGTGACAGAAATCGGGATAACCGAAAGGGAAAGGCTTTGATGTGAGGATCACATGTGTTCACGGAGTGTTAATGCTTTGCTCTGGTGCTCTATTAAAAGGAGCACCTTAATTGCCAGTAGTTCCCTAGAGGCCCCGCTGCAAACGGGCTGGCAGGACAAAAGATGTTGTGCAAGTTCTCATTGCGAGCACGTATGACTATATATGGAACACATGCCTAGGATTATCTAGTACTTGGGTGCTTTATCTTATTTATCTGCAATTGCCCTATGTTCTGATTGCTTTGTGAATTGTCTTGTCCATGCAACGCACGTCCATCCATCCCTATGCCTACCGCACTTGAATCCCACAGTTTACTGCTTTTGTTACTACTGTCTTTGTGTTTGCTACTGTTGTTACTTTACTATTCCTACTACATAAGTGTTGCTACTGATAAACTGCTGTGAGCAAGATTGTTTCGAGGTGCAGCTGAAACAACTCAGTTGTTAAGACTTATAAATATTCTTTGGATCCCCTTGTGTCGAATGAATAAATTGGGTTTCACTTCCCTCGAAAATACTGCGATACACCCCCTATACTTGTGGGTCATCAGGCGAATTCCCCTCTCCGGCAGGGTGCCGGGAAGAGCTTCAGATCCCTCCCGATCTAGGGATGGAGATGACAGCGGCTATAGACTCTTTCGTGAATTTTTGATCGGGCACTTAGGGTTTTCGTCCCGAGGGCAATATATAGGCGGAAGGGGAGGCCGAGGGGGTGCCTGGGCTGGCCACACCACCCCCTGGCGCGGGCTAGGCCTGGCCGCGCGACCAAGTGGTGTGGTGGCTCCCTGGCCCTTCTTAGTCTCGTATTCTAGCACTTGATCCCTTCCGGAAAAATAGGCACTTTGGCTTTTGTCCCGTCCAATTCCGAGAATATTCATTTTCTGACTTCCTGGAACCAAAAGCAGCAGAAAACAGGCAGCTGGCACTGTGGCTCTTGTTAATAGGTTAGTCCAAGAAATCATATGAAAAGTACTCCAAAGTTGGAACAAAACACAAGAAAGTGGATAAAACCAAGCATGGAACATCAAAAATTATAGATACATTTACAATGTATCACCATTCTCCATTCGATGGAGAGTTGGGTTACAATCTTGTATTCTACAAGACCAGGCACATAGAGTATGAGCCGGTGGATAAGATTTCTTCCATGATGGATGAAAAGAGAATATTTGGAGAAACACTTAGAGATCTTGCATTAGATTTGTGAACTCTCAGAAGGCTTGATTACAATGGAGGTCATGAATGAAAAGGGTATATGTCAGATATACAAAGTTATAAATGTAATTCTTGCAAAACTCATTGCAGTTTACAAAAGTATTGGATACTTGTCTCGTTTTGTGAAAACAGGATGGTCTGCTTGATTATTGCCGGAATTGAGGTAATACGTCTTGATGACGACAAGCAAAATAGTTGATGGCCGACATCACCCCCTTTCCTCAAGGTTTATCATTTGGATTAGTGGACTTGAATATAATTTTGTAATCCTTGTTTGTGTGTCTTCCTTTATCAAGACAATTATTCATATAAATAAGTTACAATCCAGTTGTATTGTTCTTATGAATAATACCGTATGGTCACATTACGATTATAAATGAGTTACTCTAATCACTATGTTAATGATAACTGTTTAAACATTTCTAAAGGATTAGAATGCTAAAAGATATTCCAAGTTTAATAATGACATGACACTATAGTTGAAGTCATTTTGGTTATTGCATGTTCTTCATTCTAAATGAAGACCGAGGTCTTAGATGCTCTATCTAGAGACTTTGCAAAACCATGCCTTGTTGGGCACAATGACTAAAACTCCGCATTCTGGTAAAATAGTGATATGCGAAGAAATGTTGAACTTTATACATAATAATGTATCATATTTTGAACAAATAGTGGAAATCATTATTTATACTTCATGTTGAATCTTATACATAGTGATGTATCGTATTTTCAAAAAATACTGGAAATCAGTATTACATACTTCATTGTGGATTTAAGTGAATATCAGTATTTACTTAATGAAACATAAGTTTGAAACTATTTTGAATTGTTCAAAAGATTTCGAAGTAAAGGAGGATGTAGAATTAACAAGAATACAAACGTCTCTTCGATTTGATTGACATGACTAAAGTATTTAAGTTAATTTTGGCATAAAAGGACTTGTGAAAGATGTTCCACAAATTATGACAACTGGACAAATTCAAACTGTATTGAAATGTCTAAATATCATAATCATGTTGTATTAGATACATATGGTATAATATTATCTCTTATCGGGGTTATATTCATCGTTTAGAGTTAAAGATCGAAATAAGCAAACACTCGTTGGAAATACAAAGGAACATCTAAACTATTTGTGGAAACAACAGCATAAGAGTTATGGCACATTCGAGTTTCTAGAGGTTTCGATAATTCGAAATCGTGGCGAATAAAAAAGTCTTTGTAGCGCATTCTTAGGCAACTATGAATACATATTCCACAAGGGGAAAACCTACTGTTGTCCAAAGTTGATGTGTCTTGATGAATATACAGGTGGAAGAAAGTAAAAGATCAAAACAAGGTATTTAACCTTGCCTCCATATTGTTGAGTGGTGCAGCAAAATTTGTTCTATGAATCCAAACTCTACATATAGAGGAGAAACTGACGATAATGATCATAAAGTTTCAGCGAAGACTTTTACTAAAGAAAGTGGGATTCAACGATATATTCTACAAGTTTGCAGAATTATATTATTGATTCACTTGTCATGTTTATGAACAAGACATACCTACGAACTACAAAGAAGCGTGATGAACCTAAGTGCGAGAAATGACTAGGACTCATAAAATCCTCTATTAAGTCACATTTAAAATTGTCAAGTAATATGTTACTTGATCTTATTAAGTAATGAAGTTTACT